>VXAV01006016.1:96031-117732 GCA_013399715.1 Alectura lathami | reverse complement strand
TTTTTTTTTTTTTTTTTTTTTTTTTTTTTTGCCATGCCTTTACTGCCTTCTCTGACTCCAGCTCAGCTCCCAGGCTCAGCACACCTGTCCCATGGACATCCCTCAACCCTTTACTTCAGTTACAAAGCAGAATTTTTTATTTATTATTTATTTTTTTTAGCTGTTACCTACCCCCAGTGCTCCTTTCTGCATTGCAGAGGCTCCTTCTCACCTGCTGTCCTGGAGGGTGGCCACACGTCCGCTGGGAGCTTTGCAGAACACCTCTGGAAGATTGGAGAGGTCCCAGCTGTGCTGGAGTCCTTCTACCTGGCCCCATCCAAAGTGTCTGAGCAAGGCAAGCTTAAACGAGGTTAAAGAGGTTAAAAGCCATTGCACCACATACAAACCTCTAGGAAAGCCCAGGCAATAAAACTAGACTCAAATCACATCACCTGGAGGTTTTACCTTTCTCAGAGTTGATGACCCAACAGTCTTCTAAACTATGGCAAAATTCACTTTTACGCATTAATGTGATGACTCCCTACTGTTTCAAAAACAAGTAGCAACACTTATTACTAAAAGTAATTGACGGCTACTTGGATGCCTCAGCTGCCACTGTGCTGCAGCAAGAGCAGAGGTAAAACAGAGACCTTGCATTACATAAAAGCAGCTCTGTCGTCTCTGTCAGCAGTATTAGGTTCATGATGCACAGATCAGCAAAAAGCTGATTCCATGTAATGAAAAACAACCGTGTCTTCAGTGCGTTTTTGACTAGACACTTAAACATGCCTGGTGCTTGATAACCCAGCTTTTGTCCTCAAGAACATGGCAGGCAGTGTAAGCTTTCACACACCCTGTAGTAACGCAGAGCCTTACCAATGGCGTATTCAGCATGCTCAGGACAGGACATTTTGGAACCTGCATTGCACTTCCAAATCCCACGGGTGCTTTTGGAGACCCCCTGCTGCGAGCCCTCTTCTGCAAAGGGTACATACGACTGGGTCACCTGAAGAACCAGTGGGATCCAGGCCTGCCCTGCGCTCACGGCAAGCGCTGCGCTCAGCCTGCTGCTCCTCTCTGCCTGTGAGGTAACATAGCTGAACCAGAATTTCTTCCTCACTTACAGATAAACTGATACGCTTTAGTTCTCTATAAGGGGCTGCATAACAGTTTGTGTGGAGGTTTGAAGCCAGGGCTAGGTTGTTATTGCCTCAGTTCTCTCCAGTAAGACAGCAGTGGGTGCACACACTAAGGACGTACATGTATGTGCACAAAAGGAATTTGCTCTTAAGTTACATATTTATTATTCAATAAACCTAGCAGAAGGCACAATGTGATACTGAAGTTTCTCTGTGAGACTGAGCAGCTGCCACAGTTGTTTTGGCACAGAATGAGCTGCAGCAAGCTGGGCCATCAGGGCACCCATGGCTCCTATTTATTTCTGCTGTGGGAGACATGATCATAACAATTTTAATGACCACAATGATTGTGATCACACAATTTTAAGGGTGCAGGGGCAAGCCAGGGAACTTGCTACACAGCAAGGGAAGGTGCAAGGTGACGCTCACAGGCAGGCTGTAAAACTGTCCTTTGATGAGCATGGAGATGCTTTGCCTTCCTCCACCCTTCAGGGTGCAATCACAGGCACTGTAGAAACAAGGAAGCATTTTGTTCACAGCAAACAAAACAGATTTCCAGTCCAGCATGGCAGAAGAGACAAACATTTGGCTGTGTGCTAATGAGGGTGCTGTGCAGACTTCAGCCAACAGCAGAGAACAATTAATTTTTACTGGAAGTATCAGAACGTCAGATGCTGAAATACCAGAGCTTTGGAGATGTGCGTGCCTTGGATATTGATTTTCTTGTTACCACTACGTAGCCGAGTGCAGATGAGGGAGGAGGTTAATCCATAGATAAGCGTACTTCTACATCTCATTCCTTTCCTCCCAGCTTTAGTAGCAAGGCCTGAAACAAAGGTGTCACCTCCTCTCTTCCCACCCTGAGGAATTTCATCTTAGTCCAAGCAAACCCCTTTAAACTCCACAAAGTGCCCAGCAGCTAAGTAACTGCTTCCAGCACCATGGTACAGGCCAGTAAAGTGGGTTACAATGAACAAGGATGGGGAAAGTGAGAGTAAAAGGGAGATGCTCCATTGCTGCAGCACAGCCTCTGTGACAAGCAACAATAGCATTCTTACCGGCTTACCCACTGCCATGTCCTGCAGCAGCCTGCAGCTTTGGAACACAGCCCACTACCTGTTTTTACTTTGGACTCAAAATAATTTACTTATTTCTTCTTGTCATTCTACCTCCTCACAGTGGCTTATAAATCTTAATTCATAGTTCATAAATTGCTCTGTCACGTCCGGAAAGCGCAAATGAAAGGCCAACACGCAGCACTAGCCAGCCTGCTGGCACAGAGCACAGGCAGCCCAGGGAAGCTGCAGGGGGAGCAGGAGCAGGGGAGCAAATGAGGTGGCCAGCCCAGCGGCCATCCTCTGCCAACCCTTTTCCTGACTGGGGGAGAAGGATACTCTGCTTGCTACAACACAGTCCAATAGTCAGAGGGTCACAATTTTAGCATCTGCCCCAGGCCTCCCAGAAGCTCTAGCAAAACATTTCAAACTACATTACTTTGTGAAAGAGGCGAACAAGAAAAGTGTGAGGTTTTTTTTGTTTTGTTTTTCCTTTTTTCCCCTCAGGCAATGCTCAAAATAGAAAGCAAACAAATGTCACTACTGATACACACAGCCCCCGAGACAGAAATGAGATGCACAGACACTGCCTGGCCCCTGTGCTTGATCAAGTCTCTATTTCTCTACCTATCACGCTCAATATTTTCAGGATATGAAAAAAATTGCTCTTCTGTTTTTTTGAAGATCGGGTTATGGAAGATAATGAAACACCTTCCCACCCGCATGCTGATCCATTTGGTGAAGAACGTGAATACTGGTGGTGGTTTGTTTTCGGTTTTTCAACACTTTCTTTTTCCCCTACCTCCTGTGTAATATGCTCTGTCTGGCTATTTCAAAGCACATCTTTATTATGTCCTTTTACTCTATTCAGATCACCATCTGTTTGTTTCATTAGCAGTCTCACTTGAGGGGCGGGTGTATTTAGCAGGGCATTCAACATTCAAAAATCAGAAGCCTTAGAACCAACATAATCAATTGGAAAATGACAAAGTGTTATTCTTCAGCATTTCTCAAAAACCTGTCTAAAAGCACACAAGCACTAATTTCTTGATTCTTTCTCCTTCTCTTTTACCTTTAACTGAGAATCACTGGTCTACTTATAGACCAAACAAGAGTAAATGCTTCCTGCATGTCAAAGACAGGCTGTTAAACAACCACCCTAATCCTGAATGGGTTCACTCATTTATCTGAGTGCCCAGCTCCCAGCAAAGATACATGTTGTTACACCATCCCAGAATCACCAGCCCCTTCCACCCCACCTATAGCGAGGTCAAATCTATCTGAGATTGCTCTATGTTAACAGTTCATGGGCCAGCCCAAATTTGATTAACGAGAGGCACGTCACACAGCAGACGTAGAAAAATGCACGATACCATAAAATAAGCAGGCATAAAAAGCGAAGCATTTTTCAGCCGCAGTGCCAGTGCCACACAGAAGACAAAGGATCATTTTTCATGTCTCTACCAGGGAGTGCAAGGTTGTTGGGACATGATGGCAACTCATTGATCTAGGAAAAGATTCGAGTCATTTCTCACTGACCCAGAGGGAGAGCAATGAATTCAGCTTCCTGTCCATGTTTCCCCTTGTTCTGTAGCACAGGATGAAAAATAAACCCAGCCTGAGAAGGAAAAGGAGACTATTGCATTGCATTTGATTACATTGGATTGCATTTGATTAGTGTGCGAGACGAGGGCAGCATGACTGCCGGGGAAAAACAGAGATCAGGCAGATGAGAAGCACAAAGTGGCACACAGTGATTTGTTTCTTCACTGGGCCATTAACTCAGCTGTAACCATCCCAGATGTTTTATTGTTTTAGATCCTGGATTTGAAAGCTTCTTCTTTAGGCTGTGACTCCTAGACTCACCAGACTACAGCCGAAGCTATAATTTCCTACTGGATAAAACAAGACAATTGAAAAACACAAACACATCGTAACTAAAACACTGATAATTTGCACGAATCCAGACTTCTAACAGAGAAGTATGCTACTGCTTCTATCAATGTGAGCCACTGACTATGAAAAATCACTGCATTAACAAAGGGTAAGTGGTGTCTCAACCCTCAGGGATGTCTGGTGTTACCAAGCTGCTGCTGAGGTACTGCTAGGGAGAGACTTCTCCAACTTGCTGCCTCTGAAGAGATGCTTACTCGCCTCTTCCCACTGGCCACCTGAAGAGTGACACAAGAGACAGGAAATCTCTGTCGGGACAGGAAAGCAAGGAAGCTGCTCAAGCCACAACAGTGCAGGAGCTCTTACCAGCTCACTGGCTGCAAGCTGGTGGACAAAATCCGTAACACAAGAGGGTACAAAGCCCATACAAGACCATCTAATCCCCATTTGCAATAGAACCATAGGCAGATGTTGTACTGTTAGAATATCCCAGAAGAGTTCAGAGATGGCCTTTAACTGCCTGAACTGCCATCCATCAGCAGGGCACTGCAAAGCAGTCAGGTGGGCAGATGTAAAAGGATGGCAAGAGCGGGCTACAGCCCTCAGACTGAGTGTGCGCTGGTCAGCACAACGTGAAGCTGACAGAAGAGATCTATCCACTGGCCCAAGTAAGACAAGAAATGCTTCAGGGACTGTTCACCAAACTCTCAGACTAAAAAGAGATGAGGGCAGACAGACCCAGTGACATTTCCCCAGCAGTTGGGAGTGGTGGGGAAAAGCCCCCTGCCGCCCCCTCAGGGGCTCTTCGCTGGCCTCCTCAGCCTGGCAGGAAGTTGCCACTCTCCAGAGGCCGTGGCACATGCTTGGTTCCTGATGACACTTCACATTTACCAGCAAGAGCTCCAAGCTTTTGTTAGCTGATGTCACAGCTGTAGTACCACCTAAATCTTACTCCTCCCTCCCCTTCACTTCCTCCCCTTTCCTTTTGGATCTCTTAGTCCATTTGGTGAAGATGAACTGCATTACTTCTGTTTGGCTCCCAAAACATGGCAAAGGGCTTTCAGACTGGCTTACTCCTGGGGCTCTCCACCATCCACAGTCACCAGAAGAGAGAGAAGCCCAAAGCCCTCGTTGGGAAAATATCCGGCAGTTCAAGATCTCCCCTAACACTGATCTCAGTGACCTGAAAATTAAAATCCATAGGAATGGTTAATTACTTTCAGGCTTTCTTGCTTCAGAAGCAGGGCAGCAGGTCAAAGCCACCATCAAAAGTCAACTCAGCACAGCTCAGTAGGACAGGAGATAAACCAGTTACAGGTGATCACATAAGCCCAGTTCTGACTGCTTCCACTGAAAAAAAAAAGTGCCTATTTCTTCAAAACAATGTGAAATTCTCAGACATGCCTACATCATCAAACCTTGTGTCACCTGGAAATCATGGCCAGCACCTGAAGCTGCCAACGTTACCCTGTACACCATGGGCCGCGCCAGCCTGAGCGCGGGGCTTTGCTGCTGGCAGCTCCACAGGGCCCTCCCTGATGCAGCCATACCCACAGCAGCTCCCAGGCCACCTGGGTCTTACCACACACCCCCAGGAAAAAGATAGTGAAGGCAAATTCTGCTGTGCTGTAACCAGCAGGCTATAAGCTCCCTAACAGTGCTAGGAGCTCCCCAGCTGCCTTCTTCCCCTCCAGGCAGGTCCTTCTCCCCAGGGATGTTGCCTTGGGTATCACATCTCCATGCCTCTTCCCCACCCAAGGCACCCGCCCAAAGCCCAGCACTGTGCCACGAGTTTCTCTATGCTACACCTGGGAACAGAGCTGTTTTGCTTGCTTTATCAGATTACTACAAAAAAATGCTGTCAGCACAGGGGCAGGCCCTTAATAATGATTAATAGTTGCAACTTAGGCTTGATTAACAGAGGGAAGGGTTAATGTCAGCATTTGTGTGACTGAGGCTGTCAGTGGAGATTAGGGGAAACACCCATCACATCTCCCAGTTCCTGTATGCTTCCATTTTCTCTTAAACAGAACATATTTTGGACAGTATTGAAGTAATTGGGCTCATTAAATTTTTATGGTTTTTCCTTTGTCTTTTGCAGACCGTGGATTTTTTTCTTCCTTCGGCCACCATCACCATGGGAAATTAGCTCCTAAACTCTTATTAATTCTCTGCTTGCAGTCTTTAATAGCCTCAATCTTGCAAGGCATTCCATTCAGTCGGCGACCAGCGGGCCACGAGAGCACCAGGGCGCTCCCCCCCCCGCCCCTTCCTCTGAGCAGAGATAAGAGCACAGCAAGTTTAAAAGCAAGAGGTGAGATGAAAGCGCCTGCTTCAGATCAGACACTGCTGCCATTCCATAATTAACTTCACCTAAATTTTCAAAGGAAGAAAAAAAAAAAACACATCCAAAAATCATTTCAAACCACTCTCTCCCCCACATTAGTCTTTTCATTCTTGATACTAGTATCCAGAAAAGAAAGTGGGGACTTTCTTCTTTTTCTTAAATAACATTATCAAGTCACCCTTCAAAGCACTATCTCGAGCTCATTTTTCAAATGCCAGCATAAAAGGCAGCCAGGTCGCTCTCTTCTCTCTGTAGTTTCCCATATCACTTTGGGCTACCTATATGCTCAGGCTGAAATGACACTTCTTGCTCCAGTCTCACCGGTGCTCCCTTCCCAACCGTGTAAAGCAAAAAATGGTGGCATTAGTCATCTGACAAGGTCCTGTTACAGCCCCCCCCAACCTTCATGCACTGAAATAATGGTTTGCATCTTTAAACCAGCATTGTTTATGGCAAGCCACTCTCAATACTCCTTAACTCCCTTCTGGGAGACATTCAAAGGCTGCATATTTGTTAACCTATGGAAACCTACAGAAATACCTTCTCAAGATTAAGTGAAAACTTACTGCAGAGCAGAAGCCTCCATACCCAGAACTATACAGAATAACTGATTCAGTAGTCTGCAAATATAAATAATGCAAACAAGTACCTAGAGGTTAGAACAAAACATGGAATTAAACACATGGAATTAAAATCTTAGTTTCTATTGCTGCCCTAATTTTTACAAAAAAGAAGAGAACTTGAAAGAGTTACCTGGAGGTGCAGACTTTCCTTCGTCTTTTTTCTTAAATCTGCAAGTAAAATTGAATGGATTCAAAAGATTATAAATGCATGGATAAGACAGCACTTCCCAATGATCAGGAGGCTGGATCTTGAAACACAACAGTTCCGTTATTCCCAAAAGTGATCTGGTGTCTGCCCCTGTTTCAGGTGTTCTCACTTGCAAACCAGTGAGAATCTTCCTCCCACCCCTGCAATGGAGAAAAAGGAAGGAGTTTGCTGTTAAGAGTAACAGGAGTGGCTAACTGCTTGAGAAACATGACTTCAATAAAGCCACAGGGTTTCTATCCACTTTACTGAAGGAAGTGACAATCATTCCAGAATTATTTTCATGTCTTGCAGTATCAGATACCAGGCAGACCAACCTGTGCTACAAGAAGCATAACAGCCATTGCTTTTAGCAGTGACTGCACTCCCAGCACCAGGGCCACCGGTGCTCACAGCACAGGAACTTCTAAGCCTGGCCAGGCAGCTTCTGGAGACCAGGTTTGCTAATGAAGATCACAGAATCATAGAATGGCTTGGGTTGGAAGGGACCTCAATGATCATCTATTTCCAACCCCCCTGCCGTGGACAGGGGAACCTTTGCTCAGGAGCATGCAGTGCTCTGAGAGACATTTCAGATCACTGTCCCTTGGTATGACGGTGTACTGAGCACATCCCCATCAGCACAGAACCACCTTCTCACATGGGTCACAACCCGTACCTCTGTGCTCATCACGAGAAGACGAGGCCTGCATCCGCTCAACTTCAGCAACATCTCAGCTCTCCATGGCCACAGCCATTAACATTACAATAGGAATTCAGGTATTACCCCAAAAACTGCCCCGGGTATCATCTCTGCTGACAATTTTATTGATTTGTCTCCTTCCAGCAATATGCACATACTGGTCAGATGATATCTGTATTAAATATTCATAATCTGCTGCATCTCTCAGGTAGGCACTTTTTTTTTTTTTTTTTCCCCTGCAAAAGCTCAGGTATGGTTTTATTTTATGTAATCCATGTCTGAACCAGCATATCTAACACAACACCTTGAAAGCAGGTATTTAAGCCAGCTCTATTACTTCTGAAGCACAGCATTCTCAAATCCACTTTGGATAATTCATTGGTTCTACTAACTCCTCTGCTCTGCACAGCCTACCAAGGGATAACAATACAGCTCTCACCTTGGCATCATATTTAGGTAAAACAGAAACCAGCAAAAGAATGGCCAATTATCAACTATGTTTCCTTAGACTGCAAATACATTCACTGTGCAGGATTTAAATACTTTTTCTTCAGGTACAACAGGTGGAATATAGAAACAAAACACATGTTGGAAACACCAGTTACAATTAAAAACGGGGACAAAAAATACTTCCACATGGAACAATACACAGGAAAAGCAGCCTTCAGTGTTGCAGACATCCTCCTCTCAAATGTACCCAGCTATCACCTGGATCGCAACTGTTTCAGTGAGCAGGGCCACACTGCTAAAGCAAGAGACCATCGCGTACAGCAAAGGTTGGATGAAGAACACTGCTCCTCTCAGGAAATTCTTGTGCAATAAATTCTGTGCTGCACCTCTCACTGCACGTTCAGCAGTCACAGGAGATGAAATTAACTTGTGATGTGAAAAACTTAGGTCTCTCTTCCTTTGTAAGTGTTACTAGCATGGACATGTAAAACCTCCAAGGGGGTTATACCTGTCCAACTAACCAACCATGTCTTCCTCCTCCTACCCCAAAGCTGTGCAAGCAAGTGGAGTTTGGATGCATTGTTGGATAAACAGCATTTTCTAAGACAACCCTGTCGCAAACAAACAAGAAGAAAAATCTGCCATCAAATACATCATCATACTTCTCCATCACCATGCTGTGACATGACTTGCTTTTGTCAAAGCAGCAGCAGGTGTTCCAAATAAACGTGACAGACCACTCATTTATTCAGTCACATTGACACTGCCAGGGTGCTGTTCTATAAATGAGCTGGTCTGGGTCAAACTGCACTATTACCCCTTTGTTCTTACACAGATAATGGCTCTTGTACTTTTGTGCTTAGAAACAACCATGGTTAAATTTGAAGGAGTTACAGGCTGTGGTATCAAGCAGTAAAACACAATTTTTTCTTACCTTGAGGTGAGTGGTATGAATTAACCTTAGGTGTGATCTGCTGAAAAAAAAAGTACTTACCTGTACAGCAATTGTTGTGAAGAACACAGGAATTGATGGTCCCAGGTCAGTTCTCAGTGAAAAGGGGTTTCCTGCATGGTAGCCAGCACCAAAGCAACTGTACTACTGAACAGCTTTGGGCACATTCCTACAGAAATGCTGAGGGCTGGAGTGGCCACCAAACTGCACTGCCTATTCCTCTGCACTGGTCCCCTCAACACAGCTGTAAGGAATACTGTTGGGGAAGCAGAGCATCACATTTCAGTTTAGCTATTCACACTATGTTTTGTGGATAAACAGAAAATTTAAGTCCCTAGGGAGATCAATCCAGCACTTTTCCAAAGGGCTTTATGCAATATGCATACCCTCAACTTTGCTTTGAAAAGCATGCTTGAAGAGCTGTGAATTTCCACATGAAGATACATTTACTTCAAGTAATAACAACACATCATTTTGGACTATAGCTCCCCAAAAGGTGAAAAGCCTCTTAGCTCTCTCACCAATAGATAACTGAGGCTGAAAGATCAGGAAACTGCTGCAAAACAGCAAGAAAAGGTGCCACAAAATCACTGCTGAAGTAAACTGCAAATTTAATTTTTGAGGTGTAAAAATTAAGGTCTTTAAACAAATTGGAAGCAGAGAGAATAAAAATGATTAATCAGGGAGCTTAGCTGGAGAGCATGATATTTGTTTTCATAAGCGTCTGTCTTCTGAATCAACATTTCTGGAGCGTAGCTCTTGCTGGGACATGACTGAGTGAGCCAGCTCCCAGCTCCCCCCCCCGCAGAGGACGCATTGTGGCAGCATCAACAGATCCCTCTCCCTTGCAGTGCTGGAGAGAATTCTGAATCCGCAGCTCTTTATTTTGGGGCAGTTTGCCAGTGTCAAACAAAGATTACTGTGAGTATTTTGGTGAGGGTATGTGACTTAATTAACTGGGAAAATGATAAAACTGACATGCCTTTGCCAAGGTAACAAGGGGAGATGAGTTATGGAAGTGAAATATGTCATCCTCTACATGCTTTCATGGACAGTAATATTGAGACATAATATTTGTACCTATTTTCCTCATTCTGCGAAAATGACTTCACAATATAATGTGTATTTCTTAACACTAGCCCTTTGAGAGGGCTGTCTAACCACGTACCTCAACAGGAAGAGCGGCTGTGATCCAGATGTCAAGTGGATCTGGACCCAGCGGCGCCCAGCGTTCCCACGATGACGCCGGTGCTGGCATCAGGCACAAGGTGGGGGAGGTCCCCAACCCGGGACTGCAGCCAGACACGCACCCTCCGCAAAGAGCCCACCGCAAAGCGCCCTGCCACGACCCTGGCCTGCACGTTGGGCACGTGGAGCTGGAGACGCAGGGGGATGTTGCGCTGCGGCTGTGAGTGAAAGAGACAGGCGGAAGGTGGGAGGTAGAAGGTGATGGTGAAGGCCCTGCAGCTCTGCTAGGGAACCTGTGTGCAGCACCCAGTGCAGAGCACTGACCTCTGCCAAGGTCTCTAGAGGTTTTCTACAGAGCAGAGAGCAACAAAACAGGGCTGCTTCAGCCGCCTAGTCTTTGGCAGCTCAAGGCAAGTGGGAAGATAAGAAAGAAACAAAGCAATTTTCATTAGCATAAATATGAGCCATATGTATCTGTATATTTTTACACACATATGCACATGTGGGTTTCCATTATCACTCCAATTTTAAAAATACCGTTTAAGACCCACAATAATTTAATAAAGCTTAACACTGAATGCAGAAGTTGGATGAAGCCTCAAGCAGGAGGTTATAAAAACTAAAAGAAATGAGGCTTTGTGAGATAGGGTACAACTTCACCTGTGAACAGTATTAAAACACCAATTTTATTCAGGAATACAGAATACATTTTTGAAGATTTCCAGTTTACAAAAGTTTAAGACAAGGTTGGGTTTCAACATACAACCTCCCTTAAAGCTCTCAAATAACATCTCAAGTTGGAAAAACCCTCAAGTCAGTAAAAAAGGACAAATGAAGGCCACAGTCCCATATTGGGATACATTCTAGCAGAATCCAGCATGGTATTGAAATTCTTTCTGCAGTCACATATTTTAGCCCACGAGTGCAATACAGCCTTGTGCTAATACAACATGTTTCAGATCTAGTATGCACTGCAAGAAGAGCACTTAGTTATCGCCACTTTAAAAATACAGCATTACATTCTTCCTTCATTTAGACAATTTAAAATATTCATTAGAAATTAAATTCAGAATCAGTGTCCCTCTATCCTTTTCATCATTAATAGTTTTTCTTATCTACTAAAACCATTTGTCTTTTCTAAGATGTCTAAAAAGTAAAGCGCACAAGATTAACAAGCTGCAGCATTAATTAAAATGGGAGTCATCATCTCTTTCCTCCACCCAACTTCTAAATCTATCACAAGGGCCCTATTAGCCGTATCAAAGTGAAGTGGTGTAAATAAAACTGATTTGACTTAAAAGGAGAGGAAGAACGAATGCAGAGTCCTTTAAAAATCGCAATGCAGTCACTGTGTTGTCATGTGTGCCACTGCAGAGCAGAGAAAATTATTCAGAGAGACTCTTTTAAAAACGTTACTGCCAGTTTTCCATTAGCACAATACCAGAGAGGTAAATTGTAATTTGCCTGACGAGGAACTTCAGATTATTATCGAGCAGATTCACTAATGGCCTAGTTTTAAAATATACAGCGCTCTGACTTCAGTAGAGGTTACAGGCGTGCAAAACTTCTGAAATTTAAATACATATTTTAAAAAATATTCCAAATCTTATTTCTAACAGGCTAAACTCTATTCCTTCATTTGCCTCGAGCAGTCATTTCTTCAAATTGTTTTATTAAATTATTTTAATCCCCGCTCTGAGAGGAACTACTCTTTACTGTGGTCACGATTCTGTACATATGGACGCAGAATTTGGCTCTGGATTAAAAGTTTAATCTGTTTCACTTGTGGAAGAATAGCTCTTTGAAAGAACATTCATTTGTTTAAATATTAAGTATAAAGGAAAGCTCCTGGAGGACTCACCTCAAACTAAAAGGTTAAGAGCAATTGCAAACAATGGAATGATCAATTCTAAATTTACTGATTACAGAAAAGAAATCCCACTACACAGTATTTCATGAACATTTAGCTTCAGCCTTACAAGCTGAAGTTTAAGGAACTGCAGGCTTTTCAATGAAATATTTAATTTAATCAAAGTGGTTGTTGCTACCACGCTTCTCCAAAGATTCCACTGAATAATGCAGTATAGTGCTGTGCTAACACTACCAGAAGTGACATGTTGTAAACTATTTCTGTATGATACTACAGCAATTTCCAAAGAAACCAGCTAGCAAATCTGTTCTACATACCAGAAAATTGGAGTAAGATGAAAACCTTCCTTAAAGTTCTAGCATGCCTTCTTGGAACAAGATACTCAGCTCCTGTACTCCTCAAAGTGGTCCCCAAAATTAATAACAAAGAGGAAGACAAGACTTGTTTCTCTTTTTGGATCCCTAGACAATGATACGTAACAACACCCGGAAACACAACCAACCGCCTCCCAAATCAACATACAGTCAGAAAGGCACAATCTGCTTTTATAACTTGCATTCTTAAAAGCTAAAAGATTCCTATACAAAGATAAATACACCCTTAGCTGGAAGGGAAAATGTCACAACATTCAGAATGCCCTTTTTTTTTTTTTTTTAAAGTCCAAATGGATTATCTTAATGTAAAAGTTACATGAATATATACAACCTGAAAGAGTATCTTTTATATATATACATATATATATATACATAAATGACAGTGACTGACACAGACAGAACCAGCAAGCTATTTCCTCTCTTTTCCTACTTAGCAATGCAAGGCAATCTTTTTCAGATAAGGCAAACATATGTTTGGTTTGCACACACCCTAGTGTCAGAATGTACATGAACGCCGTCCCCTGTGGAGGGCTTGCAGGATGGATCTGTGCCACGTAAGTTACACTGGACACAATGATTTAGTTTCACTAATACAGCTTCAGGCTACTTGAACAGGAAAAACAACAGCCTAATGAAACCATGGGAATCTTTTCAATAGCACTTTTTGAAGTCTAATAAAATGTTTTAAAAATGCAACAGGAAAGAATGTTAAGGCTAATTCTGATGTCATATTATATTGCTCTTACAGAAGGCTGAGCAGAACCCTAAAGAAAGGCAGGAGGGGCAGTAGGGCTTGGTGCTCACCCCTGTGCCCACCTTTGCTGTTAACTCAGCTACGTACCTGAGTTTAACCTGCAAGTGAAATTCAGAATAACTGTCTACGTGTCAATGTCAACACTCTGCCTAGCAAGTTGCAAGGATCGATTCATTAGCCCAGTCCTGCTTTGTGCAGGACAGCACTGCTGCACTGCCCGAGCTCCCACCACAAATGGATCTGACCCAGGCTTGTACCTTGCTGTACAAGAACCCGGCATCCTTATGCCTAAGCCCATAAGAAAAAGCTGCTGTTAACTAGTTTCGAGAGTAAGCCAAGACCATCAGCACCAGTACACTAGTACAGTGTCTCTGCTGTGTCACCTCAGTCCTTGAAGGACTTCTGCTTGTAAATCCACCTGGTGCCTGCCTCCCGCACACTATGTCAGCTGACTCCAGACATGGAAATGAAAAACAAAGCAAAACAAAACAAAAGCAACCAACCAAACAAAAACAAACAAAGAAACACAAAGCCAATTCAGGTTTATGTATTGGAACAAATTCTGAACGTAAGTCATTCCCCTATTTATGTCTACACACAAAAATTCTTGGGTTCTGAGCATCTGAACTTTGGGGAAAAGAAGATGCCTTAAAAAAAGGAAGGAAAAACAGCAGAGGGTATGGGAAAACAGCCAATTTTCTTCCTTTCCACTAAACAGCAAAGCCTGTTTAATGACACTGTTCATTATATGGAAGAGGGGGAGTGGGAAATGTGTCTAACAGACAAATAGAAATAATTCTTCAAAGCCCATTTCCCTTTGGAGAAGAGAAAGACACTGCATTCTCTTCTGTATACTAAGCACAAGCACAGCACTGCAGTGACATTTAAATTCACAGCTTACCTTCCCTCTTTCCACTCTGAATACCTTTCAGTTGCTTTCTTATGGGTGTTTCAACAATGTGCACTGAAACACATTCCATGGGAGAACATTCTAAGAGTTAAGAGCGAAAAACCCAAGACAGATTAAAAATAATTCTGTTTATCTGAAGAAACTAGAATTTCAACCAAATGAATATGAATAACGGCAATCAAAAAACAATGAGAATATCATAAACTTTGAAACTTTGGAATTCTACAGGTACAAACAGAACTAAACCTAGGCAATACACTACTGCCATACATAGAGCATTAAAGAGATGTATCCATGCATGTATATATGCACAGTCTACACAACGCTGACAAGCCCTAAACCTTCACTACATCACCCGCTTTCAGTTATTTCACCAGTTAACAAACGAGCTGTTCACAGCGAAGCTTTCCATGATGGGTGCACTTGCTTCAGGCTGGTTTTGGTGTTCAAGATTTAGCTGTAAAAGTTTTGGTTTTGTTTTTTCTATTTTATAATTATTTTTAAGCAGAAACCCACAGACAGTGTTGTTTTGCCATGTTTGAAGTCTTGTGCTGGTTTGTTGAGAAGCTTCAGTAGTGCCTCTGTGCTCAGCCTTGAAGTTTGACAGATGAGCCAACCTTGTGGTTTTCCTGAGAAAATCCATGCAAATTTGGCCTTGATACTAGCACGGTGGGGGGAAACAACAACAACGAACTTGTTTGCTCAGTTGGAGAGCTGTTTCATCGTCATGAGCTAAAACTCTGAACATTACATTCACAGGCCAGGAAGAGAAGGGCCATCTACAGCACTTTCTGCAGTTTGAGCACTGCCAGTGGGCTTAGCACAAGGCTTCAGACCTCCGAGCTGAAAGACTGCCGCCCCAATGCTCCAGTGACCACCAGCTGGCAGTAGGAAGAAATAGCTCACACAGGACAGGAGGCAGTCTGAAAACAAGAGTTCTGGCATAGCACTCATGTGCAACATCTGTATATATTATACATGCACATCTACACATTCATATACAGTATGTATTCCAAGAAACACGTCGCATCAGTTCTGTGGCACAGCACTGGTTCTCTTGCTAGTCTGATCCGGAACCTGCTTGAAGCAATACTATGGAGAGTTGATGCGACTCCACACTTTGCTCTCACATGTCTGTCTTTGAATGCTGAATTCAATAATTAAGTTAACATGGATACAAATCAATTCTTCATTCAGGCACATGCCTGCCTGAAACCTCTTAGCAACAGTGGACTAAACCACACAGACCAGAAAATGTAAGTCTCTTTCTGTCTGTCCCAAACACTGGAGCAGTTACACTTCTTCATCAACATGGTTGACCAGAGAATCGCTTTGACCTGCTGTCCTCTCAAGAAGAGTTCTGTTGTCATCCATGCTGTCATGGACTTCTCTCGTCCAACCGCTCTCTGTGGCCAGCGGGCTTCCAGCCATGGGGGTGTCCGCGCTCACCACGCTTCCTGCCCGAGATCGGTAAGGAGGGAGATCTGGCTGAGTGGGGGATTCGGATTCAGAACAGTAAGGGGGAGGAGGAAGGTCAAACCAAGGTGGTCTGCTGTAAGATACACAACATAGTAAGGGGTTACTGAAAACAGTGGTATGGAAGAAAGTATATAAGAGTTCTTCAGTTAAGAATAAAATTAACAAAATATCTTGGCACTTCCATGATGACACCTGCCAGGTGACCTCAAACAGACCATTTCAAAACCTCCAAAGCACCACTAGGTACCACAGCTTCTGGTTCAGATGCAACATAGCTAATGACTTCCTGCCTAGCACTCCACATTCTGATTTTCATGGGCATAGGTTGCCAAACAAACGTTGGCTTACCCTCAAAGACAAAGAGGTAAGATTTTTTCCAGTGTAATGTTTACACACCTTGAGAAAGAACTGTGAAAGAAGTAAGGTAAGTGGTGGATTTACGCTTATAAAGATGTGAACACAAGAAAGCTTAGAAAAAAAACCTCCATTAAGTGACAGAGATTAATGGCTTACAGTCTACAAATAAATAATGAACTGAGTTCTCCACAAGGCAAATTATTTTTGCTGTCATAATATCACATGCAGAGCAACTGCTATGTAGGCATAGAAAAGACGAGCACTAGGTTCAGTAAAACTGTTTTTTGGTTCTGATAGTAAACAAGGAAATGGATGGAAGCGTTTAGCAGATTGATAACAGGTACTGGGAGCAATTAGCTCTGAAATTGCAGATGGTTTGTATCAGCCCAGGTGAGAAGTGATTACAGCCTGGACTGCTGCTCATTTAGTTGTCCTTACTTAATGAAAAGATATCACTTCTACAAATGTCAATATTAAGACAATGAAGCTATTGCCAAATTCAGCACAGAATAGGAATGTAAATGATTACATTACCATTCCTAGATCCCCGAGTTTGTACTAAAGAATGCCGACAGTGTGACAGTAAACAATCTGGTTCATCAAAGTTCATACCGTGCCCTTTGTATGTACAGAGGATGTCAGTCTAGCAAATTTGTTTGGAAAGAGTTTACAGACAGAGGTTAAAACAAAGTTTAATGATGTACAAATAAAACCAGTGTCACCACTACAAAAGGAACACTCCCACAAAACTTCAAAGCACTTTCAGCTACTTAAAAAAAAAAAAAAAAACAGAGTTTTCTATGTCAGAGCTCTTCTCTTCTCTGGATGAAAGGGGAAGTGGTATAGAGCAGAGCGTCCATGCAATTTCTTGATGCAAGAAATGCAGATCTCTTAACTTTATATACTTATCACTCATCTCCAGGATCATTTTAATAGTATGTCCTACAACCTACCTGGCTTTTGGCAAAAATCCAAATTAAGTTTTCATGTGCTGATTTCAGATTGGCACAGAATATTACAAGAGAAGTGACACACTTCTTTGCATTTTCCTGCCATTCTCAACTGCACGTGCTCAGAGATCATGACTTCAATTTGCCTTACATGCCTTTAATGCTAATAACAGTAAGGGAGCCTGACAGAATAGCAACACAGTACCTCCATCAAAAGCATAATAAGAACAAACAAAAGCAGGAGCGTAGATGCACAGAGCTGCAACCAGCATGAAATTGTGGTGAGAACAGAATTAGTTTCTGTACATACCTTTGGTCTAGCACAGCCTCTGAATAGGATGGCGGAGAGTCCAGGTCCGCTGGCCTGTGGTAGGCCTGGTTGGACATGTACTGGATCCCGTTGTTGACGTTGTAGGTGACGCTGCAGTGGTGCGGGTGATCGAGGACGACCAGCCGGGACAGCAGCACAGGGTGCTGCAGGCGATGCACCGGCAGGGTCATGAGATTGTTGCGTTTTCGCTGGTGGTGCAGGACTAAAGCAAGAAAGGCCACCACAAGTACAAAAATGACAGAGCTACCAATGATAGCGTAGGTAATACTAGGGTAGTAGAGCAGCTGATTTTCTGAGGTAACGTAATCCTGGCCGCTGCCTGCCTCTGCAAGACAAAAGGAGAAGGAAGCCTGAGAATCATTTCATTATAAAATTCTGTTCTTCAGCCTACACTGTGTTTTCCGTTAGTATGCTGTGTGACAAGGCGAAGTTTGTTAGCATATAAAAACCATACGCATGCAAACCAGAGATGGGCTGACCACATCTCAGTCTACCTTCACTTGCATTAAGTGCCTCAGACAAACTATTAGGTAGAGGGAAAATGAGAAGCAGGAAGGCACACACTAGTATGAAGAACACGCATTAACTTGAGACTAGCTCCTGCATCCCTACCTACCAACCACAAGTACTTTTTTTTTTTTTTTTTAAACAGGTGAGAACATCCAGTTCTGAGCCACAAGCACAGTATCCTAGCTGTACCCAGCAAATTATACTAGCATCAGAGATATAAAAAGCCTGGTCTTCACTTTTAATGCTAATGTGCTGTGCAGCTGAAGCTTACATGGAGTTTATCAAAAAAGGTAGCAACTACATCCTCTGCTCCAGAAATCTAGCAGTCCAAAACAAGTTATAGAAAATACAAATAGCTGCTCTGTAAGCGATTGTTTGGATGTTTGTGATCAACAGACCTCCTGCTGGAAGAAATTCGAAAGAAGAAAGAGTGTTGGAACTGAGACAAAACCAGGGATGTAAGCCTGGTAGATGTGATAACAGTAAAAGATGTGAAAGCTTAAAAGCAAAGAAGTCCAGGAAGTGAATGGTAAAAACAAACAAAAAAAATGTATTAGAGTAGAAATAAATGAGGAAAAGACAGACATGGGCAGGGCTGAGGCCATGACAGATCACACCAGCATGCTTTAATTTGACGTGGAAATGGTCAGCGGAATGGCTGGAAATGGTAACTGAGTGGTAGGGAGTGGGGGCATGGCTGTAAACAGCAGCATTAGAGGGCAGACTGACAACGAAAGGAGTGGAAGATCAGATCAGAAGAGGTACTTCACATACCATACAGTCAATGTTTTATGTGCAGGAGGCACTGAGGAATCAGCAAAGTCAAAAGGATTCTAAAAGAAGTTACAGCAGGATTTGTTTAGAGCCATGACACAGGCAAAGGAATTCCTGCCCAGGCTCTGGGTCCAGAGAAACAAAACGGTAATGGAGTGACAACTTGGGACAACATCTGCATGCAAATCTTACGAGAAAAAAAAGGAACAGTGAGAGACAAACAAAATGCAAAGGGGGAAAGAGGCTCAGAGAAGCAAAATGACACAAGACATGCTGATGTGACTGCCACGCTTCAGGTCAGTGCCGGAGCCAGAAACCATGTTCTCCTGACTCCATTTCAGCACCCTGCCGCCAAAGTCAAACAACATTGAAGCATCACCTTCTCTTTTTGGAGAATTTCCATTTCTGTGGAGGCTGTAACTCCTTACAGTCATAAAAATAAAAAATGCTATTCTGACACAAGACATTCATCCACCTCAAGCAAAAACACAGGGCTGAGTAAAAGCAAACAAAAAATCCCAACCCCTTGACCCTCCAAAATCCACACAATTATAAAAGCACCATCTATCCAAATTTTTCATTCCCTACAGCTTAAGGCTGGGCCAGTAAATCATAAGAGATGATTTTTCCCTTCTTTCACCTATCAACCTTAAACAGGTCTTGGTCACACCAAACTGCAACTGAGCCAAATGTCTCCAGTAACGAAATAATGAAGTATATACACAATGGGTCTGGCAGAATAGAAGAGCTTTCCTCAAGCACCACTTCTGCAACAAGATCCTTTGGGTATTTCTCTGAATGTTTGATTTTGGTACTTCACTTTCATGGTAAAATACAAAGCTACATTTTACACCACCACTACGAATAACTTTATGTTAGCTAGAATCACAGAATCATAGAATGGCTTGGGTTGGAGGTAAGATAATACAATTTAAAATGGCTAATCCTTTAAACACCTCTATTTTAAATCAAAGATGGTTTAGTAAGAAAGGATGAGAAGTGCAAGCAAGACTCTACTAGCACTGAGAAAACTTGATTATCAGTCCTGTTACCGGCCACAAAGATAACTACTGCTTTTAAACAGGTGTGTTTTCCTCATTATACCACTACAACTGCAGACCAGAGAGCTGCTCTGCAGGGCAGCTGGGGGCTGCATTTCACCATAGAATCATTACAGTTTTCATGATATCTAGTGTCACACCTCAGTGAGGATCCTTCATAAATTTATTTCCCCACACAACAGTGCTGGAAAGAAAGCAGAAATCATTGTTACCTGTCAGCACCAGGTCTCTGGCTCACTTAGCGAAGTGAACAAAGTCTGCATGAAGAATGCAAGTCAGTGCAGAAGGGAGGAAAGGAATTTACATGCATTAGGAAGTTTAATTACAGCTCATCACACATTGCTACGGCTTCTCTAATATCTAATACACTGCCTAAATTCACCAACAGAGTAATGAATTCTTGTCACATAACACAGACAAGGGCCAGCATAGGGAGTACAGTGACAAGCAGATCATTTTTATGAAAACATCAAGTTTATTTGCAAGGAGTGATCCGTGGATGAATACCACTGCCTGCAATTCTTCGGTGCAAGGGAAGTAAATATATTATGACATCCCAGTAAAATACCACAAGACTTCCATTCAACTCGGTTCACTAGTTACAGTGCATTGGCATAAGACTGAGAACAGAATGCCTCTGCAGACCTGATGAGACCTAATTAGTTACCAGGGGATTATTCTGCAGCAACACAGTCCCTCTGCTTTATTAAACTCCATCTTATTAAAAGGGAAGAAAAATGAGAGCCGTGAATTATATGTCAACTTATTTTCAAAACTCTCAGGGTTATCTCTGTTTGTTTAGGACAGAGTCTTCTAGGTCCCACATCAAAAGCCTCCGAATGTCCAAAGACATTTTGCAAAAAGTCAGATGTTTTAAAGAGGGAGCTGATAAGACCTTTAGGACTATCTGGAGAAAAAAAAAAAAAAAAAAAATTTTTTTTAAAAGGGCAAAAAAACCNTGAAGATTTTGGGTAAGTTTGCACTTCATATACTGTTTTGGAGCTTTGGAATTACTGTGGCTAATGAAACATCATTTGTTTGCCAGTAATTCTCTATTTGTTTTCAGGTTTTTAGGTTTATTGCTTGTATTCCCATTTAGTTCACTACATCTTTGAGAACAAGAGCAACCTAAGGACACGCTTACGCTGGGGACTACAGGTTAGTGTAGATCTCTCTGAACCACAAACATAGCCACAAGAGTGCTTCTTTGAAAATTGCTAATTTGTGCAGCCTTTGTACCAGCCAATACAGCAATACTGCTTTTGGGATCTAAATTAGCATCTCCATCAGTTCCGTGAGTACCAGCTTGTGCATCTCTAACATGACGCTGCACTGAGTAGTATGGAAATATCCTGTGAAGAGAAAAAAAATCAGGTTTTATCTCTCAAGTGCACTTTCCTGAGCCCCGGGCAGTGCTGAGTACTTTGCATTGAGACATTCTCTCTCCCCATGCAAATAATCCAGCTCCCTAAACAGGGAGAGCCTCTCTACCCAAGAAACAGAGTTCTGCCTAGGAACATTCAGCTAATATTGACATATTTTCTTCCACCACACAAACAAACCTATTTTTGCCTTATAGGTGGCTTCTCTGGCCAAAAAACCCCCAAAATCTTAAAGTCCCTTAGCAGAAGATGCTCACAAATGAAGTCAAATGGTATTCCACTGCCCTTGTGGCGCAGTTTAAACCAAGAACGACCAATCTGTGTCTCATCTTCTCCTTTTGCTAGCAAAGTCATTAAAAGCAAAGCTGCAAAAGATGAAAGCAACACTACCTGAGCCTGTCAGCAGTGCTTGGCATGTAGCCCTAGAGAAAACACT
>VXAV01006016.1:82776-94739 GCA_013399715.1 Alectura lathami | reverse complement strand
AGCCATAATGAACACAAGTCACGGTCCACCTCCAACAAAGACACTACTGTAACAACACATTTAAATTCCAACTGGTTAAAGCGCAGCCCTGCAGCTTGGAAGGTTAAAGACGACAAAAATCAAATACAGACGGGCAGAGCCTCTGTGCTGTATTTACTTTTTGTGCTTTCTCGTAGGTCAGCCAGCTAAGTGTCCAAACCTCTTACATATCCCATCTTTGATGATTTTATGTCCCACTAGAACAAGCCTTATGCAGATTTTGTGCATTGGAGTTTCAAAATATTCTTTAATCAAGTGATGACCTTTCTAATCCAGTTCTCTTCTTTATTTCCCTACACACCTACTGCCATTTTCCAAGCTATAAAGAAGATCTGACCCAGACAGCACGGCTCCTTGACTTCATGGAGTCACATGTTCAGTTATCATTTTTTCTCCCTCTCCCAAGCAGGTTCATATTTGCCTTAGACACCTCAGACCAGGATTTGTTTTCAACTGTATTCAAGGAGCATTTCTGCCCTGCTTTGGCTTTCTCTGCTTCAGGCACGGAAGAGAGATTTGTTAATAGAGGTGTTACACAGGCTAAACAGACATTAGCTATGGGAATTGGCCAAAACGACATAGTACGATTATACCTTTACTTACCATGTACTTGGCAAACGTAGCAAGATTTCTAGGGAAGCAGCAGAATGAAACCCCTGTCTCCTTCCATGCATGTCTACAGGAGTGACAGCTTCACAGCAAAGCAACATCAAGAGGTCCCGGCTTGAAAAGGTCCCAGGCTTTACTATACTTCACCCTGTGCTGATCCTGAGCATCCTTAATATCCACAGACAAGAAGCACAGCAGCCAGCACAGGCTTTGAGCTAAGATTGAGCAGATGGTGGCTCTTAACACAGCTCCAGAAGTTGCCCATCAGGTCACATTCTCTAAGTCTTCCTTTTAAGGCTCTTTGTCATGTTATCCCCACATGCAAACTAGGCAATGATGTTTGAAAACCGTTGCAGATACAGCAATAACAACTTTATATAAAATCTAGATGTTACTGTCCCTCTGCACTGCTGTCCTTTTCAGGGGGACACAAGCTATGCACAGAAGTGCTGTTTACATTGTCTTGCTCCATCACACTGCAGAGTCCCCCACAGTTCTTGGTCTGTACAAAGACTCTCAGGATCTTCTCCCAAGCCCTTCTGTACTGACCAGGAGGGCTATAAGAAAGAAGGGGACAGACTCTTTAGCAGGGCCTGTTGTGATAGGAATAGGGGAAATGGTTTCTATCTGACAGAGGGGAGATTTTGCCTAGATAAAAGGAAAAAGGTTTTTTCGCTTGTTTGTTTGTTTGTTTTTTTACCATAAGGGTGGTGAAACACTGGAACAGGTTGCCCAGAGAGGGGGTGCATGCCCCGTCCCTAGAGACATCTTGATATGGAGAGCTGCTTATCCATCCATCAATCCATACATGTTGTTTTATTTTTTTATTACTGGTATTAGTGTAGCACCTTGGAGCTCTAATAATGAAAGAGGATTTCCATGCATTATGCGCTGTACAGGCTAGGAGCAAGATGATTGCCAGCACCGAACAGAAACTAAGGCCATGCATAAGACAGAGGACACACATATACATATGGAAACAAATACAACTGACCAGTGAAGCACAGATCAACCTCAAGACAGTACTAGTCAGCAGAACTGCAGCAGTCTCAGCATATCTTGATCAGTGCACCAAAATGAGCACATTACCTGTACCTGCCCAGACTTAAACCCTGCATCCTGACCACGTATTAGACGAGCAGTGCTTCAAGTCTCTGCAGCTGCCGAAGGAGCAGCTGAGTCATCAGAGTGAAGATCAAGAGCCTCACCTCTCACATGCCCTCAGCTTTATCTTCTGCTGGGGTGGCTAATTATTTTATGCACTTCATACATAGTGCAGTTTAAACATGAAAATCAAAATACTAGTAAAAAAAATAAGTAAACTGAGCAAATAAGTAGAGAACTAAGAACTACTTAGCAGTAGCCATGGCAACTAAAGTTCTAAAATTAACTTGACAGAGGCATAAAAACCTGCAATGCCAAGATCTGCCACTGAGTATGGAAACAAAAGGCCCAGGCTCAGCATCTGGATGGAGGCCAAGGAGGAAATTAAAGCGTTACTAGAATGCAACTCAGGATCATTCTGACCCTGATCTAAGCAGCACTTCCTGGACACACGACAGTCCAAAAGGCCGGTGTAATTTGATTATTAATTCACAGGCAGGATAGAAACTGCACAAAAGCAGGGACAGAACACAAAAAGGTTGAACATTCTCCTAATAAAGTTCTCTCCTCTCTAGATGAGGGGGTTAGCTACTTCTATTCATCTCCTTCTCTTTTGAAAATGGGCTGTCACCAGGAAGAGACTGGCAAGACATTCATTTCTGCAAATTTCTAATTACTTTTTATGACAGAAAGATGCTGCTCAGCAAGAGCCTGACGCACCAAAAGCTCTGAGGAGTTCAGCTATTGCTGTCCTACTAATTAACCAGTAAGTACTTAATCCTACAGCCAGAACAATTCTATGTCACCTGTGTACGACACGTCCCCAAGACATCCCTCCCCAACAAATGTCAGTAAGGTGAAATAGGTAGAAAGTTACCTAGTTTACCAAGGGAAGAGCCATAATCATCTAGGCTCTAAAATACTCTTAAAAATTGTTACTTTTAATAGTATTTTTATTAAAAAAAAAACTATAAAATAACAAGAAAAATTAAAGGAAAGAAAAGTTTTAATGGAAAAGATAACAGAACTATGGAATTCAACCAGCAAGACACAGGGGGACTCAAAATTAGTTTCCAACATCAGCTTCATCTTCACTTCTTTAACTAAAGAAAGGCATAACAAGTGAGTTTTCTTCCAAATATCTTTGGGAACACTGGCAAATTTATGCACAAGTGCACAGCTCTGTCTTCCGTAAAGGTTAATTGGCATAACAGAAGTCTGAGGAAGGTAAGAGCCTGAACGGTGCATCAGCTTCCTGCTCCCTGCCAGCGCAGCAGCATACACTGCCCACATTAATTCTGAAAGGTCTTAAGCAGTTTCAAGACAAAAGTATGAAGGAGAATAGATTTACCAAAGGCCACAGGTGAGTTTGCCTTTCCTACTGCAGTCTGACCCTGACAGTTCAGAATTTAAGCTACCATAAAATGCTCAGCTAACATTCCTTGGAATCATTTTAATATCTAGGAGAGGATAAACAAACAAACCAAAACAAAAAACACAAAAAGACATCTCAAAACAAAGCTTCAATTAATCAAAATGCAAATCAGCAGATTAAATGTTTGTTTCCTGTAACTAAGTTACACCATGTTGCAAAAACAATACTGCTATCTTGGATGATCTAAATCTACATTCCTGCAAAATGCATGTTATTTCAATAGAACACACAGAAAAACACAAATGTGGGACGCTGAACAGGACAGACAGATGAACCACATTTTACAGTGTTTGTTCTGGAGATGGGTAAGAAGAGACGCACGCTGCTCACTGACTTCTTCCTAGATGCTGTATCAGTGCTACGGACAGCTGGCGTGTGAGAGGGATAATAAGGCTTGAAGAAACGCGGTGCAGGGTTTTCAGAGCCTGCAGAGTCAGCTGTACTTGGCAAGGAAGACTGCTAGCATAAGTGTGATTTAGATATACTGTAAAGTAAGTTTTTAATCAGCTTTTAAATTTAGTCTAATCCTTCAAGGACTATTTTAAAGGATCTGCTTTGTGAAAAACAGCTAGTATGCAGTCCATGCACAGTCTCATGTCTCACTATCATGAATCCTACTTTTTTCAGGAATTAAGAAGAGGAAGAAATGTTGACAGATAAGCAGTCCACAAAGCTTCACTCTTTCAAGACAGTGTCCTGACAGTTCAGAAACCTTTGGCAATATATGCCCTCCAGTAAAAAAAAAAAAAAAAAAAAAAAAAAAAAAAAAGCTGAGACAGACACGAGCTGCTAGGTCACCCAGTTCCCATCCCAACACTCTAACTACTGCTGGGATGCAGCAGAAGAAAACAGCAGCAAATCCATCTGTGTGAAGCAGAATGACGAGATGCTTCACTTCTTAAAGTCATCCCAACATACAGTTGTTGAATAACCAACTTTTCCTTCCACCTACAAGCATGATAAACTGGAGGTACACCTCCGGAAAGGTCTCAGCAAACACCATGCTGGGTTGGAAGTCAAACTCCAAATCTTTAATGTTGTAAAAAGAGAAATAATGCATAAAAAGCAACAGCAAAGATGACAACAATTGGTTGTGGAAGTAGTTACTGCACAGTGCAGTTTGGCTTTCCCCATCACAGAGCAGAGAAAAGAAAGAAGCGAGTGAGCAAGGCAGAAAAAGAAAACAAGAACAAAACAAAACAAAACAAAAAAAAAACACCACCTGCCTTTGGAAGTGAGAGTGTACAAATGGGACATCAATGAGCATCTGGAAGGCATTAGCACCAGGAAGAAGATAAACTTGTGCTTGTTATCTTCTGCTAAAATCTCACTTGATCAGAAAACATGACACTGAAAACAGGGAGTGGGAGGGGACCACTCAAAGGCCACAGTTGCCAGTGGTTCACTACAGAACAGAAAGCTTTCCAGAGGGCCCAAAGGGCTGCTCTGAATCTGATTCTATTCAGTAAGTACCTGAATACAAAGCAGGGAGAATGTGCTTATTTCCACTCTTCAGCAATGCTACAAGCACCCTGCTGGACAAGATTAAAATTCAAAATCATCTGAAAATAGCAGAAATGGTCTGGGGCAGATTAGTCAGGTGTCAGCAGAGAATAAAGTGTTAACTGGCAGTGAAAAATGCAACCCCAAAACTACTCAGCTCCAGCAGGGTGTCTCTGCTGGAGAGGATTCATCAAGCTCAGGACATCACACTTCAAACAAACAAAAACAAAAGAAACCAAACAAAGAGTCTGGTGGAGAATGACATGAATGATCAGATGTCCTGAAGATGGTCTCGACCAGGAAAGGTTGTAAGAAGCAGGCTTGTTCAGGCTGAGGTAAGCATTACAGTTCAGCTCTTAATATTTTCAGATCAGAAGCATTATGTTTCGGATCTGAAATGAAAGAGAATCAAAACAATACCTGCCCTGACTAACAATATGAACCCAGTGCTTTCAAAAGCTGCAGGAAAGTGCCTCAAATTAATAAAAATGAGAGCTCACATCTTTATTTCATGCATCTAATTGATCAGAGCTACTACTTCATGTTTGAACCGTAGCAGCAGTAGTACAACCACATGCCTCCACGCTTTGTTTTCATTTTGGTTTCTGCTTATCCCGACTATTCTGGTGATTTTCTCCTGTGGACTAACATCCCTTTATGTCTCCCTTTCCCAAAGATTTCTACCGAATATCAAATATCCCATGGATTTCAACCTACTACAAGCCAGTTAGAATCTGAACCGCATACCCCAAAAGGCAAAGCCCCACAACAACGTCCTAAGCTCTAGTGTCAGAGGCAAGGGTAATGAAGCACTGGAACAGATCACCTCGAGAGTCTCCACACCTTCAGCACTGGAGACCTTTCAGAACATACTAGATAAGAGTGCCCAGAAAAACTTAGATAAAGCCGACCTCACTTCAGCCAGCAATGGCCAAGTTGACTCTCTGCAGGTCCCCTAAGACCTTCGACAGTCCTGAATGTATATGCTCATCTGTAGCCTAAAAACCAACAGATTCCCTACCCCTGCCAACCAAATATCCTGAAACACCCCACAAGACCCAAATTTAGGTTATTTCTGCAAGTGAGCTGGCAAGTCAACACTAGTTTTGCCAAGCCTGTCTTCAGAGAAACAGAAGTAATGACAGAAAACAGCCCTCTAACAAAGAGCATGGATCTCCTCTTTTAAAGAATTTTATTTCGTTTGTTGCATGATCTCATCCTACTGCCAAGTTCAGTGGAAGTTCATACTTCATTGACAAATCTATAAATTGTACAAGCCTTACAGGCTAACCACGCATTAATAAAGGAAGAAAGAGCTCGTCTCCTCCTTTCATGTATAAAGGAAACTTGGATATCTTTCCTTTGTAGATGGGTTCAGCGTAACATTGCAGACAGTAAATCAAGATGTTATAGTACCTGGGACTCTATCCAGAACCTTCATTCCTCTTTGTGATATACGCATTATAAAATTTTTTGTCTCACTTCAGCAAGTTTTCACATAAATAAATTAAGCAAAAAATATCTTTAATTACAGAATGAAGAAAATTGCTGCATTTGATGAAAGATTGTTTATTCAGCACCGACAAGCGCAGCCTAATGAATGTGAGAGTGCCAGATTTGTTCTCACTGAAGATGAAGTCTTGCTTTTTGTTTCCACAGAGATTGTGGAAACATTTATTTTCCCTTTGACCCTGCCTGACTGACTGAGCTACTCATACTGAATCGTGCAGTTCTAGATATGAAAAGCATTTGTGTACAGCGCTAGAAAGAAAAATGTGTTTTAAAATTTGTATTAAGAGGCAGGAATAATAATTATTCATCACTATGTCAAGATAATTACTTTATGCAAGGACAAATGAAGAGATTTTTGGTAGCTAAACTCACAGTTCACATTCCGCACAGAAAGACTGGAGGCAAATAATAATGATTAGTACAGCTAAGCATAGTTTAAAAGGCCCTGAATTAGCTAATGTGTCACACGAAAACGAACTTTTATTGACAGAATCTTGGTCTAATGCATAGCAGTGGTAAAGAAGGTTAATAGAAAACTGGCTTATCACAAGCAAAGGATATTAAACATATTGTTGCACGATTCTGCAAAACCCCAGTGAAACCACATCTGAACTGTAACATCCTATTTTGGTCAGCTTATTTGAAGACAGACAGAATTAGGTTGGTGAGAGTACAGCATCAGAAACAAAGATGATGAATGGGGAAACAGGGTTTGAATATCAAGAGAGAAAAAAAAAGCAGGATTTATTCAGTCTTGAGAAAAGATGATTAAGAGGAGACATGACTGAAGTATTTGTAAGAGCCATGGGTAACAAAAATTAAGCTCAGTGACTCATTTTTAGACAGTTGGCCAGACTGAAACTAAAGGCAACATGGATAAAACGGAATTGATACAGGACAAATTGAACAATACATTTCACAGATAGAAGGGTAAATAGGTGCAATGATGCATTACTATATTTAAAACAAAGCTGAATGACCACATAGAATTATGTGCAGGGGAATAACCACATCATGTGGGTGAAGCTTCTCAGGAGCATCTTTTGCAATAGCTGGAACATACAACACAGTTTACAGCAGTAAGAAAGAAAAACATTTGCTACTTCTCCTTTATAGTACATATACAAATAACTATGCTATTTCTTTTACAGTACTTTTCCTTCAGAGTAATCCAATTTACAAAGAAATCACAGAAACATTACAGTAATGCAACAAGAGAGGTAAACATGCTCTTTACCTAACAAGCAGGGCTCCAGTTGGTAAAGCGACTCACCTGACGTTGTAGAAGTAAACTCTATCAGACAGGTTCACAACGAGAAGTTCCCAGCTTCCATCAGATACACCCTTCTCTCCACACACTCTTTCATAGATTTTTACTTTGTTTTTGCTACCACAGAAGAGGTCGTTTTATTGCTTTGCTTTAAAGCAAATCTAATTATTCTTGAGCAACTCGGTACTGTCCTCCTCAGCACTCTGCTGTACGTTAACACGCAATGTAAAATCTCCATACACTCAAGACAGATTGATCTGGCATGTCTAAATACCAGATTACAAACTTGACTAAATACAAACTAGAAAGAAGACAAAAAGAGTACAATTATATCAGAATCTAGACTAAGTGGAACTATCAAATATCTAGAAAACATTGCATAAAAAAAAAAAAAAAAAAGCTACACACACACTTCTCATGATGTCTTTCTCCTTTCCCAAACCATTTCCTTTTAATCTCTCAGTTAATTTCTATTTCTGTAGATAAGGACTCCAACAAAAATACCCCTGGATGCTAAGGGTCCGGCTCTGATTTCAGCATCACTGAGCACAGCAGTGCTACTCCTGCCTTGTGCAATTAAAGATCACGGTTGTTCCTTGAACTCCTGCTCACCTGTGCAACACTACCTCATTCTCTTTGAACTGCCTAAATAGCCAAACAATAAAAGGTTCAATGTGCTTTGATCAGGCTTTTCACACAAGTTTCAAGGGCTGGAGAATGGGGACGCAGTGGGAGCTACCTATGACTCATGAAGTGACAGATGACCTTGGAGACCTCTACATGGAAAAATTACATCACAGAAATCCTTTTTCACACTCTGGGATGCAACTACCCTGCCTCAGGAGTTTCGCAGCAGTTTTGAAGGAATTAAAACAAAGAACTGCCTCCATAACTAAGCCAACTAAAAGTTTAATTAAATACAATTGCTTGCTGTGCTTCCCTTCCCCAAAAAGCCTCATGCATATTCATCACTGTAATTACAGCAGTAAAAAAACCTCCACAACTAATTATGTCGCACGTCTCATCTTCTGTATGCCTGGAATTTTTTATGTAATTACAACTGAAATTAATTGCAAGTTAGTTAATTTTGCACTTTGTCCTTTCAAGCTTAATTGAAAATTAAAATTTCTCAAACCAAGCCATTCTTTTAAGCACAGTGCTTTTACCTCTGATGGTGCCATACACCCAAACATTCTTTTAATTGCTTTTAGCAACGTAACGTCATAGCATAGAGTACTGTAAACTTTATCATTTAAGCTATGAGACTGTTGCCCTTATACATATTTACTGTGTGCTTGTTAGCTGTGTGGCGCTCAGAGAACGCTCAGTCTGCCCGCTGCCGCTTGCCATCTCCTTCAATGCCCCCGCACGCCGTCTCCGCAGACACGAGCTGCCCCATCAGTGCCACAGTTAGTTTTCATCAAGCTCAAAGCTGGAATTCTTTTTGACTGTGGTTCAAACATTGTGTCTAATATTTCAGGGGCAACTAATCATTTTGGATGGCCAGTTCAACAGTGGAACATGGGAAAGGTAACAAACATTTCTTCCCTTAGGAGGAAGGGGGGAGGAAGAATCAAATTGAAAGCCAAATCTCAACTTGCCCTAGAAAAATAATTGACTGCAAAATTTTGACTTAGCCTAGAAAAATAATTGCCCTGGAGCATATACTCCACATAGCATATATATATATATTCTAAATCAACAAGTTAGTACCTGATAACAATATCAATACTAATCTTTTTGGCCCATTAAAATAATTCACTAATGAAAAACAAACAACAAAAATGTCAATCCATCTCTACTTCAAACACCTTCTCCAGCCTAATTCTAAAGCTTCAGTCATGGTGGTTTTGATCAAATTTAAGCTTTTTCTTCTGACAAGAAAACTTACAGATGTCTAATCAGCCAGTAGATTCTCAGAAGGACCAGGGAAGTCTGTAAGAAAAGCACTTGCTCCTTACTCCTCTGCAGTCTCTGTAAACTCCATGGGTAAACTCTGATAATCTTTCAAGGCTTCACTACAGGAACTAGAGGAGTGTGAGCTGCGACAGTAGAAGGTGCGTAGTTTACATGCTGACTCCATCAGGAAGCAAATTCTTCTGAAAAGCATGGCTTAGCAACAGCCCGATGAGCAAGACATCATTACATAAAGGGGATAGAACAATTTTATCAGTTCTGCAATGCTGCAAAAATTCCTGTTGCTCCACCAGGTCAAAAGATCTGCGGCAAAGATCCACAGTGCGGGCTACCCTGCCAGGAAGGGAATCATTACAGCTAACTTTTTTTTCAGTTATCAAGGGTGAAGACTGGTGTCCCCAGAAAGCAAAAGGCTGAAGAGGAACACCTCAGATGTGGTTCAATGGCAGTAAAGGAGATCTCACAAAAACCTGATACAAGCAAGCACAGCTGTTATCAGGATCTTGTTGCAACTAAAATCCGATCACAGACTCTTAACCCCTGCGTGGGAACCCGCCTCAGAGCATGTGACAATAGTGCTAAGCTCTTGAGCAATAAGAAGTTGTACGACAGCACACAGTTAGAGCAGCCTTGGACCGTGAGTGCGGTGAGAGACAAATGCATTTTCATCAAGTCAGGAAGACAAGCACACTGCAGTCACTGAGTTGCCATTATAAGGAAGGTGGAACCTTAACAGCCAAAAGGAATTCCCTGATCTAAAACTCCTGAGTGTAGAGCAAATAACGAGTTCCCAGGGTGGATGGGGAGTAATTAAAATGGTAATTAAGAAGAAAAGCATTGAAAGTCAAGAGTCCAAGAATGCCAAAAAAGCACTTTCAGTAAGTGTTGTTAAGAGCTACGGTTAGTGATCCCTCACCAGTAAAGCAAATGAATACGGTATTTGTTCTGTCTCTGCAGCCTAAGAGCTGTTGAACCTGAGATCCCAGTGTGTATTATTAACCAGGAGGCTCTGCACAAACTAGACCCTGCTATAGTGCCAGAAAGCAATGATTTCTGATCCACAGATAATTTACAATGCAATGACGACAGACCTCTACTTGTTTAAGATGTCCAATATAAATAGTGATGCAAAACTTAAATTCACTTGCATACTTCTGTAGACTGCCTATAGTTAAATACTTCAAATATCTTAAAATTGCCCAGCTCTTGATTACCAAGTCTAAAATTTTATTGAATAATTTTTCTTGATTCCACTAATGGTTAGCAATAGTGTTACACAGATATACACCCAAAAACACTATCAATGCCTTGGTGTGAAGTTCTTCCAATTTTTATGTATTCTGCATCTTCCATCTAATGTGTCTTCTATGCCCTTACCCAAAACTTGGAAAATACATGCTAGGAACATTCCAGGCTAGTACATATTTTCTAAGGATTTCTCCATGGATCACAACATACTATATGACGACTCACTTTAAATACTTAGAAAAAAGGAAGAAAAATCAGATGTCAGTCTTGCAAACATTGACCATCATTTACCTCAACTATTCATCACAATACTTCTGCTTTAATTAAATATCAAATCGGTCAAGGAGGTATGCAGATTTAATTACTGCTACGGTTTAAAATGAGCTTGTTTCCCGTGAGACCAGTGAAGGTTAGTGGGATGACCTCAGCCTAATGGAAAATCCTCCGTTTGGCAAGTCAATAGACACAGGAATTTATCCCCTTCAGCACAGTTTAAATAACATTCTCAGCAATGCTCTGCTCCCAGAGAAGGACTGGTTTAATAAGTTTAATTCAAATATACCTGAGACATCTAATGCCTGATGGAAATAAACGAACAGGACCTTACAGGGAAATGGCCTGTTCAGCGTTAGCTTTGTCACTTCGGTAAGAGTGGGCTTAATGTCGGAAGCCCCTAGGCATCCTCAGGTTTGACCGGTGTGTTTCTCCTCTGCCTCACTACTTTAACCAACTGTTCCCAACCAACAGGATCCAGGGCTCCAGGTGGAACAGCCAGAGCTCTTGTAGGAGGTGGGGAGTGCCACAGGAGAGAGGAAAGAGAGGAAACCAAGGGAACAGCTTTGAGACAGAAGGGGAGGTGACTGAGGGATAGATGTCTTCTCAAGGCACACATCAAACATTCAGAATGAGGATCAGCACTCGAGTGGGTTCCTTGCAGAGCCTTCTGTTCACATCGAGGGTTTGGAAGGGATCAAAACTACACCCAGCATGATGCCAACCCAGAGTTCTGTTCTCTCCTCATGTGCGTCCTAAAGGGACTTCCGGGACGGCTGTCAGCAACGTGAAACCCACCTCACTGATTTCCAGTCCTCTGTAAAAGAAAAGTCATGTGCATCTGCATTCTTTTTCTGTACCAAGGTCTGGGACCAAGAATCTCAAAAGGCTGCGTATCAGATGGAGACTGTAATTCTGGTTCTGGGCAAAACACAAGCGATGAAAGCCATTACTTGCTTAGTGATACCTGAGTAGCTGAACATGGGCCAAACCTGTTTAGCAAGTAACAGCAGCATGCCTTTGGATTTATTTAAGAAAAAAAAAAAAAAAAAA
>VXAV01006016.1:66495-78461 GCA_013399715.1 Alectura lathami | reverse complement strand
CTGTGTGATGCCAGACACAACCAGTATGTGAAAAACTGCTGTCACCAGCAGCAGGTGATCATCCTGCTGGAGCCAATTACTGCATTGCTTCCTCTTTTGCTTTGCTTAGTGCTACGGAGCTATGTAGTGAAGCTCTGCGGTAAACCACATTCATTTGAAAGTGTGTCCACCACGTGGAAACGCAGTAATAGATAGTTACTTTATTGTTCATTGACCACTATAAATTTTAATAACTGCTCCAAGCTCTATTCTTCTCACTTGGCCTTTTGTGTTTAGAAAATCACACTCTAAGGCAGTGATCTTTTCACCTCACACGATGTCCTGACCCCGTTTGCTGAATCTTCCATTGACTGGCCTCTTCTTTGAGCTGATGATTTAAGGTGGTAGAGATACTATTTCCACCATATTTATCCAATAAAGAATTACTGATATCTTATAAAATGAGCAATGACAAATTTGGGTAACTTGAGGACTGTTTCACTTAGTTATCCAAAGTAATTGAACTGAAGAAGCTTAATGAGCAGCACTGAATATGGAATTCACATCAATGAACTGCATATCCCACATGGTTTACATGATGTGTCTTATATACTAATTCTTTTCAGTATTTATAGAGGCATATAAACTTCAGAAGTGCCTTCAGAACAGCAAAAGCCTTTTGGTTTTAATTGCTGAGAAGTATCTTTTCAGATTCAAACAACTTTTGTAGCTACCAGAACAAAACAGCATCTCCTCACACACAGATTAGAAACACAATCGCAAACAAAAGCTTATCTTTGTGGAGCTGAGTTGAGGGGGAACAGGAACATCTTGGGCACACAGCCTTCAGATTGTCACAAAACCAGGCGGCAATGAGCCTGACCCCTGGAACCTCCACAACCTTTGTATCGCCCCCAGACTTCAAAGGGCTTGTTCAAAGGGGTGTTTTACCTTCAGGGAAACTGAGACCAGCAGGTACACAAACCATGTGAATGCGATTATTACCAACAAACCAACAAAGAAATTGCTTTGTAAGGAAAAGGCTTCTGGAGAACACCAGACGCTTCCTTCCTCTCTTAATCACTGTGAGACTACTCCCCTGCTCCTGTATTTATCAGAAGCTACCTACTCAAATGCAAAACATCTCTGTGCCTTCTCTGTGTGACCTCTTGTGTTTATTTCATATTTTGGCTCCTTCTCACTGATTTACAGAAAAAGACAGTTTTTAGCAGTATCACTGACTTCTAAGAAGGGATGCCCTGAACAAGTCTAAACTTTGCTCTTGAAAAAGAACACTGAAAAAATACTGCTAGTGCATCCTGTTACTTTCGCTAACAGATATTCTTCTCTTCATGAGGAGTAGTGGCAATCTTTCAAGGAACTAAGATCTGCCTTCCTAATACACATTAACATTTAAATAAACAAACCAACCGAAAGAAAAAATCAACCAAATTAATAAAACAGGAAGACTACAATGAAAACTGAGGATAAAAACACCTAGACTCAATAGAACTATGCCAACATCAGGTAAAGGCTACCTAAGACCTTCATCCTCTCCAGACAGAGAAACCAGTAAATTTCCTACTAAGCAAAAAGTAATGAGACAATTGATAAACTTCCCGTCACCATTATACACCTGCACCGTGGAAGCAAAAGAGTGACTAAATTATGTTCTGATATTCTGATACTTACATTTACCAACTGTCAGAAGGATATAAAATGAAAAGGTATAAATTTAAAATGGGATAAGAGAGTGTATGTTCTCAGATTTTGCTAGATAGGAATAAAAACCATTTGATGGAGAGATTTAGAGATCAAAGTGAGTATTCTGAGATCAGAACACAGATGTGTATTTTGCAGATATCCTCTTGTCTCCACGTTTTTGTTTCCATACAATTCTAATGCGTTAGCTTCTAGTAACTCAGAGGTGAATTGGGTCTTCTCTACTAAACTGTCCCCTAATTTCTCAAGAGATTTAACAAAGGATAAAAAAAGTCATGCTAAAAACTGAGATAAAAAGGTTAGCATCAAGCTGTATTGATCAGAAAGAGAACTACATCTTTTTCTTGCACTTCAAAGAGCTGAGTGATGCAAGAGTTTTCACATGCAGGAAGAATCCCATCTCACCCATGCAGCAGTCAGACAGCACTTCTGTTTAGCATTGTGGGTGACAAAGTTTTGATATCTGTCAGGAAACTCCACCTAGACAAGCGCCATGCTCACAGTGAAACAATCTACTAGCAGAAGCGCAAATTGAATCCAACTCCGAAACGTATAGTAGGATCCCACCAACTGAAGCACCATCCTATTCCAGCACACACTGTTGTAGATGCCCTGGGGAATTGCATGCATTAATTCTCAGTCTTTCCAAGTGCACATCCAAAAGAGACATGGATTTCCAACATGTAGTTCGTCAGCTTCTTCATGAAGTGTTTTCATATGAACTTGTGATGAAATTTTTCTGCCCTGCTGGGTACTAAAAGCCCAGACATTCATGCTCAGACAGTGAAGTGCTTCTGCAGCCCTTGGACCTTTGCCACAAATGCATTCAGATTTCAATGAAAGATATTGCCACCATTCATTTAGGAAAAAAAAAAAAATAGATAAAATGTATTTTTCTCATTTCTGAGAAGTCTTGCTCTATTTAGACAGTAATTTCTTGCTTTGCAGCTTGTGTAGATAATACAAAACACACTGCTAAGGGCAGACAGAGATATAATCTTTCAGTAAATAGGTAGCCTACTGCAAGATTGGGATACCACATTAAGGGGCAAACAACATTTCCCAAACAGTGTGCCTAGGAGATTTTGCCTGTCAGCACACAGTTGACTAATTACCTATAACAGAGTTTTGTTTCTTTTCCCTTCTTTTTAATTACTTGAAATTATAGCTACTCTTTCAAGCTTAAAATTACATAAATGAGTCCTCTCTTAAAGCTTGTAAGAGCCCTTATGGAGAGAGATGAACCTACTTTGCATGTATGCTGTTAAAAATAAGTCAGTCATGATGCTTACAAGGATTAAGAGATATTTAGTATAAGAAAATCTGTGGATTGCAAAGAAAACTGTTTTCTACTAACATATCAGTTTGACAATTAAGAATGATTTATGCTGCCGTTTGAAAACATTGCAGTTCAAATCATAAATCTGTTAAGTGCCCATGATCAGATGTATACAGTATGTGTATCACCTGTCATTCTTTTCTGACAGTTTGGAGAGGAGAGTAAAAACAGTTATGTTAGATCTGTAAACGCAGCCCATGGTCTCTAGACCATGCAGGAGTTACAAGTGTGTAAAAGAGCAGCACAGCCACTGTCTTCCAAAGATCAAGTGAAAGTCTGCCTAAGACAGGCATCACAAAATCTATCAACTTTGGCAGCCAAGCCCTCCTCCTGGAAGAGATCAATCACCGCAGTGCTGTAGTGGTCAATAAAGGCTGAATTTTGCAATGGTAGAAGACAGAAGTGCTCACCTTGCTGCAGCAGAACAACGGCTTCCCACAGGCACACACAACTGAGTGTTAGCACAAGTTGTGCTGCCTTACCCATTTAGGAGCTGTGGATGCACATATTGCTTTGAGGAAGAACTCTTCTCTGTTCCTTTTCTTTACAAAGATTTTTCTTTACACAGATTTTTTTTTTAGAAAAAGTGTTGTTGGGTTGGTAGTTCTGTGCTTTGGTTGCATCTGTGGTAGACAGGGAAAATGTCACCCTTGCTTTTGCTGACTTCCGTCACTTGACAACAAATACAACACAAGGACTAAGAGGCACCATTAAACCTGAGATATCCAGAGCATGAATCCATCAACAAACAGCTAGAGACAAGCACCAAGCAAATGTGAGTCATCACAGGAGACATTGGTTTTGGCGTCTTAGCATAAAGTTAAAAGTCCACCCTATTTAGACTTTTGCAGCTCTTATTACCTAAGAGAAAGCCTTAAGTAAACAATCAACAAAAAGTTTATGTAATCTGCAACTAGATCCTTGGGAGATGAAGCAGCATTTTTCCTATTTTAAAAACTGAGAAAAAGATCTAGACAGAAACTTGCTGTAAGTCGCAAAGTAGGATCACAGATGATCAAGGAGCTGCATTCAATCTCGTAGTCCTTTGATTAGGATGGCTCAAGTGGCAGGGACGCTTTCTTTGATCTTTACCTTTATGATCTGTGGTGACAATTAGAGCTACGCCAGGAAGCCTACCGACAGTTCATCCCTATATTTATACTCTAGCTACAACAACAGGAAAGTACTTTTAAAAATAAAAATGACATATTTTTTAACTTGCAGAATCAGTTGCCAACAAGGCAGATCCTCTTCTATTAACAGCAAGGAGACCTCCCCAGATTCAGCCAGTGAGCACTCTGAGCCCTGCTGCCAGGTGGGTGACCAACTGCTGAACCCCCCAGTGGGCGCTGTGCCACCTCTGGAAGATGCCTTCATGGCTAAGTTCCACAATACTCCTGAGGAACTCCCTGCCACAAACAGCCTGCTCTACCATGGAGGAATCAGAATCATTACAGTATCAATACAGCAGCAGATTAGGAGCACAAGATGCACCAACACCTTGCACTGGAGCCAAGAAGAGCAACTGGCTATGCTGGCAGAAGCAGCAGGGATGTTCTTTCCACTGTGCCATCAGCCTGTTACCACAAACCACAACAAATGCTGAAGCCATAATGGACTGGAGAATGAGGGACAAAGAAATGCCATTATATCATTGTTCCTGACATCCCTGAGGATTAGGAGCATTCCTGTTTTTAGGAGAGAAGGACCATTTCAGATCAAGATAGCAGTAAATGAAATATGCAGTTAACATCTCTCATATGCATGACTTCAATGCCCTTTCCAGACTAGGTGTGTTCTGCAGCAACTCTTGGGGTCACAGGCCATAATCTGAAACCAAAACCACCTTGGCCACGTTACATACAGTGCTGGTTTGGAATACGGCACACCATTATGAGGAAATTCATTGAAAATGAGTGACTACGGCCAAAGACTTTGTGCTGGAGAGGTGCCACCTGGACTCCTTCGGCTGACTGAACATAGTGCTTACAGCTAACAACAAAACTGTTGGTCACACAGGTGCTGCTGGCTGCCACAGCGGCACACAGACCCATAACTGATGATTCTGGAATCACAGTCTCAGACCAGTCTGGGACAGGACAGATTGAAGGAGGACTGTATTTATCATTCATATAATATCCCTGCGAACAGAAATTAATTCTCTGGGCTGAAAAACAAGGGCTTTTTTTGTTGTTTTTGTTACAACTACTTTTAGCAATTCCACTGTAGTTTAGAGGCAGTATTATCCCCTTCCATCAGAAAAGGAAAGAAACAGAGGATACAGGAATAATCAGAGCCACAAAATTTGTATGCAGTTATCCCAAAGTACACAATGAAATAATAGTGCCAAAGGATGCAAACGTAACAAGCTGAATGTTAACGTGATGTAATACCCTCCACAAAAATAAAACAAAAAAAACCTGAAAATATTTGACAGTACATTCTCTGGATCATTAACTATGTCTAAAACTATCCTTAGGCAGCACCTTTCCTTGACACAAGCGATCTGTTCAGAAAGGCAAGTCAGCCTCCCATTAAATCCTGATCAATAGAAAAATCTACAGGATACAAAAAGATCTCTTGGCAAGTTAAACAGCCAGTGCTTTGAACATCTGAGCAAGCATTATAGTAGGGGAATCAAGGATTACTGTACCAGAAAGCTAGGGAGGTACATGAGGAGGCAGTGCACAGAGAGAAATCGGAAAGACCAGTTAGTGTTCAAGCTGCATGTTACCGTACCTCCTGTAAGTGCTCTTTACATAGCTGCCCTGAAAACTCATGTAAAATATGTGCTTCCTTTGGATCAAGCGTCTACTTGGCATGCAAGAATCAATCACGTGGTGCATGTTAATGGACAGAAACAGAATGCTCTGAATGCATCTAATTATAGTAATGGGAACCAGAAGGGAAAAAATCCTCTGGAGTGACAGAGGAGATGGCAAGTTATTCCGGTAGGAAATCAACTCCATTATTCCAGAGAGTTCTAAATGTAGCCCAAAGAAAAATGATTCTTCATTTCCTCTCGTATTTTCAACACAAACCAAACTCACTGTTTACGTGATACCATTAAGAGCAAAACAGAAACTATATGTATAGATGGTGTAGCCCTGGCATGGCACAAATATATTAAAGATTGATAGGACAGTCACACACAATGTGACACGACCAGATATAGTCACATACAGTGTGACTACAACACGCCAGAAAAACCGAGTCAAAACAGAACCCAAGAATTTCTTTACATGTACAATGGAAGAACAAAAGCTGGTGAAATATGCACAAACTCATTCAGGAATGGCTCAACATATATATATTTGACATTCAAATGCAAAGTTCCACATTTTAAGGTAAACCTTGAGAAAGATCTGCCTCAGTTTTCATATAGGAAAGTGTCTGAAGTGGTCCATTTTCAAGCCATATAAACATGATAAAACAGGCATTCCTGCAGCTCTGGAGCAAAATATGGGAAGTATTCCAAATATCAGTTCAGCTTTCAAAGCAATTACTGTATTGGACCACAAAAAAAAAAAAGTTTTGAATGTCGAAATCCATGGCAGTGTGTTGCATATGTGTGAATCAGGTCATTGAAAAGGAAACCACCACCAGCAGAGATTATCTGGATCTGCTGATTCCCACAGGGTTGTGCCCATCACAGAAGACGGGAGGCATGACCAGTGAACACTCAGATCCTGACTAATGATGCTCTGTTGACAGTGAGGTTGAGGTTGAAAAATTCAAGTCTTTACTTTGCTGGTGAGCAGGAAGGAAGATGGAGCATTATTGGAAGGATGCGCTGTAGCACTGGAACTAGCAGAGCAGTGTTCAAACCAAACTGCCATAAAGACATTGCAGAGATTATATGAAGTAATCATCAAGGTACTGCACATTTCCCTAAGCAGAAAGCTAGCCTTCTCCTAGCACTGCAGAGGAGTACACACACAAAGATGAAAAGATTTCTGTGTTAAAAAATGGACAGTCAACCCTAGTCACATACAGCTTATGAAACGCTCTGCATGATCACACTGAAAGTTTTCTCGTGTTGAGAAACTCCGTTCTCTGTCTTCTTGGCACAACAGACATGCAGAAGAAAGTTCTTCACTGACAAAATTATCTAATGCAAAAACCTCACCACCTCTCCAATGGAGCAACAGCCTGGCTTAAGGATGTGTTAAGGGTGTGGGCTTTTTGTTGTTGTAGGGTTTTTGTTGGTGTTGGGTTTGTTTGTTTGTTTTGAAAGATCAAGATTGTTATTGTTGAAACAGCACATCACCCACTGCAAACTACAAACTCAGAAGCCATGGACTAAACCATTTAAGGTTAAAGACACATTTGCTAACACGTCTTGAAGCACAGTCTCAAACCACCTGCCTATTCAATCCCTTCCCCACTGTGAAAAGCTAGAAGGAATTTATTTTCACAGAAGGATGGGACTGTGTACGTTATCTCCGAAGAATCTGACAGCACTCACAAGAGGTAATTTTGGCACCAGACAACACACGTTGCAGCTCCACAGGAGCACGCATCTTTCCCAATGCAAACAAACCCCGCTAGGCCCAGGCCCGGCCCTGCTGCCCCTTCCTGCCCATGACCACAACCCCAGCAGCACCATCCCACAGCAGCTCTGCCATGCTGTAACATCAACAGTTACAGCAGTAACAGCACACCTACACAGGGAGCCCAGTTAGCTGGTTTGCCCAGTAACGGCTGCAGAGCCAGCTCAGGCTTCATCTGCTTGTCACACAGCAACCAGCACCTGAATGCCGCCGCCTTGCTGGTCCCGGTCTCTGCAGGTCCTTGCCTCTTTGCTCCTGCCTTCTCACCCCTGCCAGCTCCCAGTAACCATCTCCACCTTCCCTTTGTTTTGAAGTTTATTCAGATCCATTCTAATAACATATACTTTTAGGAGAGAAAACCAGCTACTCAGCAGACGTTAACAAGGCTTCTCTTCTACTCTTTCCGTAGGCCATCTACCCGAAGTGAGAACACCAAGCAGCCAGGAGACCTCTGGGCACTTGGGTACTGCGGTTCTTCTCCTTCCTCCTCATGTTGATCAGCCATGTAACCATCAACAAATACAGCTGGCCTTCAGAAGTAGGGGTAATAAGGCTTGCGAAATAACACCCTGTCCCACAAATACACCCTGTTTATGTTAGGCATTTTTAAGGATTTATTATTTTATCTTGAAACTGGCCAGAGCTGCATGTTCTTAAAGTAAATTCCTCCCCACACATTTTCTCCAAGAGCATGGTCTCACACAACACACACTTTTTCTTCAGCAGAGCTAGCAGTTATGGCAGCAATCCGCCAAGCCTCAGCGCAATGCATACAGTGCCGTGCATACAATGCAATGTGGGGCACTATCTCATCTGGCAAGCACCACTGTCAGACAGTCAGATTTGTTTGTTTTATACTGTCAAGATGCTTTAGAGTCTTAAAGATTAATTATAAATCAAAGCAACATGACTCTCTTTCAACAGAACAGATAGTTCTGTCTAGCTTTTGCAGGATGCATCCCATGCAGTGCTCTAGACAGACACTTATTCTCATGGCAACTGCTCAAGTTAAAAAAAATGCATTTACATAATAAGATTGTGAGATAAACTCCTGGAAACCAAACATTTCAAAGTTAACCATCAGCTCTTTGTCAATGCTAATGATGTGCATTCTTGTGTGAGTGGGCAACAATCATCTGCGAAATGAAAAAACTGCATTAGCATTAAATTTTGAATTTTCTGTGTCTTGCTTGGCTTGCAGATTTAATTACTTTTTAATACAGGCTTCTTGTCCATTTTCTGGAAAGAAAAAAAAATGAGGGTTGTGGAAAACGAAATGTATCCACAGAACTTTATTGCTTTAGCCAAACAATTATTTAAGCTGCTTTAATATTTTGAAACCTGCGTCTCAAGTAATCAAACACCACTTTAAAGAAGCTGTTCATGATATTTGTGAATGCAGTTGCTACAGCAATTTACTTTCAGGCTATTAGCTCACTCGGTCTCGTGAGCCAAACACAGAATTAGGGTAAATGAGTTTTCTGAGGTGCTTATGATGGTGTGAAGAGAGGAAGAAGGGAAAGGACAAACCCACACTACTGCAAACAGTAGAAAAAGGAATTCAGCAAGTTAAATGCCAACTTTTATAGTAACACAGCCTCACCATAATGCTAGAAGATTCTGCAATGTTCAAGACTTTGTCCCCACTGAAACACGGACCCGTATCTCAAGTTTCATACCTACCTGCGGTTTATGTTTTGTATTTTTCACAGGACTCTAATTACAACGTACCTTAGTCTACACCCACCACCCTCAATGCCACAACACAAAGCGCTCATCGAGAGCAAAGCAGCTTCTCTTGTGAGAGAGCTCTGACTCCCACTTACCCTTTTGGACTCCTCCAGACATGTTTGTTTTGAGCACATTATTCTAATGAATATGGCTTTTGGTAGTTTATGAGGAAGAACTGGAAGTAAAATGCATCTATATATACAAAAAAAAAGCAATGTTAAAAAAGATGCAGTGATAGGCTGTACTAAAGTGACTGCAGGTCTGCACAGAAAGTTTACCACATCCTATAGGAAGAAGCAGCACGTTCACAGCATGAGGTTCTGCTGCAGTTACAGCTTTCCCTCAAAGAGCCCAGCCTGGGTATCCTCCAAAGCGTGCCTGGGACTCGAGCAGAGGTGGCACGTTAATCCATAATAGCAAGGGCTGTTACATGACCCCAGACAGGAGCCTCATCCTTGCAAGGTTCCTAAGCATAGCTAAGCAAATGAAAGAAGAAAAGGCAGTGGCTTTCTGCAGGGCTGACAACATGTGGCTATGGGCCAGTGCATAAAGAAGGGGGAAAAATAGGATGACACTGGCTTCTGCAAGTGCACCCACTCGTAGCATGCAAACATTCATCACTCACACTTACCTGTCACACAGCAGCTCAAAATCCTTGCCCTCCCTGGGCCAGCATTGTGGTAAAGGGTCTGGTCTCTCCATTACACTTACTTTTTCACTTTTTTCCAGTACTGCTTCTCCACCAGCTGAACCGAAACACATCAACCACACATCACTTCTGCCCAGAGGCTATTTGCCATCTCTGGTGGTAAACAGTCATGAAAAGGGTGGCAATGAGCCTTCAGTCAAAGCAGAAAAGCCCAGAGTTGCTCTGGTACCACTGTGACACGCTGCCTAATGTGCACCCTCCTGCTCACATCCACCAGAAACTGCCAAGTGAGCCAGTGGGGTTGCCAGAATATTCTACCTAACTGGAGAGTAAAAGAACAGAACTGTCAGCCTTCAGAATTACCAATGCAAGCAGTAATCTTTCCTTTTTGTGCTCTTCCGTAGCTAATGTTTTCCTTCATTTCACTGGAGCCCCACCAATGCAGCAAATGAAGTAGGAACAGCGAACAGCTCCCTGCATTACAGGGCACTGCTTTGCGGGGGTGGGGGGTAGAGGGGGGCTGTGCTCCTGTGCTGACACCAGGCTCTGGGCAGGTGTCACTCTTTGTGGGCAGCATATGAGGGGGACACACGCAGCCCATTAACGCGCTGCACTCCAGTAAAGCAGGCAGCATTCCCTCCAGCCTTCTCCCTTCTCCTTGCTAGAAAAGGCCTAGTGATGTGGCACCAACTCTTCTTGACACTTTCAAATGTGGCTTGTGGGCCTATCTGCAAGAAAGGGATCTGATGAGAAGTCCTGAAAGCAAAACAAACACCAGCAGGTAGCTTCAATTCTGGAGAATATGACAGCTCACTTGCATAGTTGCAGAAATGGCACTTTGAAGTCTCACCATGGAAAATATCTTTAAAACATATTACAGAACAAAAAAAAACACAACATTTTCCAAGCTAATTAAGATACTTAACACTGTTCTTAAGAAGTATAAATACTTTGAAGCTGCAACTGCTTTGCAACAGGAACTGCCACAGAAAGTGGTATGTATGATGGTCTGAAGAATGAGGTCTCTCAAGTTACATTACACTTTTTTTTTAATATTTATAATATTACGTCAATTATATTCTCCAGATTTGAAATGAAAACAGATAAGTCAGTGGGCAGACAGACTTACGTATTTTATAAGCTGTGACAGGCACTGTTTCAGAGCAGCAAAAAAAATAAACTAAAAAAAAAAAAAAAAAACCAACCCTATCCCAACTTTTATCTCCCTCTTATCCTACTCTCCCAAGGAAGGTCTCCTCCTAGCCAGATCTGCTTTCTGGACATTTCATGCAATACCTGGTGAGTAAAACATGTTCCTTCATCCTGAAAACATTTCCATGCTGCCTGAAAGTGTCTAAGAAAACAATCGCTGCCCAGCACTTGCTAGGGTTGCTGTAGAGCCACGGCCTCTCACTTGCAGCAGCCGGACACCAGGCACAGTCCCCAGCAAGGAGCGACCCAGTCACTGCTGGACCAGGCTAGGGAAAAGGGTCAGGGCCCTGCTCCACCCAGCATCTCTGTGCTGGCTGCTGAGGAGGCGTCCAGCCCAGGGAGAGATGAGCAGAATGGATAGGGAAAACCCGAGGCCCACTCTCCCCACCCCAGGCCCGCAGGATACGCTTTCAGCCTGAAACACCAAATGTTTCATGTTTCATGTAAACATGTTGGGCAGTAGAACGCCTTAGAAATTGAGATATAGCAAAAACAGCAAATACAGGTAATACATTCAGCTGGACTGACAGCAGATTCATGCAATTTATCAGTCACTGTGAGAATCAACCTAAGTCACTTCCACCCATGAGGAGAGAAACTAGTGCCAAAAAAAATGACAGAGAATCCTTATTTGAATGATGTTTTGAATTCCAGAGATCAAAAAAGCCCAAAGAGTATAATAAATAAATGAAGTAATAACATCTGCATCCCTCCTGTGTTCCTCTGAAACAATGCACCTATGCAAACATGAGACTTGGGGGGTGGGGGGGGTGGGGGTTAA
>VXAV01006016.1:32512-49507 GCA_013399715.1 Alectura lathami | reverse complement strand
CACTAAAAAAAAAAAAAAAAAAAAAAAAAAAAAAAACAGTGATGAGGAAAAGATGGAGAATACTAATGAAAAGGACACGGTGCTTCTGTATGTGTGGGTAGAAACTGGACACAACCAAAACTGAGATGAAAGCAGATGAAATCAGGTGAAATCTTGCCTGCATTAGTTAGGCCATCCTGCCATTTTAAAATGCAGTGGTTTGCAAAGAAGTTGGATGTCACCCTACCACCATTCTTGAATTGCTTGTAGTAGAGACAATTGCTCTGTTGGAGAAGTTTCATCTGAGCTGCAGAACCAACAACCATGAAAATACACCCTACAACAAGTTACCAGACTGCCTCCTACATCTAACAGAACTAATGTTGAAGAGACTCTTCTGAGAGGAGGGCTAAAGTTTACACACCCTGCTGAGGCAGATTTGACTGTTGTTAACAATACCAACATTTAACGCTACTGAGACATTCCATCAAAAAAAAAAAAAAGGCACAAAGATCATCCAGGTTATCATCTAGGTTATCTGACTCAAATTAAAGGCTAACTAGTGCTTCCTTTCCATGTAGAATTGATTAGCTGAAAGAAAAATAGTGCCTTCACTGGCAAGCAGACAGGTACTCACTGCAGTTTTCCTCATCGCTGCCATCAGGACAGTCCTCGAAACCGTTGCAGCGGAAGCGACCAATGATGCAGTGGATTCCACTGGCACAGGGAAAGAAGGTGGCGCCACACTTGGACTTGACTTTCGCTGGGAGGAGAAATGCACAGAAGATTGCAAACATTAGGAAAATGTCTTACAAAGGGTAAAGATACTTTTGTCGAAGTACAGGTCGCCCAGAGAAGCCTACGAGTGAAGAGTCCAAGGTGGATAGGGATAATGAACTTGGCTGCAGATTTGGAGAATTTGGGATCTGGAAGCAGAAGTGGGCAAAGACAGGTGTACAAAGAGTCAGGAAACATCTGGAGACGGAAAGGGGGAATTATAGAGACGTGAAGTGAATTAGCATCTTCATGAGAATAGGAAACATAAGAAATCTTCATTAAAGGATTTTTAAGGCTGCATTAGTAATATTCTAAACAGAAAATGCTGTAATTAACAGTGTCTTAGCATAATTTATATAAAACTGAGTGCAAAATGAACTCGAATTGCATGACTTGCTTGTCTTACTGTACATGTCTCCATCATATGGCTTTCATTATAAAGCTCCTCAGGACATAAACCACATCTATTTCATAGTACTCACACAACAAACCATAACACTAAATACTAACAATAGCATCAAAATGTGGTTAACAAGCGATTACAGAATCTCATTTGATCCCAAGTACTTCATATCTTTTGCTTCACTGCACAGCAACTCTTCATGGCAGTGAGAGCACTGCCCTCAGCTAGAGTAAGGCACATGCTTCTACCACGCTGCTCAATGCAAGCACCAGNATGCCAGGTTTCACATGTGCAAATTAAAAAACAAAACAAACAAACAAACAAAAAAACCCGCACCTCTGTACTGTAGATTGACCATGCAAATGAAGACAGTTGAGCATGCTGCTCTTTTTGCAGTGTTGGTTATTTGCCACATTGTGAGAAATTGTTTTTGTTCTTTGTAGTTGTGGTGGTGTTTTTTTTTTTTTTTTTTTTTTTTTTTTTTTTTTGAGTTTAGCATGACTTCATCATGTGCAGTGCTTCATGGACTCTTTAGAAAGTCCCCTGGAAAGCAAAGCCTGGATGACTGCAGAGAGGTGAGAATGGAGAACTGCCAACATGCCAGAATGCCATGTGTGGACCACTCACAGCAGAAGAGAAAAGAAGCCAGCTCCCCAACTAAAGGGCTTTTGAGTATATTTCTCCTTCTCTCCTTACTTCTATACCAAAGGTAGGAGATGTATTTACAGCTCCCAGGTTTTGAGATGTGACAGAACTGGAGATCACAGTAGCAGGCTGTCTTTTTTATGTAACCATATGGCATATCAATTCGCCTACTCCAGCAGTTTTGTACAGCCAGGACAAAGTCCAGGACAACAGAAGAAATACAGGAAAAAAGTATACCCAACAGGGACAAGCAGCTTGAGCATTAATTTGGAAGGGATCCTCTCTTCCAGGGTTAAAAACGAAATACAGCTGCAGCAAAGCCATCTTCCATCACTCAGCAGAGTGCCTATATAGAGCTTTAAACCACAGCTACAGTAACTCTTACTTGATTTAGTGCCCTCTCAAAGCAAATTCCTGCCAGTTCCTCTACTGCATTTTTTTTTTATTATCAGTAATTTTTAGTTAGGATTATCATGTGTAAAATTGGATGCATCACAGAATTGCACATATTAATCTACCACATTTTCTGAAGAGAATCCAAGGTCCACATGGAAAAAAAAAAAAAAAAAAAAAAAAAAAAAAAGGTGAACCATTACTTTGTAGGAAAACAGACGATAAATTACCCTGAAGTAGCTGCTGTGCTCAACAACACCGACACTGGAAAACCCTCAGCCAAGATATTGGAGCCCCTGAATTCTTTGAGCAACTTCAAAGAGCAACTTCTGTGCTGCAGTTTAGAGGCAGATTGATTTCAGCTAAATAATTCAGTAACCACAAGGTCTGAGGCAGTACCATACCTCGATTCTTTAAACAAAAGCAGCAAAACAAACACTTCAGAAACAGATCCCACAATGGTCACTGAAGCAAGCAGTCTGTATTAGTATTTGACACATCAACCAGCCAGCCAAACTGCTGCTGGGAGCGTATGGTCGTAACACTTACATGTAAAGAGGTGTCCAATGCTTTTGTATTTCCTAGTATTTGTTTCCTTTGTCTAAAAGCTAACATCTTTTTGAAACCATGCACTGCATTTACTCTCCCCAGACCAAATGACTGCCTCTGGACAGCTTCCTTCTTTAGATGTGAGCATTTTGAGCCAGAACAGTTCTAAGAAGTGAAGGGGTAAGAGCAGAAGAATCAGCTGTGAATTGGCCTCTGTTAGTGCTTAGTGCATCCTGTTTCCTCAAGCAAATTTACTTCTGCCATGATGCTGTATGCAGGTTTGGATGCCACAATATAAGAAGGACATAAATCTATTAGAGAGCACTCAAAGGAGGGCTACAAAGATGGTGAAAGGTCTAGAGAGCAAGAGATTTGAGGAGCAGCTGAGGTCCCTTGGTTTGTTGGGCTCAGAGCAGAGGAGGCTGAGGGGAGGCCTTGTGGCGGCCTACAGCTTCCACCCAGGGGAGCGGAGGGGCAGGCGCTGAGCTCTGCTCTCTGGGGACAGCGACAGGACCCGAGGGAACGGCATGGAGCTGTGTCAGGGGAAGGTCAGGCTGGGGGTTAGGAAAAGGTTCTGCACCAGGGGGTGGTGGGCATGGTACAGGCTCCACAGGGCAGTGGGCACGGCCCCAGGCTGCCAGAACTCAAGGAGCATTTGGACACCGCTCTCAGACATGGGGTTTTGTTGGTCCTGTGTGGAGCAAGCGGTTGGACTCGATGATCCTTATGGGTCCCTTCCACACAGGATATTCTACTGCTCTACTATTTTGGGTCTGAACTGGGAGACTATTAAATTCCTGGCCAATCATTCAGATACCCTTTGCTATCACTGAAAATCCGCCCAGATTAAGGCTTCAAAACTGTTTCCTTCTAAAATTTCTAATACGGACCATCTCTCAGCACAGCCTTACTATTCCAGAGAGACTTCAGACCAAGAACTGCCAAAACCTGAGCCTCTGGCCTGTCGAGCAGCAAGAGTCCCTGCACATGGCAGCAGCTCTGATTCAGGAGCGACCAACACAATCCTCAGCCACCGCAGCTCTCCTAAGACAAGAAGGCCCGAAGCACATCTGGTGCATTCCCTTGAGCTACCACAGTCAAATCATAAGCAATATTTGATGTTTCATGACGTCTGGAAGAAAAAGGAGCTGGACTGACCACAAAAAAAACCAAGTCAAATTTCTGGAAAACACTTTCTTTAATCTGTCCAAAGCATCCTGATACCCCATCAAAAAGCAGATTAAACCATTCAGGGCAATGACATAATGCAAGTATTGCTTGGACAGCTATATATTGTTTAGCCGAAAATTTTACTCTCAGACCTCTTCCTACCTCCTCCTTCTCTTGAAACAGCAGCCAAAGAACAAGATTTATTTTGTTTAATGTGTATTTATTTACTCTTGAAGGAAGGAGATAACACCAACAAAACCCAAATGCAGTTCTGCATACTTGCAACAGGCACAATGCATACACCAACCTATCCCAACTCAAATTTACATTCATATTAGATACCTTGAAAAGATAAAGGAATGTTTCAAATACTGCAGCAACTCACTATCCACACAGCTAGCAGTTTAGTAGACAAAAATCTCACTCCCACACAAAACTCTAAGTTCTGATTCCAAATACAAAATGCATTCCTCATATGCTGTGAAAAAAATGCAGGAAAAATTAGAAATTACTACTAGCTTAGTCCAAGCCACGTACTCTGACTCGAGACCCCCCACTAGGGAATTTCTGCTTTATTTCCAAGTTGGCATCCTTACTGTCACAGAATCACAGAATGTTAGAGATTGGAAGGGACCTCAAAAGATCATCTAGTCCAATCCCCCTGCCGAAGCATGAACACCTAGATCAGAATGCACAGGAACACATCCAGGAGAGTTTTGAATGTCTCCAGAGAAGGAGACTGTCCTGTGGCAGAGTTTTCCTGGGGTTTTCAAGCAAGAGCTGTTTGATCGTTGCTCACTAAGTTCCCATGGAGAACACAATCATTTCCTCCCAAGCAAAAATGTACCATCCTATTTTGTAGTGATCTCTGGAAATACCCTCAACATGACGAGGCTATCCATTTTCTTTGGCACCCTCACAAGCACCAGATAAGTCTACCAGGTTCACGACTGCCTGTGGCAGATTCAAGCCACTTGCTGCAGTATTTACAGCACTCTTCTTCAATTCCTACTCCTGTTACATAACTGCTGTGAAAAAGGCTTTCCTCTTCATGCCTTCTGTTGCATGGGCCTGAAGTTTTCAGGCAGATCTGTACATGAAAATCCTTACATTTACTTAACAGCAGCTAGATATTTGTCTCCTTCAGTGACTTCAGTCTTGATAAGCTCTCAAGGACATCAGTATCTTTACAATCTATGTAGTTCTGTCACACTTGGCTGAAATGGGCTCAGGATAATCAAAAATTACTTGGATATCAGGAGATGGCGAAAAGCAGTGAAAAAAGACACAGACACCTGTGGATCATGTGACCTTATTTAGCCCTGCTGTTATAACCAGCCAAGGGAAAGGGAAGGGAGATGCTGGTTGTTTCTAAAGGAAGTGGCAAATCCTCCCAAGCCCAGGACTCCAGAACATAAGGAAGTGAGAAACCACATGCTGGAGGAAAGGGGGAAGGACTGAAGGTAACGCTTGGACAACAGCAAGAAATCACACCGCAGCTTACAAAACTGTGTCTAAAGAAAGGCTACTCAAACAGCAGACCCAGCTTGGATCCAGATGGCACAGCACTTGCAGAACTATAGCAAGTACAAAAACACTCCAAAGGACATTCAACCAATTTACAAATCTATGGTAGAAAAGGATAGATTCATCTCAGCCCTGCTCTTTAGCTGTTATCCAGTAATGACAGAAGCAATCCAGGAATGAAACATTAGCATGAATCTGTTAAAATGGAATTGCCATGGTATTTAGACAAACAGGTAGCAATGAACCCCCATGCATAGGATGAGCCTTCTCTGACTTTCCTAACCATGGAAAGGAACTCTGCTTTTCAGTACAAAAGTACTTCTTATCTCCTGAAATTCAAACCTGAAGGAAGAGGCCGAGATGCCTGCAGAGATCTGCTGGCTACGGTATAAGCTTGTCAAATGTTCCCCCCAGACTGATTTGCTTAAGAGAACTATTTTGGCAGTGTGTGACTATATGAACTTTCTCCTTATGCTATGCAGAAGCCAACCCTCCCATCCGCTTCTTCTAAGGCTCTAAAAAATAAATAAATAAAATAGTAACTTCCAGTCAGGACCAGATGTACCTTCCACTGAAGATTTCACAGTCAGCAGGCACAGCTTTACAGCATAAACAGGGAAAAAAAAAAAAAAAAATTACTATCTTTAGGGAATGAAGTGTGAACCAGAAGTAGTTTTCAAAAGTGCAATCCATTTTGTTATTTCTCAGCAATGAGATGAACAGTAGGGGAAAAAAAAAATCAACAGATTTAGCATATACAGTGTAAAGCCATATACTGTATATAGACAAATCCTTTTACAAAAGCAATCTGGACACCTCTGACTTAGCTATGATGTCGTAAAACCTGATTAGAAGATTACAACAAATCTTCAGTTATGGGCAAGCAATTTGTTTTCCATATGTAATATGGCAATCAAGCAGCAAGCCATTAAATGACTTCTCTAAACATTAGCAAGTAAAGCACTGTTGTGGACTACAGATTTGAGGGATATGGCCAGGACAAGCTGGTACAGCCAACCTCTTGGAAAAGAAATCTGTCTGATGTAACTGTAAGTAGATACTAAACTACTGCTTCAATAAAGTACAATTTTAGAGCTGTTTGTCACTATAGCCAAACATTGCTTGGAAAGAAGAAAAACATAACATTTACTACAGGCTGAGCTTCTCTTACAGAAGTCAGTACACAATCTTGCTAATGAAACTTTGGAAAAGAAACTTTCTAACTAAGTCTCTGCTGCTGAGCCAGCTCAACCACACCTTCAGCCTTTCACTTATTTCAGAGAAGGAGCACAAGTACCGCTTATTGCATGCAACATATGCAAAGATAGCACTTCACAGATACCCACACCATGTAGCCACCAGGATAAGCACATTTCCTTCTTTTCACACTACAAACAATTCTATTTTGAAATACTTCTCAGTCACTTTGCAATCTGGAGTGAGAGAAATATGATGCAGCAGACCAACAGCAGACATTGAGACAACCTGCAGCTAAAAGTAGACTGCACAGTATTTCAGCATCAGCATCTTTGAAGTCAAATTGTTGCCTCGGAACCCCTCCAGGCAGCAATCAGACAAACCCGCTGTATGCTTCTTCACACCCACATGCCTCAGCCCAACAATGGCTGAGGATTTATTCAGCTAATCAAAACCTGATTGCTTGCACACAACAAGAGTAACTCTCTAAACAGAACCTGTTAAGTGCAGATGCTGCACTATTGCACAGCCACAAGGTATTGTCCTGACTTTGACAGCGAACCGCCTCACACCTCCCTGCTGCTGTTAATTTATGTTGAGAGATGCCACAGCCATGTCACACAGCACTGCAGGTCCTGTCTGTCATGACACAGGCACAGCACCTTATGTCAGCAACTCCTCTGTATGAAGGAGTTAAAAGAAGCCATCTCTTCAACTTCTCCCTGCTCTTTGAAAAACAGATTTTATCTTCAGTTTACAGAGAAGAAAAGGATCGATTGGACAACACAATGTAACATGAGCAGAATGCCACCAGGATGGCCTCTCACCTCAAGAACTGTTATGCCCTACCCCAGCTCATACTAACAGCTACTTTCAGTTAAGTAATTGCAGTTTGGACCTTATTTTCAGTCTGGTTCGCAGCAGGAAAGCCCCCACTACCTGCAGTCATGCAGGTGCCTCAGCAGCGTGCATATGCACCGCTGGTTGGCTCACAGATCCGCTCAGCAGGGGAGCCCTGCAGAACAAGGAGAGGTTTTACTTCCTCTGCTTGCTTTTTCCTATCTAGCACTCAAGCACTATTTTCCAGTATTAAATTCACAAAATAGTGTACTACACCAGAAATTCTCGAATTCAAGACAAAACCATTTAACTTCATGAGTTCACATATTACAGAGCATTCAGTGTACCTACAAAAAGCCCTTGGGGCACTCCTACCTCTGTTCCCTATTTAACCATTCAGGTGGAAGGGTTGCTGGTCAAACTGCTACTAGAAACTCAGTGAAAGTGAGCGTAACAAGTACCTCATTTTAAAAGCAGCAGTGTTTTTATAAAAATTAGCAAAACTAATCCCATCGGAATCATCAGAGGTTGCCTCCAACCTAACAAACCATCACTCACTTATGTGGGTAATATTTACATTTTAGCTTACAGTAAAGCCTAAGTAACCGTCCTGTAAAATTGTCATAAAACAGATGAGATACCAGAAGAAAGACCAAAGAGCTTGATTCTCATACATTCAGCAGTGATTTCTCTCTAGAAGTATTTTAGAAGTCTCTACTTGTTAAAGAAAAGCAAGAGGAACAACAACTTCATACAAAAGTACAAATTCTAAGTCAGCTATTATACTGACTAAATTGAGCACATCCCCAGAGTTATTCAGCTACTCAGGATTCACATAAGCAGGACAGAAGAGACAACATACTCCAGCAGCAGGGGAAACGCTCCTGACAAGGGCACTGGTGTGCCAAACACTTCCATCCCTCACCCTGTCTGTGGCTAGCAGCTCCCTAGTTTGCATTGCATCCTGCCACTGACTCACACAACTGTCAAACCTGTCCCAGTTTCAGGCTTTCCAATCAGGCTGTTTACTGACCCCCACCTAAAGGGGATCGTCAAGAGGATTAAATAATTAGTGCCACAAACCCTCTTGGTCTCCTTGCATAAAAAGGCATCAAATGTTAGTGGCTACTGCGCTTGCCCCTACTCATGTGTAAATTTCTGTAATTGAGCTTCAAATGAGATGTTCACCATGGTCAGTTCCTTATAAACTGTATTATAACTACTCAAAGTATTTGGTTGCTTAACCATGAGTGATAACAAGTTAATTCTAGTTTGATATTCCAGATTTGTGAGCCATCTGAGTAAATGATAAAAGGAGTAGCAGCTGGTTTACAGCATCTTCTCAATTAATGCAGATGCTCATTTCATGCATTGTTTAATGTTCAATTTTGTTTAAGAATTCTGATGCTTGACGCCTAGCTAAGAACCTTGCTGAAAACTTTATTAGAGCTGGTCTTCCAGTGGTTCTGCTGGCCAGTTGGCATTCCAAGCTATTTTCACACCTCAGAGAGCAGCACGTTCAAAGAGCAGTTAAGAAACCGTTTTGGGGAAGATGGATAATTCTCCTTTCCCTGCTCAGTTTCTTCATTGTAACTACAAGTTGAAATATAAAGCCTCTGTAGCTGCCCCCCTTACTCCGCATGAATGCCCAAACAACCCTGACATTTGACTGCTTACTGGTTGTGTCAGTGGATGTACACCCAAAGGCAGCCAGTGAGAGATTTTAGCAGCAATTTTCTACCTTTGCTTCATTTCTCATGAATGCTGCAATATAGACTGGATTCTTGGGGCTACCTTACCTGCAGCAGCTCTGCAAAGAATGTTTTGCTGAAGCGAAAACTTAAGGTCTGTGAAACAGTAACAAAATAATGGCAAAGCCAGTCTTAAGCCTGGGAACACAATGTAGGTTGGGAGATGTGTGTTTTCTTTAACATTTCAAAGACTTATGAAATGTTAGACACGTCAGAACTTGGTATTAGAAATTCCACCTCCGGAAGATGGACATCACAGAACAACACACAGATAAGCAGTAACTGAAGTACCTGTAGCCTGCAGAGCACTACCGCTGTGCAGACAGGTGTGGGTAGGCAGGCCCCAGAACGGACTGCGTCCGGCACCGTGGCTCTGACCTGCTGAGCTTGACTCCCCAGAGTCCTGCCTTGCTTCTGAAGTCAGGCTGTGTCAAATGCCTTTCCATCCCCTCCTGACCCATCGCTCATATAAGCCACTGAAGCAGTTGAAATGAAGGCTCAAACCTAGAAACCTAATCAGTCATTCGAGCTGGATTTTTATTTAGTCTTCCAAAGGGGATACGCAAGCAGGGCTGGCACCAGTAATGCACTGATCAAAGAGGCAAGGCTTTATTGGCAGCATGGTCAAGATACAGCTCAAAGACTCCTGAAAGAGCAAAAATACTGCAGTCAGAAGAACTACTGCATGATTAACAAAAGCTTCTCAGTTTCCAAGCATATGTGCTAACCTCTGCTCTACACGACACAGTGGAAGCTAAGCAGTGGCAACATGATATACTGCTGACTTGCAGGCAGAGGTGCAGGAAAACTTATGATCTGCCTTTGAAGCTGGGTCTCCTTAGGAGCTTGGGTTTCCTTCGTGGAACTTCAGGAGTTATTCCCAAGTTCTGGATATCTGGAGGGGTACCCGGAAGTTACCTGTAGGTGATGTGTTAGAGCATCAAGCAATGAATATGCCAGGATAATCAAGAGAAACAGGAAGCAGAGAAAAAACCCGAGGATATTTAAAGGCTATATATTCTAGTTGTAAAGAAAAAAAAAGTGTCAATTTTGTTGGCCTTTTACACAAATTATCACTGGATTGTAAATAAGACCTGGCCCACTGAAGACTGTTCTTGTATAGCTTTGTAAGATTGTCATTTGCACAACACCTGGCAGCATGGAAACCTAGAACATGACAATGACACACAAAATCTACTTTGACTGCAGCTTTTTATTGGCATAGGCCTTCAAGTTGTAAACTCTGGAAGGATGTTTCTCTTCTCCTTTGTTCTGCCCCTGCTGTTATATTTTCTCATTGCGTGTGTTCAAAAAAAAAAAAAAAAAATTAGTCAAGAGGAAAAATTACCTACTTATAGGTTTCATTACAGACTTGTGCATTCCTCACAGGCATTTGGAATGCACTAGGCTGAGGTGTAATGTAAGGTAGGAGACCACAGTGGTACTGTGGTACTGTTAGTCCTATTTATACAGGGAGTTACATTTCCAGATAATACTCTGGTGTAAAAAAGAAAAAAAAAAAACGGAAAAAAAAAGTTTGTTTCATACTTCCACCATTTCACACAGTTTTTAGTAGGAACACAGTTTTGAAGCCTTGATGTTCCTCTAGTTGTACTAGTTATTTGAATACACCATTTTTATATTCATCTCTATGCCTATATCTTGTTTCTTATGTCATCCACCTTCATGATTATGGGGGAGTGCCGAGAACATTTGCCTGCTACCTTACTTACCTAGACCAACCATTCAGCTGTCTCTGGACTCATTCATTTACAGCAGAGGCTTGTCATCACCTCCAAACTGCACACAGACAATGCCCAAAGGTCACAGCCACCTCAGCCTCTGGTTAGTACCATGAGCCACGTCACAGCCACGCCACACTTCCTGACGTAGTGGATATAGGTTTGAAGAACTAGTTCTCCTCTGCAGCATCAGCCTTAGTTAACACCAGGCTTTAACACATGCTTTAGGAATAATATTTTAGGGACCACTAATATATTAAACAATGCAAAGTCAGTAGCTTTTACAGATGGGTAGGATTAGCCCTGCTTGGAGTCTGGGCCTGCTGCTGTATTTCTAGGAGATCTCCGCTGGTTTAGACAACCCCTAGAGCTTAGCGATGTTACTTCCGAATTGGGCAGACATTGCTTATTAACAAAAGGCTGCATCTCATTCTTCAGTGCACTGATTGTTGAGCCTAAAGCCTGAAATTTAAAAGGGTAGCAGCCAGAGTTATTTTGTGCCCTTTGTTTCTGTACAGGAAAGACGTTCAGCAGACTGACTCTGCTGAGTGGCTAAACCCAAGCAAAACCACTGCAGCTGTGATAATTGTACTATGGTAATAAGCCATTTTAAATAGCTTAGGGAGATGGCAGAACCCACTGGCTCTACAAGACCTTTCCTCTCTGTCTTTTAAAGTAGATCTGGTTACTTATTCTTAGCAGTGCAGAAGTCATAAATCCTACTGCTCACACATCAAAGTGTTACAAGAGGTGTGGACAAACATCTAAATTCACCAGAAAGGCTTGGGACCAGAGCAATGACCATTTGTTAGTAGATTTGATCCGTCTCCCCACTTTAATTTTTGCCTTATGCAGGAAAAAACATGTGCCTTAATTCTAGTTTGTAATCTTCCTGTAGAACAGATTTGAAGCATGCTCCTAATTTCAAGGGCAAACCCCTTGAAACTTGTTTTTTAAGCAGTGAGCATTAAAAAACAAACACACTGACACTAAAGGCATCCTTCTGAAACCCACCCTGCATCAGCACAGAGTGCAGGACAGGCAATCTGACCATCCTAATCCGAGGCTTTCAGGCATGAAACACAGGTTTTCTGATGGTACGGTCCCCACTTGATTCTCCAGTATCCTACTGCTGGCTGCATCAGGCATGCACTTCAGGGCTTTTCGAATGACAAAGCAACATCGAGTTCAAAAAAAAAAAAAACTTATATCCCTCTGACATCTTTAAGCTCCTAACACCTACAGTTCCTCATAAACCACTTCTTTTGTTGAAACTGGATGTAATTAAGTCAGTCAACATACAACTGAAGTACCAGTTTGAGGATGAAAACTGATCGAACCTGCCTTTGTTCTGCAAGACTTGCAGTTTTTCAGCTCAAAAGGTTGCATGGGAAAAGATTCAGCACACACTCCAGGAAACCCAGGCTGTTAATTGCAGAGTGTGGGTTTCATTTAGCATTCTTATAAAAAGACTTTTTATATCTCCTCCACAACTGTGTGTAATTGTTTGTTATGAACGCTTTCCTGCAGAGACTCCACTCCTGAACCCGATGAGCAGTAAAAACCTGTTGGAAGTGAACACCAGAGGGAGCAGTAAACATTTGTCTCCTACGTGGTTTTTAAATTGGAAATGGAACAAAAGTGTACAGAACAAAACTCAAAAATGGTTACTATGGACTACATTTTCAAACTACATTCAGTATTTTGCTAAGCCAGTCTAATTCTTCACCAATGCATGGTCATTGAAGAGCAAGGGAAAGCGTGCAAATACAAACATGCATGAATGATGCAAGTTTAGCTGTGCCACACCTCCCACCCCCTCACTCCACCTCCTGACAACAGCAGAAGATTCATGAAGTCTTCTGAGACTAAGACATTTATATAAAATGCTGTGTGCATTTCAATAGATTACAAGGAACTGAAAATATATCCAACAAAGGAGAGACAGTCATAGAATGGAATGTGAAAAAACAGGGGGTTTTAATTATATATAAACACACAATTGAAACTCAACAGGGGAAAAGCAAGAACACAAAAAAAGAAGAATAAAGGACTAAATGCCAACATATCAGCAGTGAACAAGTAACTACAGTGCTGTCTCAAACATTATCCTGCTAGCTTGCCAGAGATTTAAAAATGCATGCAATAACAACAGAAGCATGGCTACAGTCATGAAAACACAAATAGGTCAAGAAAACACTCATGCTACACACAAAAAGTTCCCCCCAAAACCACTTATCCTTTTTAAGGAATTGGACTAAAGAAAAAAAATCAAGTTTTCTCAGTCCTTCATCTCTGTACTATAGCACGCAACCTACCAAGTCTAGGAGTTACCAGGCCTATCTGCCACCTGCCACCACAGCCCTGGCTGCAGCGTGTGCCCTAAGAGCATCAGCTCCCGATACAGAACCCGAAAGGCTCCTACCAAATATTCTAGGCACCTGGACTGAACTGGCTTCCCAGATTGCCCTAATGTGAGTTGCAGCCTTCAGGACTGTAGGATTTAGTTAGCCTGCTCGTGTAGGACTCCAGAGAAGCCTGGCTGACCACACCATGCTGAGTGCAACCCAGGACTGCAAACATTGTAAACTCTTCCATTCTGACCGCAAGGAGTCCCCAGGTGTTTTACAGTCAGGTGAGAGACTAAGCTGACCCTCAGAGGAAGCTCTCTTGGCAGGTGGCTTCAATGCCTGTGGGGCAATGCTAGTTAAAATTCACCATTTTCCTGAAGCACTTCATTTAAAGAAGACATTCTCCCCTACGGAGAAGGCTTGCATATAAAGACTAACAGACTGAAGGACAATCAGAGCACGATCTGCTGCTGCTAAACTGCTGGTGATAAACCAAGCTTTTTACTACTGCAGCTCCAGGTTTTCCTACAGAGGCCAGCTCTTGCTACCCTGTGTAGAACAGTGGGCAGGGAACACATCCTTACAAGCACAGATAATGCCCTGTTGCTCAGCCATCAGCCAGTACTTTATCACTGATACAAAAACCTACTTTTCCTTTGTATTTGGACTGAATGAGAAACATTAGCAACTGGAGACAGAAACACGTGAGATACATAAGCTCCTACCAGTAGCACACACTGCCCCAAGGCTATCTGCACCTCAAATGTTTTTTCTAGCGCACAGCCTACGCCCCTGGACTAATGCAGCCAGTCACTGTACTCACCATGTGCTGCTGCTTGCTCACAGCTGAACACACTATCTTGGCTTGTAGGAAATGTCTCTCAGAAGAGTGATGAAAGAACATCTAGACTTCTGGGTATTTGGTATGTCTCTCATTCTGGCTGCTGTCATGCCAGGCACTTAGCACGGATGATGTGCCATACTCTGAATCTGCACCATCTGCTGCTCGTTAGATGACAAAGGCAGCAACATGCCATCTCTCCACTAGCTGTTGCTCATTAGCTGACAAAAGCCATTACAGTGTTCACATTGTTCTTTCTGTAATAATCTAATACAAAGATGTATAAAAGAGCAAAGAAAAGAGGAAATAAAGATGACAGAGTACATTAGGCTCTTAACCAAGAACATTATTGTACTCTTAAATCTCCAGGAGAGAATCCTTCCAGCAGTGGGATTCTGGTCTTGGCCCTACAGGAATATGTCAGCTGGTAGGTGTAAAGGCCAGGATTAAAGATACTGTTTTCCCCAAAATGTTTTGAAATATCTAAACATATTTCTAGACTCTTCCTCTTCAGATTCTTTCTTTTGTGTTATTTCAGATCTTCTTCACCTGGAAACAGACCGAGAACACAGAGCAGGATGGAAACTGCATGCTGTTAGCTGACCAAGTGCAAGTGATACACTTCCCACTTATAGTTACGTCTGGTATATAACCAGAGCAGATCCAGGAGTGATGCAATCAACGGCTGTAGGCTCCACAAGGAAGTGAGATTGGTAAAGACTCTGCACCTGCCAAGAGGAACCTCAGCCACAATTATAAATCATCTACACAGCTAAAGAGCAGAAGTAGCAGTAGTTAAAAGCCCACTAATGTCCAAAAGCGAACTGCATGACCAATACTTGACTTCACAGGCTGATTAACAATCTAGCAGATGGGAACCAGCAGAGCCAGGGGAAATGAACTACAAGAATGTCCTCTGTTTTGGGAGTTGCACTGAAGATAGCAGGTTACTTGCACTATTGAGAGTGAGAAATACTCACAAAACATTTAACTGCCACAGTGAATTAATTCCTTTCCAAGCTCAGTTAGTGGCTTGGAAGAAAACCCAAAGAGAAGGTCTGCCTCAAAGAGAAGCATTTCCCATCTACAGCAATGAGAAGTCCCTGTCCCAGCTTCCTTCCTACTTACGCCTTTTCTCAAACCTCCTGCCCAGATAAAATCGTTCTGTTGCCACATCGCCATGACATAAGGCAAAAGCACAGGAGATGTTCTGTGTGCCAAACAGCATACAGACAGCTGGCATGGGAAGCGTTAAACCATTCGCGGGTCAGGGCACAAAGGAAGCCAGGAACACAACAGATGGTACGGATTCTAGCAGATGCAGAAGATGAAGAAAAAAACCACTAGCAAAGTGATATGGTTAACAGAGAAGGTCTTCCAAAGCAAGAGGCAGAAAAGGGACAAAAAGAACAGAGGGAAGAAAAGGCGCAAATGCACAGTGTGCAGAGAATTCTGCTTCTGCATCTCACTTTCTCCTCACAGCCAGACCAGCACTTTTCACACGTGGACAGCAGAAATCAAAAAGAACGCTGAGTTGTAAATTTTCATCTTTGAAGAGTAACAGATAGGATGAAATGGTACAGTCACAGAACTCACTGGATATCGCTGGACAGCCACATTCAACAGTAAGACAATCCAAAAGGCAAAGACTGCACCTGATGGCACGCATGTGAAGCTTCCCCAGTAGGCATGCCAAAACACAAAGATACCAGTCTGCAGCACCATCACACTATAAAGTAAGGTGAAAGCCTTTAAATGTGAACTAGTTACTCGATGAAGAACCGCAGACAAAGCAGCTTAAAGCACGGCTCAGGGTAGTAACACACTGGGAACTCAGCCATCTCATGCTGCTAATGCAACTCATACGGCTTTGTCTCCACTCAACAGCTCAGCTAACACAAAGCAACGTCACAGCAGAAAACAAAAGGGCTCTGATTTTGCTGCAAGGTAAGCTTTAGTAAGCAGAGCCTCATTCTGATAGGAGGAAGGTAACAAAGCCTACCCCAAACCGATTAAAATAAATAAATAAATAAAGTTTTTATAGACACATACATGCACACCCACGCACACCCTTCAAGGCTTGCGATGCTGTAACAACACTTCCAGGCGTGTCTGCCCTCCCTTAAGGCACCTGACATTAGTAACAGTGCTGCTGGTGCAGTGACATGACCAGATGTGATGCACGCACACATCTCGAGTGTCAGCTGCTCTTAACCTTTCTGCTGCTGTTTCTGCAGTCAAGAGGATCCGTTTGTGGGCTCCCACATCCACCTCTCCCACATGCAAAAGTTAGCAGATTTGAAAGTTAATCACACTGCACATCTTTAAAAGTTGTTTGGTTCAGCTTCAATCACTGGAAAGTGATTATGCATTTGGGGGGGGGTGGGAAGAGGGGATAGTCAAACACTGGAAAAGGCATCCAGTGAGGCTGAGGGGTCTCTGTCCTTGGAGATACTCAACACTTGACCAGACAAGGCTCTGAGCAGCCCTGATCCAAGCTAGTCCTGCTTTGAGCAGACAACTGCATCAGATGACATCCAGAGTCCTTTCCAGCCTCAGTCAATCTATGAGATTGGCACAAGCCGGAGGGGCAGAAAGTTATTTCTCTTCCTCCTTCACTCTTCCCAGACAAAACGCTAGGGCTGCCTTTCAATGTCTGAGATCTGACCTAGAAACTCTCCTACCCCCACTTTTGGGTTGTGTAAGGCAATCCAAATTTTCATCACTTTCTGATGCAAAATACTGTCTGGTGACAACCATAACAGCATCTCAGAAGAGTGGGCCCATTTTCAAAATTCACCAGAAGAGCAACATAATTTTTTCTTTTTTT
>VXAV01006016.1:375-32485 GCA_013399715.1 Alectura lathami | reverse complement strand
TTTTTTTTTTTTAGCTGCACACACTGTATGTCTTTACCAACAAATACAGAATCATAGAACTGATTGAGTTGGAAGGCACATTTAAAGGCCATCTAGTCCAACTCCCCTGCAGTACACAGGGACGCCTACAGCTGGATCACGTTGCTCAGAGCCCTGCCCAGCCTGACCTTGAAGTTCTCCAAGGACAGGGCATCCACCACCTCTCTGGGCAACCTGTGCCAGTTCTTCACCACCCTTATTGTAAAAAACTTTTTCCTCATATCTAATATAAATCTTCCCACTTTTAGTCTGAAACCCATTTCCCCTTGTCCTATGACAACAGACCCTCCTAAAGAGCCTGTTCCCTTCTTTCTTATAGCCCCCCTTCAGATACTGATATAAATGACTGGATTGTCCCTCTTAAGCTATAAGCAAGTCTAGCTGCTTAGAGGGATTCGAAATGGGATATTTTTTGGGTTAGAAGGATCATCCATCCCTGAGAGAGTAAACCAGCTTCTTGAACTCAGTTATAAGCCAACAACTAACACTACAAAGCCTTTCCAGTCTCCTGCATAATTCCCCCTCCCAGGGACGGTTCTTATCCCTCTGCCACACCTGCCAAAATAGACCCTGGTGATGAGAACTATTTCTCTTGTGAGCCTTGCAATCACTGACATTGTTCTAAGCAAGAAAAAGCAAAGACACATGCACACACCATGCCTCTGCAGTGGGAACAAACCCAGTGGCTGGATCATGAGAGATGGTTCTCATGACAGCATACAGAGTTAAAAATATTCTACTAAAATGGAGGAGAGAGATACAAAACAGGTAGCTTGAAGCCCTCTGGATGTGTTACAGAATCTTGTTTACGTTAATATTCATTCCATGTTTGGAGATTCAAATGAGCACTATTTCCATTCTGCTTCGGCTTATCAGACCTGTTAACAGCAAGCCAGCACAGGATATGAATCCCTTGCTCTCCCTGTTGTCACTTTCCCGTGCTAATTTTACATTTATGAAGGTGATCAGTTACAGACATATGGAAAGAAGAAAGAACAGTAATTATCTCCATTAATTTGGGCAGGATCAGAAGGATGTTTATCTTGAAAACTGGTAGCCAATCAAGTGGGTAGGTGGTTTTAAAAGAAAAACTCAAAAGAAGGACGATTCTGCACAAACCTGAATTAACAGCTGCAGCATAACCATGATCAGTATGGCTTGAGTCTATTATGACAAGAATAACTTTCATGAACTGTCATTTTGCAGTTATTTATATTTTATCATCAGCTACTATGCTCATTATTGCCTGCGACTCACTAGATCCAACTGGTTTTGGTAAGGAAGCTTCTGAACATAGTCATGAAGCGCGTTTTCCTGTTACCAATCCATGAGCAATGTCCAGCCCAGCCTTCATCATGAAAATCTTCCTTAAGATTAATGAAAATCTTCATTATGGTTTTTCTAGTCTAACAAGTGAAATTCATGCAAGGCAGAAGATGACAGCATTTTTAGAAAAGACAAAACCTCTGGGTTTGCATCTTATGAATACAGAGAAGTGCCTTCACTCCGCTCATTATAAGAAGCGGTGACAGCACACCAAAGCCATGCCAGCAGCATATTCAGGAGCCAGGTAATCAGAAACCTGTGAGCCACACAGCTGCTGTCATCAGGAGTATTTGACTGAAAGGTGCATATTGAACTTTGGACATTCTTTATTCTTGTCAAAGCTCCTACTAACAACATTTCTACTAGGGTTTAAACAGATGCCCACAACTGATCAATCCTTACAATAACACCAACAACAAATTAACCTGTCTTCAATGCTGCAACACAAGCCTGATGCTTTATAAAGACCTCAAAGACTCAGATATTTAATACAGATACTTTGAATGCCTTAGAACCAGAAAAAAAGCTCACTGGCTTAAAGCAGAACTATGAACATGGATTTCCACAGTAGAGTTATTAAAGCTCCCTTATTTTAAAAGGAATGGAAAACTGGGATTAAAGAAGAGGCATTAATTTTCAAAACAAACAAACAAGAAAACAGAAAACAAGCATTTAACAAAACTTGGTATGTCTAGTCAGTGAATTTAAGAAGCTATTCTTTCTTTCCTTATTCTGCTCTGTAAGTGAAGTTAATAATGTCCTTGATGCTTCCTGGCAAAGGTAAGATTCTCACAAAGAGGCTTAAGACAAAAAACCTCTATAAAACACAAATGGAAAGGAGTGACATTTGTAAGACAAAAGGCACTAACTTAGTGCACAGAAAGTTCTCAGACACTCAGATGAACATGAATTTGAGGGCTTTTCCCTCCAAACCAAATTTCATATCATGACATCTTGCTGCAAAATCTAGCTGTCTGGGAATACCGTGCAGCCTAGAGAATTTCGTGGTAACTAACAGTTGGATAACACTAACCAAACATAACGCTAACAAAAACATGACATCACAAAGGAGAAGATCAGCCTTTTTAAGCTCCCTACAGCTGGAGTGCCGTAGGGAGGATTAAAACATGTAAACATTATTAGTCAATTCATCATTTAATTTCCAGAAAGTTACTATTAAGTTTCAAGGGGCTAAGAATTGCAATTTGACAGGAGAGGATAGTAAATAACAAGGTACAGTTAGAAAATTTGAAACCAAAGGGACTAGTCTTGGTGGTTGTGGAGATCGACTTCCAGATCAACTAAGCAGCTACAGTCTTCGTTACAGAGGCTCTGTGTTGAGTCAGGATATGCAGGATCCCGGCAATCACACAGGACATCTCTCTTCCACTGGAAGAGCCACAGGTTAAGTCTGTCTCAATTTATCTACCTGTGAATAGGTGTTTAGGCACTTTAGTAGAAACACTGAATTAATATTGGCCAGTTTGAATAACCTTAAAGACCTGAACTAGTAGGAAGGGCCATACATCTTCTCTAACAGTAGAGAAATTGAGAAACAGGCAGTAGCTTCATTACTTAGACAATGTACACTACAGAACACACCACTAATGCTACCTAGGCAAGCCTTGTGGCATCAGGCACACCGAGGTCCTAGCAGTGGCACTTACGGCATTCCTTCTCATCACTGTCATCGAAGCAATCCGGCAGCCCATCACACTGCCAGGCCCCTGGGATACAGCGCCCGTTACTGCACATGAAGTTCCCAGGAATGTTGCATTCATTTGTGAAATTATTCCCAGGCAGCAGTTGGCTCTCTGCAACAGCAACAAAAAGAAAAACAGAAGTTTACAGGGTATTCAAAAACAGGCAGCAAAAGCAGTCACTGAGCAAGATTTTTAACAGCGGTTGAACAAACTTTAGACAAACAGATCTTGACATTGGTTATTAAGGTTGTAATAGCTCTAGCCAGGGATTTCCATCTAACGTGCTTTCAAATTTGTGCACTGTTTTTGGAACACAGGTACTGCAGAAACAAACTTCATAGCAGGAAAATAATGGCCAGTAGCACCTCTGGAGAGCTCTGCTGCCAAAACAAGCACTCTCTAAGCACAAGACTTTCCGAAGACTCTGGAATCAGCCAAATGGAGAAGGTTCCCCCACAACATAGTAAGACATACCACCCATAACACAGGCAGCACTGCTACTTCTACATCACTTCAACATCTACTTCTACATCCACATCACATTTCAAAAGATGCACGACAGGAATGCCTCAAAGTATTTCTATGCCTATTTCTGCCCCAGACAGCACATTTCCTCTAAAATGTTCCTCCTTGCAAATGCCTGACTCTCCTGGGATGCTTTAAAAGTCTGCCATCATGGAGCTGCTCCCTTAATGGAAACTGCTGAAAGACAAGGAGATCCAGAGGCAAAGCAGAAGCACGGCCTTGTGGGGCAGATGTGGCAGCCCTAACCACCAGCTGCACAGCCAGAGCCGTGCACAACATGCCTGCTATAGCACCTCAAAGACAGCTACGACGGCCCGCAAGAAGCAAGCCCTGGCTATGCAGCTGGCAATTTAACGACTTTTTGCTTTTATCAGTTTCATTCAAACCTTTGTTTCATTCCCTGCATCGCTGCTCCTCTGAGCAAGGAAGAACAGTTTTGCTCTCTCCACATCGCATTGCAAAGCAGCAGCTTCTTGCTGCACACAGGGAACAGCTCAGCCCCAGTCCCCTGCTGCCTTCACAAGGGAAGGTGCCGCTCCCAGCAGCGATCTGAGAGAGCTGTGCCCAACTCTGCTACATGCCTGCACCCCCAAATCTAAATCAGCAAAGGAAATGGTTCGTCCTTGGGCAGCTCTGCAAGGCCCCTGGGCTACTGCAGCTCTAAAGCATGACTGCAAAGTTCGGCAGCTTTATGTTCCAACCCACGAACATGAGCTAGGTTTGTTTTTTCCTTAAACCAGTGCTTCAACACATTCAAACCAGTCTTTGCCTCACTGACCTGTATCTGGCAGGTGATCACTAAGGCAAAAACCAGCACTTTCAAGCAGCTGCACTGAAGTTGCCAACATTGCACAGCCTCCTATTGGCCAACAGCCTGCAGTGCACTAACAGCACATCTGCCTGCAGCGGGAGGAACCTTGCCCCAGGTGCTGCAAACTAAGGTATACCTCTAACAGATTGAGGTATGAAAGAGAGAGATGGATATTGGCTGCAATGTAAAGGTATGGCCAATATGCCACATTCTTGTTATCAAGTGTCCAATAGCTTCAAGAGCAGAACCTAAACTCTTTCTCCACACTCCTCAGAAAAACCAGACCACCAAATAGGAACTTTCACATCAGTACAATACTGCTCAAAGACTTTTCTGGCAGTTGACAAAACAGCTGTTATTAGAGCAAGCCCACCATTTTGCAAATATTACAAATACAGATTGACAAAACTCAAATTTTGTGGCTATGACTAACTCCGTGCTGTAAGCTGAAGGAATTTCAAGAGTCATAGGAAGACTAGGAATTACCACGGTTTTAGTTCTCTCAAAATCTAAGCACTGACACAGTACCTTTAGGCAATACCACCACAAAAATGTGTCATTCTAATTGGTGCTGCTGCTCCTTGCCACCTCCTTATCTAACCCTCCTGTCCACACCTCTCCCCAGCCTGCTCCACTTCCACGTGGAAGCTGCACCTACTCAGAAAGAAACTCTGCTGTCAACACTTCAGGCCTGGGCGAGCTGCCAGCCAAGAACAGACGCTGGGCCTAGGCCTGCCCTAAGTGGGGAGCTGCCTTCCCCCTCTGAGCAGCACAGTACTCCCCAGACAACACACCATGTGCTTCCGAGGGCTGCAGCACCTCCTCTGCAGAGCAATCGCTGTTCGGCTCCTGCAGACCTGCTGCTGCATCTTGTTTGACACGCATTCACCAGATCTCTGCGCTTCTTTAATGAAAAGCTTAGATCAGGCTAAATCCTTTAAAAATGTTTCAGGTCTCAAAAAGCACAAATCCAGAAACAATGCCCCCAAAAAAGCCATCAAGTCCCTGATACTTCTAACAACCCGTTCAAATAAAGATTGTACATTTACTCTACTAAATTGAAGGGAAATGCCAAGAAGATATATCAAATTCTGTTACCCAGCAAGCTGTTTGTTTATAGGATTTCCTTTGCTATACAATAAAGTTATCCTCAATGCTCCTAAATAATGATGTAGCACTAACCTTTTTACCAAACAGGAAACAAAAGATATGGGCAGATTGAGTTGCCAGCAGCCCTACGCGAGCTCTGCTGCAGAATAGGAACGCTGAACTGACTCACTCCTACTCCAAAGCAACAACAGCACTTTCTCTTACAGCATGACCTCCGTCATCTGCTGGAACAGAGCTGCAGGTTATGGACACAACAATTTCAGAGTCACAGTAAATGCACTTAGAAACTATGTGCATTACTCTGTCTCTAAAAAAAAAAAAAAAACACCGGTGGATAAGGAGCTGTCAGAACAACAGCACATGTGGAACTACTTAAATCCTACAGCTTATTTTGCTTCCTCTGCTTTGGAAGCCTCCTCTAACTAATACGAAAGCCCTCAAGGCCTGAAGGAAACCCTTGCCATGGCCATCCCCTTGCAGCCTGCAGGAACGAGGCACTCCTGCCGCTCACCAGGAGCGCAGCCACTGCATGGTCTGGGTGTGCTCCACACAGGCTCATGAGAAGCACAGCGCCACAGGCACAGAAGGATCGGTTTGATCACCTTGCCCGTTCTTCCGGAGGACTCAAGCAGTATCCCGATAAGGTCTGTACAGATGTCGGATTTCGTGCAGCCAGCTTGCTGTACTGCTCGTTGGCAGGGCAGAAATTCCTCCAATCTGGCAGGGCTGCCTTTCCAATCGCTGACATATTTACCCTGCAGCATCTCCGACTAATTTTGAATTCAGCCCAAATGTGAACTGCACGGATGTGTTCAGTTAAGTGAAGGAGAAGGGGAAGGAAGGAGGAGAAAGAAGTAGATCATTTTCACCGCAACACACTGCTCACTTTAAAAAGCACACCATCTGGGCTGCATCAAAAAGGGACTCATGTTTCACTGAGAAGGGGACTGAGTAAGGAAACCAATCTGTTTTAGCAGCCACTTCCAAAAATGCTGGCATCTAAATATTTAATACTCACTAAAAAGGAATCAAGGAAAAAAAAAAAAAGGAAAACAACGAGTCATACTGAGCATTCACACTGTACTAACAAAGCAAATCAAGGATATCTTTCACAAAAAACCTCTACCTGAAAGCTCTCCAGAGACCTGCACGTTACAGAACGGATCGCTGCTGATAACACTGCTGTGTCCATATCAGAACATGTAATTGGTAGGAACAGCCAGTCATGCTGGCCAAGGAGTTTTTGAGGAAGAAATACAAGACACTTGTGTGTTCAACATCCTCATGGTGTCAGTAAATGCAGCCTCTTTGCAAAGAGGATCCATCACCAAAGATGAAGCATGAACACTTTGCTGCCAAACTTCTGACACACTTTTTTGTGGGAATCACCACTGGGGACTTTCAGTGATCTCTGTATAAAGTTTTCCAAACACAAGGAGATTGATTTTGATCCAGGCTGGTGTGTAACTGTGGTGCTGGAGCCGTACTCGTGGCTACTTTGCCAGCACAACACACAGTGTGCTTCACAGTTGAATGAGCTCCTCCTGCTTACCCCTTTGCCTGGCATAAAGTCACACCATGTTTCACTCCAGCACACCAGAAAGTTGTCCTTGCTCTACCGAAATCTGCAGAACACAACAGGAGAAAGAGAAACTAGAACAGCCCAGGAGCTGGAATTTGCAGCAAGATTGCATCAAAAAGAGAAACCTCCAATCCCTGCAACTAACATCACAGCTATGAACACCAGAGTTTAACTTCCTTTCTTGTGATTAAAACCTCAGTTCATGACTCAGTGGGTATAAATCTTAATTTTTTTGTGTGTTTTTTTTTTTTTTTTAATTATTTTTTAAATCATGGAAGGAACTACAGGATATTTATTAAATTTTTCAGGAGGGTTTAAACATGTGTCTATATCAAGAAACTTGTGAGATGGTGTTCTCACTGCATTGACCTCAGAACAATAGACACAGGGCTTGGATTTTGGATGGTCCTCTGTGGATCCAGGACTTGGACTCAATGATCCTTGTGGGTCCCTTCCAACTTGGGGTATTCTGTGGTTCTATGATAGCCGCAGACCTTAACAACTGCTTTTATATCTTTCTCAGTCATCTTAGACAGCAAATAAGCAGTGCTAAGTGCCTGCTAGGATATCACAAATCTTGTTTCCTGAGAGACTTCAAAACTATTTACAAATGTTTACATTCAGGTCCAAGTTGCTTCTGTGGATTTAGGCAGGAGGACAGCTGCATCTTTTCGAACTTCATGTTGATATGAAGCATCTGACTCACCAAACCCACTTCTCCTTTACAGATGTCTACTATTGCAGATGCAGCCAGAAGACAAATTCAAAAGCTAACCATGAAGAAGCTCCAAGCATTATGCTTTGCCTAGACTTCAGTTTGACATGAACGTGCATTAACTTCACTGGCAAAGGTACACCGTAAGCAAGGCAGCACTGGTGGAATTAAGTTCAGTGAAACCAGAGACACTGCCTATTTATATTTATTTTTATATTTATTAGATAAGTCAGGACTCCTGCAGCCACCCAAAGAGTCTGTGACAATAGAGCTATTCAACCTCTTCGCTACAATTTACTCCTTGACCAAACGAAAATAGAAGGCTAACTTCTATGAGGAACGTCCTGTGCTGAATCCAAGTATGCAGAGCACAAAAAGACTGCCCATTAACAGCACCAGCAGATAAGTACACTAACGAGGACTAAGTTCACTTTCTACCTCTTACAAAAATACCTTTGATATCACCCAAAAAGTTGTTTGCTGCTGCATGTTTGCAAATGTATCTCCTAAATCTCCATAAATGCTCATCTACAGCATGATTTGCTTTCACTACCGCAAACAGACCTTGCCGGAAGAGAAAAGCATCCCAGTGCACACTCGGACTGGCTTGGGGAAGCAAAGAACAAGACAAGCTCTTTCTTGCTCTGCTGTGAAACCACTGACACCACCTAAGCATCTGTCACAAGGAAAGGACACCTGCCAGCGATTGTCTGACAACTTAAATCCCCTTGAGCAATTTTAACCCCCTATCCTTCCCTATCCCCATTTAAACTGCCTGATGATTACATTGCTTATACAACATGGAAGTTATGAGGGTTATTTGTAAAGGCAGACTGACAGCCCCACTGCAACACAAGTTCTCAGAAATGCTTCTTCACTGAAGCAGTAGGTACGTTTGTGATTAATTCAAGGAACTTGACTTTTGAGGTTCAGTTATCCTCCTTCAGTTTTCCAGCTGTGATCCATGAGATGCAGCATATTTTGTATATTCAAGACTTAAAAACAGATCAGGCCTAGCCAAAACAGAAGAAATTCCTATATCACTTCTGATTAAAACACTAAATATTACCAAGGCACACCAAGTTGATAGGAACTGCCTTTTTATGGAAACAGATATCTTATTTCAATTCAGACAGAAAAACCACAATGCTGAGGAACTCAGTCTACTATTGAATGTCTACCCTTGACCAATTAATTCCTCACAGCAAAGATGCCTTTTACTGAACTGGAGAGCCATTAACACATCACCATCTCCACCATAAATAATGTAACACGCACAGAATAGAATCTCTCTTTCTAAACAGCCTATGATATTAGTTTAAGCAATTGGCACATTCCCTACAGCAGGTGGCTGCCTTTCAGCACTTAGCCATGAGAACTCCTGAATTAAATATAATCTTCTAAATCATTCCCTAATAAACAGCCATTTGTTTTTTCCTTGCAACACCACATGCAGAAAGTGAGCCGAGGTGAACAGGTTTATTTTAATCCTGCAGCCTTCATGGGGGGACTCAGCTTTTCCCTGGAGCCCCCATGTTTGCCTGTCTCTAGCACACACAGCTGCTTGAGCACACACTAAGAACGGAAACACCTCCCAGGTTCACAGGCTTTCAGCATAGCTAGCTTGGTGGAGGTAAAACAGACTATCAGCCATTAACTGCACAGAGCGAGCACGGACCGCATCCACGGCCCCAAACCAGCGCAAGTTTGAGCAGAAGAGGGGGCAGAAATACTTATTTAGATTACTGAACTGGGTGCACCTTGAAGAAGGAGCATTCCCCAGCAAGATTCCAAGACATGCTCCCAATCCCCAGAGCAAGATCTGTACTCAAAATTTATGATTTATGTCTTTCACAGATGCCTTTCCAGTTTCACCCATGATGATTTTAGCAAACTGCGAAAATACACAGTAATGGTACTGTGCAGTAGATTACAGCATGCACGTACACAGCATTCTCCATTCCAGAGGATGTCAATTGCTAGAAGCATTTTCCCTAACGATGTGTTTTCCATATTTTCAGAAGAGCATAGCCATTATCTCCGTGCACTTCAACAGAAAGATAACACAGCCCAAAATAATAATCTGAAATACAAAGAACACATTCCACTAACCACCCTCTTCAGGTTATGGAACAGTCACTCTCTTCTAACCATTTCCTCTCACCACGGGTTATTATTCTCTTTCTGATCTTCCAAAAGAGCCAGTGACACTCACCGACACACAGGATATTCCAGGATTGGAGCTGAACAAAAGCAGGCAGCGCCTTACAACACACAGACCATCCCCCAAAGAACGAGTCCAGAGAGAACCCACTGTCTGACAAACACAAGGTGGCTAGCAAGCGTCACCACGTCAGCTCCGTATTCTGCTCCTTCATCACCCAGACTTTGTAGATCTTGATGGGGAGTGCAGCAGAAACAGCAAGAAAGGACAAAAAGTAAAGATATTCAAACCAGTTAGGTAATCCTATTGGTTTTATACCCTTTCATCACACTTCATATATTGCTCTCAATAAAAGACAAAATGCAAATGCAACAAAGCACAACAGTAAGCCACACACATACCACATTACAAACTACAGACACTTAACACAGGACAGAAAAGTTAATTGTTTCCAGCATCTCAGAGGAAAGCATTTTATCTCGTTTTGCTCTGCCTCTCTACTTTGAAGGAAGAGACCTGTGTGTACTTTGTCATAATTACACAGCCTCACAGCCTGAAGTCATTGCAATTTGTTGCAGCACCATCGTGACACAGACAGGTGTTACCCTCCTCTCAGATGAATTCAGACCATGGTTTGAGAAGACAATAAATCAAGTTTTACCACAACTATTGTCACATGAATAAAATACCACAAGGGCCTGACACAGTGAAGAGCCTCTCAGATTATTCTGCCAGTTATGCCTTAAAGGGTTGGATTTTAAAAGATAGGGGAGGGGTGTAAAGATGCCATGGTGTATTTATGATCAGTACAGCATCATCTGTCCTGCCAGAGCCCATGCTGCTGCATGTTATCTAACTGAACAGATACGTGTCTGCATCAAGCCTGCATTATCTGGTCATCTGGTATTAGTCATCCCAAAACCACAGCCTGAATTACTCTCCATAGGGCATGGATGTGAAGAGAGTATATAGAGTTAGTAAGCTCTTGTTTACATTCCGAACCACTGCCCATATCAATTCTTTATATCAAACTCACCCCTGTACAACTGCAGAAAATCCCAGTTCAGTAGACCTCATGCTCAAATGGCTGGCCAGCACCACTTTGGAAGGCAGAGCACACAGAGTTTTCACAGCTGAAATATCATCTGCCTCGGAGCAGAGATGCTGCAGGCACTTCCCAAAGCAGCAGAGCAGCTGCACCCCGTGCCACCAGCTCCACACCCAACTTTGGGGTCAGGTGGGGAGCAGCTGCACAGTGGCACCAAGCCCTGTCTGGAGCAGCAGCTCCCCACGCGGAAGATCTTCCTCTGCCACCTCATCTCACCGCTCACTCTGCTGGTAAGATGCAGTGAGAGAAACGTACTTATGGCCCACATTCACCCTGTGATAAGGCTTCCAAGGTTGGATCTTCCCTCCTTTCTTCCAGAGAAAGAAGTCAGGGGATGCATCTTGAATGGCCGAATGATAGGGCAGGGAGAGAAGAAAGTCTCCTATTGACAGATAAACATCACAGAGGCAGGATGAATGCTACTATTAAGTTCTAGTTTATTCAGGGATCTTTCTTAAGAGATTAAGCACAAATTTGCCTTTATTTCACAAACTGCTGAGACAACCTCATTCTGTCTGCAAAACACAACAGAACATGAAATTTCCAAACACTCTCGCAATGCAGAGCCTAATCAGTCACCCATAAATCCAGCCTTTAAAGACTGATGTGTGATGAAACCAAACGGCTACACACAGATCTGTATACAGCTATTTTCTGCTGTTATGTCTGGGTTCGAGCTGCTTGCTCTCCCAGCAAACACAGCCCTCCTTGTTTAACCTTTTCCTTGGCAACAGGACGCTTCCGACAGCATCACCTAGCATAAATCATACGCTTGTGTAAAGCGCTAAGAGCAGATGTCAGAGTGGGACAGCAAACCTTGTGCAAATTGAATGCAAAGATTTAAAAAATATACATATTATTTAATTGAACACTAGATATATTTTTTATAAAAAGGACATCTTAAACTTAAACTATATTTGGAATTTTGCAGAGGGGCTGAAGAATCCATAGGAATCCTACCAAAGTAATTTGAATAAATGCTTGAGATGAGCAAGTAAAGAAACAGCATTCAGGCAACACCATAGCAGGCCTGCAGATCTAGAGCAAAAGTGAATTCAATTCCAAAATTAATAAAATGTAAAGAAATAACTTGTGACAACAAAGCTGATGAATAGAAATTCCATTTAACAAGGGATGAGATATTTTTCTTTTTTCTTTTTTTTTTTTTGTTTAATAGGAAGGGACTAGGTTTAAATTTCCTCACACAATATTGCACTGTCAATAAAAAAAAAAAAAAAAAAAAAAAAAAAAAAGAAAGAAAGGAAGAGAAACCTCCCTACCATAATGAAATTTAAGCTTCCCAATCACAAAGCCTGAACCATTACTTTCAAAGATCAAAGGTTTTTAATTGCTCTTTGAGGATTATTTCCGCAAGATCTTTGTTTTTCCACTACATAGATGCAACGGGTCATAAAAGGCTGCTGTTAACCACATTTTCTTGCTTGAAAACACATATTGAATTCCTTGTACTTAGGGACCCTTGCAGGTGATCGTTAGCTGTGCAAGCTCAAGGACATCCAGCCCCACTAGCCAAACAGATAGGTCTGGCTTGTGCCAGAGACATGAACAATCCCACAGCTGCTCTGTTCGGAGAAAACAGCTTTCTGCAGTACTAGTGTATTTCCCTGTGTGCAAGTGCTAGTTCAACCTGTTCTGTTGTGCCATGTAACAGTGACCTAACGGATGTTCCTACGGGAAGCACTTGCAAGGTGAAGGAGCAGTCACCTGAGCCAGTGCCAGCTACAGTGTACGTGACCGTGTTAACCACTTTTGCAAAGCAAAACCAACATCTATGGTAGTAGCTCTAGGAGCGTTTCTCTACGATGAACAGCTCCAGTATGCTGTATTTCACCGGCAGCAAAAGCATTGCAGAACGTCAGAGCTGCATGGTAGCACATGCTGGAAATGCCAGCCCTGTCCACGTCCCAGCATACAAAAGCAACAGTGCTGGAACATGCAACACAAAATGTAGAAGGGGAGGAGAGGAAGGAAAAGCAGTAACAGCAAAGGAGAATGCTGATCTGCTCTATCAGCAGGATGCTAGGGAGATAGCACCTTGCTCCTTCTCCATCAGCCACTCAGCACTCGTACGAATGTTCAGCATTTCTGCAGTTGCTTCTCCACAGAATCGACCTCTGCAAGTGAACGCAGTGTAAGTACACGCTACGTGTTATACATAGCTCATTGAAATTGATGGCTGGCAGGCAGAAGAATGCTTCTCCCACCAAGAAAAACAAAACAACCTCTGGACCTCCAGACAGTAGACTCCAAATGCACAAAACAATGACATTACAGAATGATATTGATCACTGGCTGAAGAACTATTGCAAACCAGCCATAGCTGGGTTTTGTACACAGCTGATTAGCTAGCTAAAGGTACATCTCCTCGACAGCTGAAGCTGATCTGAGTCAGAGCTTAATAGCCTCATTTTCCCCCATTCTCTGGCTATAAACTCGTCTTCCCTCTTGATATAGAAGTTGCACGAACCCCACCACAGGGTACAGCAAGCTTGAATAAAGTTATCACAAAGCCTTTAGTTCTCAGAGCTGTCTGAATCAACCCACCAGCCTGCATGAGAATCAGACAGCAGAAAAGGGGGGCGGGAAGGTACATGCCCTGGCAGGAAGGGCAGCCAACACCTCATGCTGCTGTGGGAACGCACCTGGGTTGGAGCGAAACAAGGACTGCAACCTTTTCTGAAGGTAAGCCAACTAACACAAAATCAAAACATGTCTGCATTTTTCAACCTCAAAGATATTGCTTAGTCTAATAATGCTGCTTGTCCCTAACAACTACACCACAGTTTACTCTTCAAGCAACAAGCAGGAGCACTTAATGGGGCTGCACGAGGAGGCCACAGCTCAGATGCAGTCTGCAAGGCACAGCCATGCTGGGAGGCTCTGCAGATGACCAAGCCCTGGTCAGGGCAGGGCTGTAAAACAAAACAGCAACAATGCCCTTCACAAGAGTAAAAGTCCATAACCTCTCACTCAACAGCACTGAGCTAATTTCCAAGTGTGAGGAGATTGATGACAAATAACCAAGATTTTAATGTAGACAGATCTGCAGACTTCCCTGCCCCAGGAAGGCAATCCAGCTCTTACTTTGAAGTCTTGCCCTAAGAACAGAAAACAGGGAGACCAGAAACCTCTCTCCTGAGGCTCCTAAAAAGTCTGGAAGAGGAACAAGTATATTTTTCCAAACAATACAGTTGGAACAATGGTTAAAGTTAAGAGACCAATTAGCAGTAGAGTCAATGAAAACAACAATTTAAGAAGAGGAAAACAACTGTACTGGGTGCCAGTGACAGCATGCTGCCTGTGGGGACAGGGTAGCACTACTCCCAGAAAGATGCATGGGCTAGAGACAGACACAGAAGTCTTCCAGCAGGAACACAAATCCAACAGAGAGGAGAGTTTGAACCCAAAGAGTCCAGTACATGAACCTGGAAACACCACCTGACTTGGGTGCCAAAACATGGTGTGAGACGAACTGCAAGCATCCCTGAAGGGGAAAGGCAGAGCATGCCTCTCCAGCTGCAATGACAGCACAGAAACAGACACAAGCACCTTTACAATACACAATTACAAAATAACAAGCAAGAATAGAGCTTTGACTTCAGAGGATCTTCAGGCTGGGTCATAATCAGCTTACATTTAGCCACCCTACACCAAAAATGGGACAAGCCATGGCATAGCCAACAGCAGCTCTTCAGACCATCTGGAACTTTCACATCATTCTCACACTGGTATTTTGGGAATCACTGCTCATATACTGGTCTGATGCATCAGCAAAATACCACAGGGCACAGCCTCTTCAGGTATCATCCAGGTCTATCCGAGGAGACTTTGCTGTTTCCTTCCTCCTAAGGCTTCACTCAACAATTCTGCATCAGCCATTCTTAACAGAAGCCAAAGCAAAACTCAGGGGATCTCTAAAACCGTGCTATAACCTCATACATATTTTTGCTAGTTAAGCTCCACATTCCTGCTGGCATCTGTCACAGTTATGCAGGCTACAGGTTGTACTTTTGGTAGAAGTTGGGACACAGACCTATCCTGACAGATAACGCCAAACTGCAAGGCTCGGGGGCTGAGAAGCAAACAGATGATCCCAGGAACTGCTCTGGATTTACACAGAGGGGACCAGAGGGAACAAAGTCTGATGATTGTTATGAAAGCTTTCAACAAAAACAAAATTCAGTAATATCCCAGGGAACTCAATATACTTTGACAAATTATATGTCTTCTAAATATTCAGTGTTGAAGTTTTTATTCTCAAAATGCCTATCTACTTGGTTCCAAAACAGGATACACTTACTTTCACACAAAACCCAAACTGAGGCTTAGGAACCACTAAGTTCAAGGATTTCCTAATTTTTTTTCCAAGGTTCACTTTCTTTTTTTGTTTTTTCCTTTCTTTTGTCAAGGTTTCATTTGCTTCAAGGGAAACAAGAGTTACCACCTGCAGTAGCTCTTGAGATGGACCATAATGGGGGTTCAAGGGTGTCATGATCAATACGCTAATGAAGACGAAGTTTCAGCACATTGCTGCTAAGGGTTAATTTTTATTTTACATCTTGTTGGTGTAGCGGGGCATTCCCATAAATACCAGCCCAGCGGATAATTGCAAAGCAGGTACGCTTGGCTCCAGTCACTCTGCCAATTTAGCAGCAATGAATGTCTGAAAATTGCAGGGTGTAAATTTAGCTGGGCGGGTCTCACACATCATGTTTATTTTACTGGTAGAAAATGTATTTGATTAATCAGAATTAAAAGAAAGGTATCACACTTCATGAAAGCTTGTTTATTTTTTTTTTCCTGCTTCTGCACAGAAATAATAACAAGAAAAATCACTGTATTTACCGCACAAGGACAAAGGCAGCACAGCTTGTACATTGCTGAGTTTCAACAGTAATTTCTTTTAGGTCAGTGAGCAGGGGATTACTAGTGCAAAGCAGCTATCAGATATGGGTAAAACGAGTCAAGAAGAAAGAGATGCCTCTGGAATAAAAGACAACCTGAACTTATTTTCTCTGTAACAACCACGGTCAAATTTCTTTTATTCCCCCAAGAAATCACCAACTGGCTAGCTCTGACTATGGCCCGTTTGCAGTTTCCTTCCCACACACAACAAGAAGACAATGAAAACTGTACGGAGTGGATGTTTTAAGGACAGTGGCAGGTAACAGTGCTTGACTGACAGTCGCTGTCAAAAAGACAGACCACAAGCACAACACACGTGGGCCCCAGCCAGAGCTTCCTCTACCCCACTCAGACACGCAGCAGCAAGGAGCAGGTGATGCAGCCTCAAGGCTGTGCGTTTCTACAGGCTGTCGTGCCTGAGTGTCAGTACCCTGACAATAACTAACTCTTACTCCAAAGAACGATATCTCAACCCACTTTCAGCTCACATCAACTACTGCTCATCTGGGCTTGGCTTTCTAGCTACAAGCACCTCAGCAAACTTAAGGGAATGAGCACCTCCTTGCTGACCTGCTCGGAGCTCTTCTTTTTCCCCCCAGAGAAGCCACTTGAACTGAAAACTCTTGGAAACAACAAAGACTCTGATAAAGGCAACAGAGATTCCTCAAACACCAGTCCTTTTCAGTTCCATGTACTGCAAGGACTTACTCCCATCACAAGCGGGCTGACATATCCTGCTCCCAGTTTCCACATGGGAAAGGCCGGTAAACTGACACCATCCTAACGCTGAGGTTCTCTCTTCTCTGAGCTTGCTTCATTAGGATCACTCGTAGGACGCAGAGCTCTTTGAGGTAAGGGACTACTGAGACCTCTGAAAATTAGTTAAAAGCTCTGGAAAGAAATCACATACTTCAGATGAAATGTAAGACAAAGAGAAAAAAGTTTAAAAGAGCAGACCTAAACACTGATGATTTTGCTCCCACAAAGGAAGTAGGAAGGGGCCTTCATTTCACACGATCAGACATAACATTCCCTGAGTTTTCCTTTCATTTGCACTTCCCAACACCAGCATGTTACAGAAGTATATGGAGATCAGTGCTTCAGCACAGAAGCCACTCACAAAGGCAAAACTACTTGGCTGGGATGAGGAATCCTGCACTTAAACTATAGACTATGAATTAGGGATCTTCTGTAATCTTGTTTTAATTACGAACAAAAGATTTTACTGTCCTTCAATATGCTTCCAAGAAGGGATTCTTCCCTCTCCGTAAACACTAACGCTCCACGACACCTGTCAGAGGGGTTTAGCAGGACAGCTTCTCCAGGCCCTGCGTCTGCAGAGGACAGCAGGCGCACTGCCTGGCACGGGCACCGGCGATGAGCGGCCTCACACCAAGTGAGGCACACCGCTCCACTCCCAGGGGCCCCGCTGGCTCCTGCCTGACGGGCCCTCACCTGCCTGCCTGGATGAGGGTGCTCAGCATTCACTGCAACATGGAGCAACCTCCTTGCACTTCAGAAACGAGAAGCACTGACATTTGTGGAAAACACCAGCAACTCAGCCGCAGTCCCCGCTTCAGGTCTGGAAGGAAGCGCACGGCAGCTCACGCCACTCCATGTGGAACCAGCCCTCTGACCTGGCAACTAGCGACAAGGAAAGAGGATACCTCAGAAGTAGCTTCCTTCAGCAATCAAGCCTCCTAAACAATTTAACTGTTAATGGCCATGTAACTGGAGCATGTGCAGGAGAAATTAGCTGTAAGGTTGTCCTTTATATTGAAGGCACTGCTCTTCCACTGTCTTTGCTTCCTGCTTAAGCAACAGGGCTTCTCTTTTGTTCGTGGGCCAGTCCCTTTCAGAAAGGACTAACGCATGAAGGTCAATTAATAAACTGAATTCATTCAACTTTAATATGCACCACTTGCAAGAAAGGCAGAATGTGATTATTATAGGTCTTTCCCACCTTCTTAACCTCCCATGCCATTAATTTCCACATACTGAAACACAATGTATTCTATAACATAGGGAAGATCCGTGCACTTACTGCTCTGCAGCAAATTACTTACATGGATATTTCCGACTCAGGAAGGTAACACACAAAAAATTTACTTCTGATGTTGATCCATATTCAGTGGGCTGAGAAATATAAGGGGAAAAGTCAGGTACAGAAAATATAATGCAGTGCTAAAGCTTGCCCAGGCTCTAGCACCAAACACATCATGGGTGCCCTACACCACATTCATGTGCCTCATATATGAAGCACATGATACAGATCAGCCAGCAACATTAAATCACCCACTAGCTCTTCACATTATAGTTGTATTTTCCCCAGATTTCCAGATAAGTAAATTTAAAAGGAATACTCTAAGTATTGACTACATCACAGCTCACGACTGCATAAAAAAAAAACTTAACCGAAGCATTACCAGCACCAAACAACAGAAGTTAATTCCATATGCAAACCCAAAGAGGAAGGAAGGACACCTCAACACACCTGTAATTCAACATTAACCCAAACATAGGTGTCCTTCGCTGATGATGAATGTTCTTTCTTCCTTTCCACTGACAACTTCCTTTCCACTAAGGCTACCCATACAATCAGCATCTTGCCTAGCGGACCCAATATGCTAACACCAAAGACAACAGCAGGGAAGATTTGCCCCACCAGACAGACTTCAGGGGAGCCAACAAGTTCCAACAGTTGGCTGGAAGGTGTAAAGTTGATACAGACGGAGAAATTCAATGCCCACAGTGGGCTGTCTGGTGAAAATTAGTTTCTTTCTTCCTGTAAAGATCTGCTGCCAGTGGTACTGGCACAGTTCAGCAGCCTCAAAGGCTCATTTCAAAGGCAGAGAGAACATTTTGTCACAGAGACCACTATCAACAAGGTAACTTTGCAGATTCATTACTGTCACGATTTGAGTGCCTGTTAAAAATTTCTCAGCATGTTTCAGATAACCCTGTAAGCAACACATTTCAGGAAGGGCCAGACCACACCGGCACAGCAGGCTCGGGTACCTGGAATGACATTTCTCATCGGGTCCAGACACAGCAGATCATCACATCATTCACAGTGACTGCCAGAGGTCAGTGACACCACAGCTTCTCCGGTATGTCAACACTTCTGGTTCTTTTCAGAAGCACCCTGTCAGCAGGGAGCACATGCTAACAGTGATGATGCTCTGTGATCAAACACTTAGTACAAACAATTTTGCATGGCAAGATGAAAATTGAGCTTCCTTCCACCAACTTGTCCCTCAAGCAGAGGGCAATACTTGCCACTGGAAACAGAAGTCCAACTACTCCTTCCCCATACCCCAGCCCAACTGCCAATATCTCCTCCTGTTGCACCAGTTTTACATCAGAGCTGCTCCTTTGAAGCTATTAGAACCACACTGGTAAAAATCAGCAGAGTCAAGCATTTTACTCATGATAAATGAAGGTTTAAGCCATCATTACTCAGGCCTTCTCTATTTGCTGTCTAGAAAAATCCACAATAAATCTTTCTGTGCGTCTTTAAAAATCATAGCTTTACGGACATTCTGTGCAGGTACATGGCTGATTTTGACATCCTAGCCACAACAAATTCAAGTCAAACTCCCAGTTTGAACAAGTTCACTCGAAGTAATAGCATCTTTTATGTCCAGTTATTCTCTTCTTCCTCTGAAGCAAGGTAAGAGTGACACTTTGTGAACAGAACGAATTACAGCTGGCTAAAATGATTAACTTCTTTCCGTTTCAATGAAATTTCATCTTTTGAAATTTGGTTTTAGAAACCTTCATTTTTAAAGAAAACCTGCTGACTGGAAATTGAAGAAATTACGTAATCTTCAAATCCCGCAAAGCAGCTTAGTGACACTGATGTTCTTCCCAGCCTTGTCATTTCAATGAAATTTAAAGACACCAGAACACCTGAAAACAAAAAGACTCATTTCTGAGAATCAGGTTGACAATACATTTTTATTATTCAGCAGCTTAAAACAGGGAGTTAACCCACTGAAATATATCCATATAGATTCATTTAAAGAGCAGAAGAATCTGGATACACAGCCTCAAAAATGTATAAAAATAGTAAAACATTTTTTGGTATGTTTAAGATAGAGGTAAGTATATTTGGAACCTATGTACACTCAAGACAAAAAAGAAAAAAAAAAAAAAAAGCAATGCATACCATTCCAATGCCTCCTGGGCAAACCAGACCCAGATAAAACACCGCTCTTGGAGGCCATGTGCTATTTATTAGGATGTAGCAAGGTCTTTGAGAAGGATTCACATGGCTGAATTCCACACAGGTGTTAAACAGATCACATTCTCTAAGATAAAGGCAATGCCCTGAACTAAAAGTGATCAGAAGATACTTTGCTTGAAGTCCTTGTACTTATCACTGCACCGGACAATGCAATGGGCCGGGGGGTGGAGATTACAGTATCTCTAGGGGATAAACTACTGAGACAAACCAACAATCCTTTCCCATCTCTCATTTCTTGGCCTGTGAGACTGTCATACAGAATAAAATAAAGGAAGTTGTGCAGTACCCTACACTGTACAGAGACTACTCTATGCTGACAGAAACAAGCACCACATATTTTCCCAGACATTTTTTTTAAAGTTCCCTGTCCAGTATCCAAACTGGTGCCAGAAAAGAAACTTGCCTCTGATCTCCTATTGTGGAGAATGGCCACAAAAAGGCACTTGCCTTTTTGCAGCTGGGAAATGCTGACTGCCAGGAAGGAGAACCTGCATAATTCCACATCCCCCCCACCTGACCGCATGACTTAAAACACACTCCTCACATAAAGAGAGTAAAATGAAGCTATCACTGACATCCACACCAAAATGATGAATTCTCACGTTGATGGAAAACCATTAGGAACAGCCCACGTGTGATTCAAAGCAGGGACATTAAAGCGACAACTGAAACAGCCTTCTGAGCCAAACTTATCAACAACAGCAGCAGACCAAAGAGGGAGACCTTCAATCACTCTGAGCACTAGCAGGAAGCAACCCCACCAGTGCAGGAGAAGCCTCTTCACCTGAGCCAGCCAGAGAGCAGAGGCAGCTTGCAGCGATGGCACCTGCTGTGTGTCCTGGTCTGAGCCCCCAGCCCCAGCCTGCCTGCAGCTCAGCCCTTTGGGGACACAATGCTAGCAATGCACCAATATCCACAGCTCCATTTCATGCTGCTTGCCTCATGGTTTCTGCAAGCTCCCCTGGTTTTATTGTGGCTCCATGGCAAAGACTCTCTGGAAAAAGGTGGCATGTGGACTACTCCCCACAAGGCAGGCGTGTGCTGAAGCAGCGAAGTGAAGCTGACAGGGGAAGTGTACCATTTCCTAGTGCCCTACTTACCAAATCAATCAGAAACCAGCTTCAGCAATTAAGTGGTAATGAATTATTGATATGGCTCACTTTGGGGAACTGAGCACTTACCAGCATTTATGGAACTAAAGAAAGTGAGGTGGGTAAGCAGTATCACCATTTCAAGCAAGGCAGAGAGGCAGAGAGCAAACACTCTGCCTAATGTTAAGCACTGCTAAGGATCACTGTCGTCTCTGGGATGTTACTCAGCTCTGTTTGTACATGAGCACACACCACCTTGATTTGTGTTCCACTCTACCTGTTTGTAAGAACCCCCCACTTCAGAGAGGCACAGTGAATGCTACATGTACAAAATTGAGTAATTTCAGTAACTACTGCCTCTTACTACTTTTCCAGAGGGGAAAAAATAAAAGGGGGGGAAGAGATGACTGTGTTCAAAGGAAAGAGGCGTCAGAAAGGAAGCCAGGGAAAAACCACTTTAAAAATGTGATCTACAACATATGTTCAGTGTCAGGATTTGCCCTGAGGAAGCAAAGGTGGTCTTGAAGCCCTACTGCTTCAAGACACTTAACATCTATGCCTAGCATGCCTCCAAGTTAGCTACCATTTTTGCCAATGCAAATAAATTCAACTACAAGCTCAGGAGAATGCCAAGGAATCCAGTCTTGGATTCAAAACACTTACCAGCCACTCGAGGCTGTCAGTAATACCACACAGGCACATTTCCACCACTGATGCATAAAAGTAATCTAGGAAAGGGAATTCTCTCTACTCCTACCACATTTCACATCTGAATTTTCCACTGATGCCATTATTAATTTGTACTGTTAAAAAACACAGAGGATGACAGGCACAGTCACCTCATATTGAGTTGTCCAACCTGTCCCTTCCCAATCCCTCAGCAGGCATGCTGAGCTGACAGCCCCGCAGGCTGTCTGCAAGACCCTTCTGAAGTCTCACACTTCTGGAGCCTTCACCCTCAGCAGCAGTTGCTGGCGCTGAGGCAGACACAGGCTCAGCTGTCAGGCTGGCAGCCATATCCCGTCTGACCCGAGCTAAACAACACACGGTGTGAGCCAGCGTGCCAGCTCCTAACCCGCTCCCCGACAGGAACGCCAGCGATGTGGGCTTCAGGAGGAGGAAGACCAATGTCAGTACTTGTGACGCAGCTCAGCCTCGCCGACAGGATCTCTTTCAGGAAAGGGCAGCTCTTGGGATGCAATCTGAGGAGACCGGAGACAGGGCTCAGCCCAACCACAGATGTCTTGTATGATCACATTACTCTGCTTTCCTTGGCTTCAGTCTTCTTGATCTGTTAATGATTACTAATGCTATCCGATCCCATGGGAATGCTGCAGGCATCCATAATTTATGTTTCTGTGCCACTCAGATTCTAAGAAGATGGTACCTGAAGACATATACTGATCAGCAGTTCTCCAAATATGTAAACTGCTTTTTAAGGAGCATCTTAAAAAAAATGCAAAGTATCAGTATCAAAAGCCCACAGCCGTATCTTGAATAATTTATTCCTCAGTAGTAAACAGGCAAAGTCGTATGCAGAAATCGTTGAGCAGGTATCCAGCTAATACCCTGTTCAGGGACTCTGACTGAAACACAGGCAGGCCCAGGCTGTAACAGAACAACTCCACTTCCCAAAGCCCTGCCCGCTCAACAACCAACCAGACTCAGCTCATGGTAGCTCTAGGGGCAAATGAGCCCCTGGATCTAGTCAGTTCAAGGCATTTCAGATGTGGAAATTAACTGCCTGCTTTTATTTGTGCTCACTGGGGCTCAATAAGGACCCCTGGTACAGCATTAGTTCTTGCCTTCCTGTTGCATGCATACATACCTACATTTACTTTTGTTTAATGCTGAGGGTGCCTTGTGGGAGGAGGAAGAACAAAAACTTAGGAAACTTGTTTAAAAACAGATTAGGAATCTGTATGTTTCAACCTCTCCAAAACGGTTTTGCCCTAGAAACATGCAATGACAAGCTCTTGGTATAGCTGCTTACACCAAGGGTTTAATTTTGACAGCTGAGCTTACTTGGACTCAAAGCGTTCTCTAACCAAAATACGCACTACAGCATTTCAACAACACACCTTTTCCAAAACAAGAGGCCAATGTAGTTCTTCCAAATGGAACTAAACAATGATAACTACTCCATGGCAACTTAGTTTTCCTACAGGGATGAGGCAGCTTGGAGTGCTCGAGTCTGCAAATCTGGCCTGCAACAGTGCAATGATCTCGGTGTTTGAAAAGGTGGAGAGAGTGCTCTGCTCCCCAAAAGTCACTTTCTCTGAGATATCTCCCATCAGACATGCTTCCTGCCCAAAAGAGAGATAATCACCAGACACTTCAGAAGTCCAAGTCATGCAGGTTTAATTTTAACAGGATCTGACAGGCCTCATCCAGATCTCTCTTCAGGCTCTATACAGACCTAGATGAAGTTACATTGATTGCTTCTTAAATGGGAAAGTCTGTTCACCAAGGTGGGCTGCCTAATTTTGCGACTGTTGATGAGCAAACAAATGAAGTACCAGCACTGCAGGGGAAAAATCAGCCAAACCATGATTTGCAGGCTGAGCACAGCTTCCCCTTGAGATCACTTAAAAGGAGCAGTGGCAGTCAACAGGCCAGCAACTCCAGATTCAGCCTCAGTTAGGACAAGAATATCCTGCCAGTGATCAGAACCGTCTTTTGTGTTTTCAGATTTTATTTCTCTCAGCTAATTGGCTATTAAGCTCACTAAGGTGGACATTTATCTCCAGATAACACAAGAAAATTGGAAAGTAAGCAGCCCGAGGCTACCCTAAAGACTGTTAACCAAACAGCAAGCCAGAGCTCCATTAAAACAATTCATCAGAAAACCTGTATAGTCCCTTGGCATATTTTCAAGGATCCCATCAGAAATTTTAAGGATACCCAATCTGATTAGACACTGAAGTCCACCTCATGCAGAAGTCATTATTATGAAGAGAGCCCTTAACTTTGAAAGCTTGACAGTTTTCCAAAGCTGCTTCAATAAATTAGAGCAGAAATGCCCACTGCCTCTAATATGCATAGTTTTGTGCAAGAAAGGCAGAAACTTCCTATACTGTCCAGAAGGTGAGACTGATGACAAGGTAGAGCTGTGCAAACCAAAGACATCAAGTACCCACTGAATCTGGGTGGTCTCTGTTGATACAACTGAGAGACAAATGCTGGTATAAGTTACCTCAGGAGAGCAAACATCCAGGAGCTCTGAATCACCAGTTCTCTGTGAAATATCTCCTAACATCTTTAGTGTTGAAAAGAACAGACATTTCAAAAACGTCACTTCATCTTGCAGTGAAAAGAGGAAATCATGCTATAAAACATTTTGTTTCTACATTTCATGAAAATTGAAAGGAGGAAGAAAAACTGCTATTGTGCTATTATCCTTAATGGACATTTAATTTAAGTGTGAAGTAAGGTCACTGCAACCATTCTGGACTCTTTTTTTGTAAGATAAAGGTTGCAATCATAAATGTTTCAAAAAAAAAAAAAAAAAAGCCTAACACTGTCAGCAATTCTTACATGAAAAAAGGAGCTGACAACATCACTGTACCTCAAGCTTGCAATTCAGAAGCTAAAACCCCTTGTGAAAGATTTTTAGGGTACAGATACCACCAGTTTGTAAGTTTATAAAGCTTATGAATAACACTAGAAAGTCTACCAGCAATGTCATTTTCACCTCACTGGTACTCTGTTTGGGATCTAGTCAGATCCCACTGATCCTTGGTTAGCAGTACACTCCTGATCTGTTCACTGCACCTGCTGATTTGTTCCTCAGTGAAGTGAAAAGGAAATGATTCCTGAAGCTCAAATACTGCCTGCAGATCTACCGAGGCGCTGCTAGTCAAACAGACTGCAGAAGGACAAGTACTTGTGGTTTCTTTCAGGGCTCACAGGATGAAAAAACACAGGGTATCCTTCTTTTCTTACTTTCACGCTTGCTGATATACAAGCTGTTACATCCACAAGAGAAAACACCAAACAAGAGGAGGTAGACTTGAACTTTTAAGAAAGGATCAGGAAACAAAAACTTCTTAGAGAACGTAAATTGGAATTACAAGACTTGATTTAATACAAGGCAGGTTTAACATGCAAGACCTTGGTTACATGGCAAAGTGAACGGCCTATTCTTTTAAAAGTTCAAAATGCTTTTGGCTTTGCTTTTTACACAATTCTATCTGTTATTCCATACAGGCTTTTATTACACTCACAATCTTGTGTTTGAAATTCAGCCAGCACTTCATTAAGACACATAACTAACATCAGCCACATGGATTTTTTTGTCCTTCTGCACTTTCTTTCCATCTGTCAAAAGGTTGTCTTAAAAGGAAAAAAAAAAAAAAACAACAAAAAAACTATTTTGAGTTTGAATAGACTGCAATCAACACAAACACACTGCTGTAGCTTCTGTTAGCCAATTCTGAATTATGTCTAATTAGTTTAATGACACAGTCTTTTAAAACTGATTAAGCAGTAAGTACAGTTCTCCCAGACTCCAGGACTTGCCAAGCGCCGTTTGCATTCTGCCAGCCTGAGCAGATCTTGATCTCAGCATCTGTACTGTGTCCTTCCAGTTACCCAGACAAGCATGGCTGCAGACTGTGTTTCATACGATGCCAAGTCCTTGATAAGACATGTTTCTTATTATTGCTCAGGTTGTGGAAGATTTTCAGTCCTCCTCTCAAGATCAGCTTCCTGATGACTTACAAAGAGCCCTGGACTCCTCAGGTAGATGGCTGCTCTCCTCAAGGCAAAATGCACACGTGCACTGCAGGCTCCATTGAGACCTCCTATCTGCTTTTGTAGCCTCCACTCCCACCCAGCTCCTGATACTGTGTATTTTTAGCCCCAGCCACAAGAGCAACTTGTGCCATTGACAGGAGACTGGTTAGCCAGCAGAGGAGTTATTTTGCCTTTGAAGTTCATTGTCACTGCTGCAAAGTGTTTCTCTCAGAGCTTTTAAGTGCCCAGTCTATTATTTTACCTGTCCATGAATAACTGATGTGCTTTGGCACATCAAGTAAAGCTAAGCTACTAGGCAGATTTAACAACCTGAGGAACTGTTCTAGCACATTCTGTATTGGTCTCTCTAGCAGTGCCAACATCAACAGCACATTTAGCCATCTAGACATGCACACCTTGCCTTGTGTGGCAAGTAAACATTAACTGAACTTCATAAACAATCACTGAGAAATTCAGTAATTTGCTCAAAAGGCACAATGCACCTGTAAAACTGTGTCAAAGACCTAGGGAGACCAAGTTCCCAGCACCCTGCTCTAACCAAACGGCACCTTCCAGGCTCAGTTAAGCAGAAAGCCACACAGCCTACGCCCGGGCCTTCCCACAGCACAGCTGACCAGTGGGTAAGGGGAAGGAGAGAAAAAGGGGCACATTTGGCAGCGTAAGGGCATCCTACGTGTCAAAGTTTCCTTGATCAGTGATGTCATGTTCCACAGAATACACAAGGAGAGATCCAAATCAAAAGAAGAAAGATGAAGTGGACCATAACGTTCGGCAGAGGAAGCGTCAGCAGCAGGACTATAGGTTGCCAACTCTTGCCCTGCCTTGTAAGAGGGGAAAAGAAAAAAGTGCAACTTACCGATTGTATGGACTTTCATTATTATGTTAGTTCATGTTTTACTATGTTTCATGTTTTGCTACGCCTGAAACTCTTCCGTTTGAAGAATTTTAATGATCTTATTGACTAATGAAGAACCTTTACTGTAACAGTAACAACATAAAGAAGAGAAATGACAAACAGGAATGAATGCCTGACAAAAATTCATAGTATCGGGGGAGTTCTACTTACTCTGCACCAAGCTCCTACCAGTAAAGTAGACCATTTCAAGGACAAAAGTAATTTTGAACTTTGGAAACATGTCTGTGGTTATTTGTAGCATACAGCTCCTGACTAAAGCTAGGGATCCACAGCGCTAATAGCAGGAATGAAAGCTGGTAAGAAAGAGACAATGTCCAAAACAAAAATAAATAAAAATTAAAAATAATAAACCCACAACCACAAACCCCCAAAACCCAACTGTTCATATGGGTAAAAGGGAAGTGAGTCCAGTGAGGAATGAAAGCGAGCCCACAACAAGCCACGCCGCCAGTCAGGAGCGCAGCCTGCAGAACAACCTGCCCCACCGAGAGCCAGAGCAGCTCTGCCCAGCAGAGCCTGGGCCTTCCACTGACACAGACTTGGCTGGCAGCTGGGCTCTGTTAGGAGTTATAAACATCAGCTTAATTGTTGGTAAGCGAGATGATAAATTTGAGCAAAATACATAAAGCAGGCAAAAGGACTCCAAGGAATGAAGGAACCTAGGCAGGGAAGAGAAAGTGGTACCCAGTAGCCAGAATTCTCATCTTAATATTTAATGGAACCACAACCTACTTGCTGCAGTAACCTTACTGTACTTCATCAAAAACAGAGATAAAAACCATTCAGGAAAATCTTGCTTACAATTGAACTATTCATCCCACAAGTAGCTGTTTCAAAATTCACCTCATCTGACCTACCTCGGCTGGTCTAATTGGTTTCCATCTAAAATTTTCAACAAAAAGAACCCAGAACTAAAGGAACACCAGAACAGGACTCTGCTTTTATTTTTTCCTCTCTCTTAAGGAACCATCTCGAATACAAGCATGTTCCCGAAGCAGATGAGAGGTAACATCACAACACCAGGGATCCACAGCAAGCTGTGGGACCTGGGAATTTTTCTTTAATTTAAATAAAAAATCAATCAGGATCCCTCCTAAAAAAACAAACAAACAAAAAAAAAGACTTAAACAACATGATCAAGTTACTGCAGTTTGACAAGTTTTCTCATGTCAAATAAGGATCTGGATACGCACTCTTAGTCCATGCCAAATGCAGTGTAAAATTCACAGCCTACATCTTTCACCGATCGTATATACAAGCTTCATGACAAGAGAGGCTAAGCTAGTCAAACGTTTTCCTGCAGAACCATTCGCCCTTTTTTTTGTTTGTTTTTTAAACACATACAAGCTGCCTCTCAAAAATTCTTCACCATTCAGTAAATTTATGATAAACTGATTATACTAATGGCTGACTATAAAATTACCTTCAGCCATGATCTGTTTACATTTTAGCAAAGGGCAGTGTGTCATTCAGTGTTTCATTTTCAAGACACGTTAAAATGCATCTCATCATTAAAACTGGTTTCACTGGAAATACTCCATTCTACATCTTAGCATATCTTATCATGAGATCTTGCCAGACCAGGCGAGTTTTGCTTTAACACTTCAAAAAAGAAAGGAAAACAAAACAAAACCTACACAGACAGAAACAACCGCTAAGACATCAGATATTTCTCCTTCCTCATCTTCAAATCCTACCTGCTGACAGTGACACTGTTTCCACGTTACGGCTCTGCAAACACCAGTTTAAATGCTCACCACAGAGTGCCTCCTACCAAAGGCAGGACATCAGCAGCTTGTCTCTGACAGGTAGGACAACCCAACACTGACGGCCTATAGGCTTCCTCCCACTGCTTAAAAATCATCGTTAGCTTCCACAGCACAAAAGATGTGGAAACTCCGAGTGCTGCTATCATCTCTGCAGACCTCACAGCATAGATTTTTCAGGCCCATCACGTTACTGCCTTTTTACCTGCTCATACAGAGAAACCACAGGACAGAATATCACAGAAGCTGTTCTGGTAAGATTTTCTGGCTTTAAAAAAAAAAACAAGAAACAAAGCCTGTGTCCACGCGATAAACTACTTGTGCCTCAGCCCTTCCCAGACCGCTACCCTGAAACAGAGGGATGCCTGAACCTCACTCATCCCACCACTGCTGTCCAACAAGCCACCATCTCTGCTACACAGCCTCCCAGCCTTACAGGGAGGGGAAAAATTTCACTCCTCACCTGGTAGATAACCACAAACAAATGGAAGCAGAATGCCGGGCTACTGCTGTCACAATACTGTGCTATACTATCACCATGAAATCTTTTCATCCAAAGAGCTTGTTAGCCTCTTGGTGCATCAAGTACTGCAGACTGACGGTAAGTTTAAAACATTTTATTTCACATTTGTGCAAAAGGTGCGTTATTACAATCTACTTTATAGCTGGCCATCTCCACTTCCTATCCCAATACGCAATGAAACACTGCAGTCACACTGCCACCCTCACTGGGGTCTGGCAGCAAACAGAAAGAGCAGGGCACCAACCCTCTAAAAAGGAAGTCTTGAGCAAACAGACTCAAGCATCAGATGCCCTATAGCCAGGGAACGATCCGGGAGAACCTGCCTGCGGGCCCTGGCTCCTGCTACAAATCCCAGACACTCTCCCCAGAAGGAACTGGAGCTTTCCACTAGCGCAGCACCTCTCAACGACTCCCACCGCAACTGTGGCAGATTTACATCTCCAGTAAGCATCCAATGCCTCCTGTGTATCGCTTCTCCCTTCTATCAGTTGGCCAGGCTGGAGGCTTCTTGCCAAAGCTGCTACAAGACCTCATGTCCGCCTCCCACGTACCAACGTGCTACGCCAGTCTGCAGCTTGCCCACATGATGCAACAGGAAAAATAGTGGCTATTGAAGCACTAGACCCAGTTCAAGAGTTTTTAAGAATCAAGAACACAAAACTAATGTTCTGCATATACAGGACAGAATAGAGACTGCTTTTCACAGGGAAATCTTTGGTATTTCCTCTGCAGCATATCAGTTTTAAGGTAGTGGGCATTACACCATGCAGACTGTTAACACGGTAACATAACTCTTCAAGCAGCTTCCATCCCTGCTTGGTTTTGAGCATGTTTTATCCAAGTTTTTGGGATGCAGTGGCAAATTGGGATGACAGCACACATGCGGCCCTGCATGTTTATGTCTTGTATGGAATGAGGTGTTGATCCCAACAGCAAGTGCGACAGACTGGAGGGAGCAAAACAAAGAAGCTTCCACCTAAAACAGAGCAAGCCTAGTGCATTTTAAGAGGTGTAATATCTACATTATACATTTCGCTTATACATCAGAGAGGTCTCCACATGCACTGTGACATCCTGGAGGCCACACGTAGGAATTCCAGCTATGCACTGCATCCTGACCCTCCAGCCCATTGAAGACTGACATTTTTAAGACCTACTTCATACCTAAAACAAGGACATGTTTTCTAGTTGTCAAAAAAAAAAAAAAAAAATGCAGCACTGATGGTCAGAATTACAAAGAGAGTTTGTTCTTTTAGGGATTGTCTACATTTTACTGGTTTATCCAGCCACAATGTACATGCAATTCTCCTAAGCAATCCTTTCCTAACTCGTGGATGCCTGTTTACTGACAAAATTCTACACCAGCTTAACCCAATAAGGTTGTTACAGCCTGAGCTGGTAAATAGAATCCCTGCAGGACCTAACCCAGATCCAGGAGCCCCTGCACTGCCACAGAACCACCTAACGCGCTGGGACAGCATCAGACTGCAGCACCAACAGGGTAGCAGGAGGGGGTCAGAGCAGAACACTACCGGGGTATGTGGGCAGGGAGAGGTGAGAGCACCTGGGTGTGCATGTGTGAAAGCATGATGGGACTTGAAACGAGGTGGGGAGTGGAAAAAAAGGAGGGGAATCAGGGAACTCCCATGCTGGGAGCAGAGTTATGGCTTCAGATCAGCAGCCTCCTGATCTCCTGTCAGCTGTGTGTAAGTTTGCCCTACATACAGTACAGGTAAAATATTTCCCATGCAGAAAAGGTCTTCCAGGATCAAAAGCAGTATTTGATCCAACTGTACTATGAAGAAAAAAGATGCAAACAAGATATCGAACTTTGCCTTGCAAATCTTCACTGGCACAATCCAAGTCAACTGTTATTTCTGCAAGGAACAACTGTTTAGACAGAGACTTGAATCAGTGTTTATTTTCTGTTAGCTGACATTGATCCCCAGGGCTTCAAAGTTTCCGATCTGTACTCAAAAAAGACTCAAAAGGAAAGACATTCTTTCAGGAGTTATCAAAACTAAAATTTGAAACAGAGTGAAGGCTGGGCAAAGACAAGCTAATTCTCCCTGTGGGAAAGTTACAGGGCTGCCAAAATATACAGGGGAAGAAACATTTTAAAAAATTCCCAAAGATCCAATACTTTAGTGTTCAAAATCAGGGGGGAAAAAAAAAAAAAAAAAAAAAAAAAAAAGTTTTCAGACAGCTCTTTGAGTCGGCCCCAAAGTAAGCCAGAGTCTCTGGTTAAATAACTGCAGCGGAACTGTTGCGCAAGAAGGGCAGACCTCACCCTGCAGAGCTTCCAGCTGGGAAGCAGGTCTGAGTGGTGGCTGCAGGGGGAGGTGGGTCCAGCACGGGCTGGGGGGCTCCCCGGGCTCAGATGGGTGCCTGGCAGCACGGAGCCTCCGTATAAACCCCAGGGAGATGCTGCACACAAACGCACTCAAGGTAGGGAAACACATACCTTGCTGTGAATAATTAGGTGAAATTTTAGCAATGTTACTATAGTATAATGGAACTTAATGAGGGAGAAGGCAGCACAGTTCAGAGAAACAAACTGGGGCTTTGCCTGAAGGTTTCCAAATAAGGAAATGCTTAAATATTTTTGAAGAGAGACCCAAACCTCCACAACAGTTACATATGTTGCATGTGAAGCTTGCAGTTACACGATTTCAAAACAGTGCAACTTCTGTTACACTTCTGCTTTCTGCCCACCACAACCAGACTCCATCCAAAGGTTTGTAATGGAAGACATGAAACTTACAAATCCTTTGTGACAACAAATACACTTAAAGAAA
>VXAV01006015.1:3116-16925 GCA_013399715.1 Alectura lathami | reverse complement strand
AAAAAAAAAGGGGTGAAATGCCAGGAGCTACTAAGTTACAGAGAATTACACTGATTTTCCCAGTCATTAGAGAATGATGATCAGACTGGAGCAGGGGGAAGCTGAAAGTAAGCTTCCTGTTGCTATCAACTTGTCAAAGCAGTGAAGACAGCAGCAAAATATTGTTAAATTTTAATATTAAAATTATATATACTCACATAAAAAATATATCGGTTTATATATCTATATCTACATATATATACACCTCACCTGTGACCTGGGTTTCAGTGCCCTGGGAGCAGATCCGTGGTTTGGTCTTCTGATTTCCTCCACTGTGCTATGGTGGTACTTAACAGGACTGCCGCTGTCTGAGCTGTCAGCACCTGGCTGTGCCCTGGTGTGGAGGAGGCAAATGGCTGTTAGGGCAATATAAAAAGTCTCATCATCTATCCCTTAGAAATCATGAAATCTTTACATTAGCTTAGAACATAAAACATTTAAGCACAGAAATAATATGTCAGAGTTAGAATCAAATGAGTAATAGGATGCCCTTAATGAAAGCAATCAATAGTAAATCAGTGAGCTAAGAAGACATTTATATGATACGTAATGCCAGAGAAAGACTTTTATACTGGGGAAACTGAAAACAGAAAAAACTATTCATCATCATTAGTAAGTACTTTCACAGCTGTTTAAGGAGAAAAAAAAAAAAAAGTAAAAAGCCCCAAAATAAAACTCTTAATGAAGGATAATAATTGTCAGCTCCTAGACCTACTGAAAGATATGAGATGAACAAAGTATTTCTTGCTTCCCCTTCTTACATCATCCCATCACTACTATGGTTTGCATTTTTTTCCCCTCCTATCAAAATAAGATACATCACCACAACCAGACTTCGGTGATACAAAGAGCACATAATGAGCGAGTATTCAACGCGCTTTATTTCTTTAGATTTGTTATCTTTTAGATTTTTAGAATGCTCACCTATTTTTTCTCTTTTGTCAGCTCTTGATTAGATACAATTACAACTTGTCCTCATTGGCCACTGAAGTCCTCTCCATGACCATTTAACTTAGAATCAGTTTCTGAGTAACAGCATAAACATGTTAGGTAATTTATGATAGTCTGCACTAAGACGTTAATCTGTTTGTTTTGTTTTTACCCACATTTGTAAATAAAGAACCAGCTACAATAAATATCAAACAAATCAAAAGATGACCAGAATACAATCAAGTTCTATTAAGAAAAAGCTAGAGAACTTACTGCTATTAGGAGTCAACAGCAGATCCTCAGTACTGAGCAAGGGGGTAGGGGTGGGAGGAGGATAGGGCAAACCACGCAACCTTGGGGCTTCACGGCTACCTGAGTCAGTGTGCTGAAAAAAAAAAAAAACAAAGGCACCTTCTGTGCTGATCCCACAGGCACGGAAGGCAGATCAGAATCCCAGCCTGAAACAGTAAGCTGTGGTATCTCCAGGTAATTACCATCAATTTTCTCTCAAAAAAGTAAAAACTGGTGACAGAAGGTCTTGACATGAATTCTAGAAGACGAGAAGAAAAGCCTTTCCCTTGTCCTTGTCATTTTTAACTCACACAATTCATCTTCATTTTGTGTGATAACTAATATGCATCCTGGATAGACTAAACCGGGAAGTTTGATCTAGTGAGTTAGTGATTGGCAACCCTGTCCACAGCAAGCGGGTTGGAACTAGATGATCTTTGAGGTCCCTTCCAACCCAAGCTGTTCTATGATTCTATGATAAACCAGTCACTTCAATTCACCTATACATTGAATCAGTGTGACCTAAGTACAAGTAGTACTGTTTCATTCTTTCCCCTCTTTCCTTTCCAAAATACTCAGATCTCTGAAAGTTCAAGTGTTATACAAAACACAAAACAACAACACCAAAAAACAAACAAACAAAAGAGCCAAATCCCAATCTATCTGTATTCAATATAATCCCACAGAAATATTTCTAAAGCTTCTACAGCAATGTCTGATTTTAAGGTAGAGCAACATAAGCAAAAACCTACTTTCTTCATATGCTAAAATCTACACTATTTGATAAATAGTGATTTGGTTCCAATTTACAGGTTCAGAGCCTGCATGATTAAAGAAGAGAAAGCTCAGAGAATAATCAGCACTAATTATACTAATGCTGCTAGTGTAATTAATCAGATTTACAATCTGCAAAATTGAGATAAAGAGCTATGAGATCTTGAGATGAAAAATCACTATATGTGAACTGTGGACTGTCATTATCCAAAATAGCACATTAGCAGAAATTGCTTTTGGGGCTGTTTTGTCTTTTGACCTCTTTTTCCTGGCTGTTAGAGTGAGAAAGCAGCTCTGCTCCCCCACATTTCTCATCCCACGGCCATGAGTATGGTCACAGGAGCCTCTCTAACTCTGGCCTCTGCCAGTCTCACCCTGATACTTCCTCCTGTTTTCCTCCTATTCAGACATGTCCATGACCCTGTCCAATCCCAAAGCCATCACACAGGCTCTCATCCACATGATGGGTCTCATATCTCTCCGTGTCTCCTTTTCTTTATAATACACATGCCCATTTGTTTTGTATTGTTCTCCCTCCAGTTCTTCATACTGCGCGGGGTATATCATGCTCCAGGAAAATTCAGAATAGCCCTGGAATATATTTCCATTTCTATGGTTTTATGATTCAGATAACCACAAGATGTCCTAACAAAGAAAGATTAAGACTGAAAAAGCAAGAAGTCTCACATCAGCCTGTAACATATCAGTAGAATGTGAGAATATCCCAAAAGAACGGACAACGTTGTATGGACAATTATAGCCAGGTCCTCGGTGAAGCAACAACTATGGATGCGATGCAGAGAGCACTGAAGTCAGCACAAACATCTCCTTTCTATTTCAGGGTGGTTTGCATCTGGCAGGACTCAAATGCATAAGGCTTTAAGAAACCCAGAATGGCTGTTTGGGAAAGGGCAGACTTTTAACCCTTCCCTCTGTTGCAGAGCATTTCTTACAGAGCAACGGGCATGTGAGTAACCCAAGCTTGTGAACAGTCCAGCTTTCTCAAGAACATTCCTGCACAACAAGATAAGGAAATCATATCTTGGAAAATAACTGCAAGATGCTGCAACGGACTTACTGAAGAATAACAGGGCTGGTCAGTTAGGCACCAATCAAATGTGGTAGCTAGGGGATTTATATTTCAAAGCACTCAATTGCAACTGAATCTTTGAAGACCGTGTGATTACTTCGGGAGGGTATATAATCAAAACAACTGCACAATAAACTGCTTTTGTGCTGCTGCTTTTTTACCTTTCCTTGAATGCCTTGCTGCTTTTGATCTCCCGCATCAGTCTCTTCCATGCTCTCAAGTCTGAGCAGATATAATTACTCAAACATAATTACTTAAATGGTAAAGAACAGAACTGGTGAACAGTCTCTTAGGTGTACTCATTGTACTTCTTGGCCTCATCAAATTAAAGTCTGGTCTCATTTACAACCAGACGCAGTAGAAGAAATGAACCAAAGAAATTTGTCTCGTAGTAAAACCTCAGAAATCTAGCTGGCCCCATTTCCCTCTGTAGATGGCTGAAGATCAGATTTTTTCTCCTTTTCACAATTCTCACAATGGGTAGGAGCGTTTCTAGTAGCTTTCCTGAGGAAATCGCTCACAGGATTTCAGGGGGTAGGGGTTGAACCCCCCTGCCCTCCCACAGGCACTGGGTCAGACCCGCACCCCGGAGCTCACACAGACGTGCGGTTGGTTCCATCTCACCTCCGAGGACTGCCTTCGGCTTGTCCTGTCCTGCACCGCAGCTTTTTGGTACCCACCAAAAGGTGAAACCCCACAAGCATGTGCAGGCATTTCATATGGCACCAAGTGGGAGACTACAGCAGAAGGGATGTTTGCACGTTTTACACAAGTTTGTACTGATGTTTATGACAAAGTCTGTATATTGTAGATTTGAGGGGTTTTTGATAGTAGTAGATATAACCCTGAAGCTGTCCAAACATTAAGACTAGCACTCTTAAGTAGGTTTCAAACAAGACCTATTTTTAAAATATTATAAACCCATAGTACTCAATGACTATTATTCCATGTTTGTGACAGTCTTACTTGCAGACTGCATAATACACTAGTAAATTAAACTACAAAAAAATATTACAGGGAGACAAAAGTGAGAAATCATATGGACAGAAATTCATGGATGTATCTTTATCAAACATGCTGTTCTTGTGTCTCCCATTTGTGCCTGTATAACAAATACTCTCAACTATTCTGTGGTTTTGCATATTAGATGTAAAGTGATGTTGGGCATAATGGATGAGTAGATAAAAACTGTTTGTCTCAATAGTGTTTCAGCATTAGTTTGATGATGACTTGGCCCCATGAGTTTAAGGAGTATCCTTAGCACTAGTTCAGAGAAGTTTTTTTGATTTAATTTTATATTTATGTCTTTGCTCAGCTGCAAGAGATTTTTCCAATAAATAAAGAGAGTGGCAATGAATCTTACATTACAGCTGTAAATTCTTGCACCATGCTACAATGTTAGTGATGCAAAGACTGGTGCTTGTGTTTGCTCTTTTTTTTTTTTTCTCTATGATAAATATATCAACGTCTGTCTGAAGACCCTGGTGGAAATACGGCTTCAATTTTTTTTCTTAAAAACATGGATCAATCATTGTTGCCCTTGCCTATTCTTTTCTGTCAAATGCTTCAAATATGTTGGAGTATCTGCAGAAAGTTTGCAAAGCACTTTGGCTACATGTCTTACAATTCTATTGCATAACATCTAACTTCAGTGCAGTTCTTCTTTGCTTTCTCTCAGATATACAAGGATGTGATCAGCACTTAAAGATGAACGTGATTAATCCAACATATTCAGCAGACATTATACAGCAATGTAAAGTGCCTTTCTTGCCTGCAGAATACTTTGTGATCAGGAGCTAACTTTGCTCCCCATGCCTTTGGGCTCTAGGTTTTATACTCCACTTCTCTAGAAGAAAGCACTGAATTTCCACCACCTGGAAACAATTTTTCTGCACTTAGCAAGTATACTTGGTCTTTTGTTAAAAGTATAGTAAAAGTATAGTGCTTCTTTGGGGGGGGGGGGGGGGAAAAAAAAAAAAAAAAAAGGCAAAGACAAAGGATACCTAGAAAGCCATTAAGAATTAAACACCTAATTCTGTGATGCTGTAGTTGGGTTATGGCCACTAGTAATGAAGGACAGCCAACATCTTTTCTGATATTGTGTTCATAAATCTCTTATCAGAGTTACATTAACCCCTGCAGGCAGATTCCAATATATCTCTTCTAAGATTCAAAAAGTCTGTGATTCACTACAAAGAAATTACAAAGGAGAGAAAGACAGTAGGAGTGGACTTCCCCTGGTGTGAAGTCTGCTACTTTAGCTTTTTTGTCAGTGATGCACTGACTATAGTGATGCATCACTATCTGAAACATAGTGTTTGGAAGTATCTTTGATCCTTTTCTCTCTATTGATCGGTTCAGTTAGCAAATTTACTGTGAAAATGTGTCACTACTGTCTTTTTAATGCCCACGTTACGGAAGTAGCATTCTCTGAATGAAAGTGTCAAAGACGTTCCTTAATCTGCCTTGTGGAATAGTCTCTATTTTATGACCAACTCCATGTACACAGAAAAAATTGCAACATTGCAGGCCACTGAGACAATGTTCTTTGTTTCTTAGCATTACATAGCTAAAGCTAGCACAATATCACTGTGCCAATGATTACGTGGACAGTCTCAAAGATAGTAAATAGATAAAATCTACTTGCAAAGCAATATTATCTATATTTGCTTGAAAAGTAAATATTTACCTTCTTATTAAGCAAAAGCCAAGCTGATTTATTAATGAAATTTCTTTGGACTCATTTGTGGGTAGAAAGTGAGTGCCTATGTTGCAAAATGATCTGAAAGCATACCTATGCTGCAAATGAAGAAAATTCACCCCCAAGGCAAGGACTACATTCCTATGGAGCCTGGGCAAATAAATGTGCTGAATTGCACAGAAGAAACATATCTTCTGGAGCAAGGACCCACACACGCCAGAACTGGGGAGCAGATGGCCTCATGCAGCCATGTGCCCACTAGCCATTGGTAGAGGTAGCTATCACAATAGCCTCATCAGAGACAAGCCTTTGAGTACCGGTAACAGCACTAACAGTGACAAATTGCAGACTCTGAACTTGAATAATTCCACCAAAATCAGTGGATTTCCATCTCAACATAAGTGTGCACATGCATCAGCCCTGACTGAAATTATGCTCATACATAAAAATCTTTTTCAATCGCATCATATGGAGTTTTATCAAAAAAGCCAGTACGAGAGTCAAGTTAATTAACAGCAAGGCTTAAAAAGACAGGACACACTGCTTCCTGCAATAAGAAATGGTTACACCTGTTTAAATGAATTATCTAAGATACACTACAGTTGTTGTAAGGAAGATTATAATCCTCAGAAGTAATTTGTTTCAGTAGTCTTGTAACACATAGAGACACAACAAAGAGCGAGCCCTCCTAGAAAGCACTGACAGGATTTCTGGCAGGGCTATACCACACCCAAGTCCAAAGAACTAGGGGGCAGGGGAGAGTTGGGCAATCATTTCCACTGGGAAACAGGGCTCCTTGTAATGCTTCCTCCAATATTGGACAGGAGAGGCTGACAAAGCGCCAGGTATGAGGCTCAGCAGGAGAGCAGTTGCTATCACAGCCCACTAAGCCCTGCAGAGATTTCCCTTTTCTCAGTACTTCCAAGCCACACTCAAGGATTTGCATCTAACAACACAAAACTGGTTGCCATCTTTCTCAGCAACATTGCAGGGTATCGCAGCAATTACTCACGTCATTGCGTTGGGACTCATTTTGGTTCCTTTTGCATCCTTGTCCCTGCAGCAATTTCCAGCACCCCCCATCACTGCCACTGGCTCAGCAAGCAGAGGGAAACATTAACGTAAAGTATCATAAAATGACAACAGCAAGTTGCAGAAGGCAAACACAAGCTCTACAGGAGCCAGACCCCCTGCAGGGGTTTCAGCATGCCAGCAACAAGGCTCTGGAAAGGGCAGGCTTTTGGTAGCTTGCTGGCCTTGCACCACCCAGGCTGCTGTGCTGCAGGACCAGCAACAGCTGCTAACATCTATCACAGGTGCTTGATTATTTTTAATGTCAAAAATATGCCACAGATGACTGTAATCTTCAGCTAATGGGACAGCAAGAGCCCCATCTGCAGCCCTGCATAGTCCTCCACCCCCAGCCACAGGTAGCACTGGCTCAGGGTACAGCTGGGCCCCTGGTTGTGCCACGTGGGCAGACACCTTGTGGTGTTTGTGAGTGCCTGTTACAGCTATCCACAGAGCTGCATGCATTGGCAGCCAAATTGTACCGATTTTCTTAGCAGTGAGGGTGCTGCTGACAGGATGCTGGCTACAACAAAACCAGAGAAAAGCTAGGAGTAAGAAATTGCAAGGGTTTTAGTGGATTTCACTCTAATTTTGTTTTACTCAACATCAGTCTCAAAATGCTAATATTGGATTTGTTAAACATAGCACAACTTGAAAAACATTAGCACAAAATTTCTCATAATAGCAGTTCCAGGTTCTTCAGGGCATATTTCTAAAACCACACAGATTAGCAAACAGCATACTGAAAAATCATAATCTGTCTGTGTGTATTTCATGAACGCCAAAAAAAAATCCAACAAATTAATGGCATGAACTACTTATTGTGAACTGCTTGCCTGCTTCTAGCTGCTACCTAGCAGATTTTCACATCTGAACCTACTGTTTTTCACATATTGCCATCATCCAGGGAGCTAATGTAAGTGAGAACCACAAGTAAACTATAGCTGAAATATTAGTTAATTAGTGGTTACCATAAAAACACTCTATGGCAATGAGTGGAGCCAGGGAGTTTAGATAGCTTTGGAAATCCCCTCAGATATGTTAAATTCTAAGGGAGAGAAAATGAATACTGAAAAAATCCTAAAATTTAAGATGTAATAATTTTCAGATTGTCAGTACTTTTGATTTTGATAATATGAAAAATGGGAGATAATATTCCGTATTAATCCACATCATATGCCTATTATTCTAGGCAGAGCATTTTCCAGAGCAGTCTCTAAATCATTACCCAGATTATTTACAGGGATTGAATTCCCCAACATTAAATGAATGAAGTCTTCAAACTGTTTTTGAAAATAAACCTGATTTTGAATATTGAAAAAAGAGAAAGGAAGACAGTAGTTGCACATTTATTTGCAAATGCTTTCAGAGAACAAGTGCAGATATGACAGTAGAACATGATGTTAATGCATGAATAAAGATGCTAGTACATAGACACAATGAAAATAACTGTTGATATTCCCAGGTGGCTACAACACAGGCAGATGTCTGTATTGAGATGTGAATGTCTGTATTGAGATGTGAGTGACAGCCAGAGAAGATGACAGGCACAGGCAGACAAACCACACAAATATCAGGTGCTGTCTCCTACCTGCTGGTTAGTGTCAATGAGCCAGTACTGGAAAAGGTCCAACACGTAGACTCCTTCCCTCAGGATGATTTACTCTTCTTTTTTTTTTTTTTTTTTTTTTTTTTTTTTTTCCTTCTGTGTGAGGTACAGTTATGGGAAATGCACAGAATGCAGAGAACTTGTGGTTGTGTTTTATCATTTCTTTCCTAAATCCATGTCCTTGAGTGCAAAGCATATAAGCACCTGACCATATTCTCAAGTCCTGGCCAGTACTTGAGAAAAGCTCCTTTTAACTGTAAGACTTCTGCCCTCAAAATATCAAGCCATAAAAAGAAATTCTGTATGCACGTTTAATGGTGAAATAACTTACATTATATCTGGAAAGAAAACAGTTTTAGGGGACAGTCACTCTGCACAGATTTTCAAAAAGTGTTTCACAGAATATAAGGCAATTGATCATAATTCAAATACTGGCAAAACCTGTTCTTATAAACAAGTAAAAAAAAATCCCAGCAAGAAGCATACACTTTTCATCAAAAAACTGATTTCTTAACAGACAGAATGTAAACATATTTTAAAAGCAAGCATTTTAGTGATAGACACACAAAGTTTTAACTAAAAGAAAGATTTCATGAAGAACATAGCTACTAACTACATTGCTAAAAATATAAGAAATGAAAAAAAATTACCAGTTTGTATTCTCATTGACTTAAAATCTGTGCTCAGTTAGACCTGTAATAAACACAGATGCTACAAGGGTCCAATGAGGGTAGATTTTAGATCACAAGTTTAGATATTTTTTTCCACCTAGCAACTTCATAATCATGGAATTATATAACAAATCTGTAAACCAATTACCAAATGTCAGAAGGTGCCCTGATTAAAATACACACATCCCCTGGAACGTGCCATATTCACAAATTAGCCATGTGTTATTTATAGCTCCTCAAGGCATAATAATGAAGAAAGTGGTAATGAAATCTGAAAGCCTGAATATCTCCCTTATGTTTGAAACCAAATCTCTTGAGATCCATCTGTAGTCCTAACTAGGGAAAAAAAATATTTCTGAAACAAACAAAAAAACCTACAAAGAACCTCTATCATCTTCATATCTTCATACGTGGTATTTTTGTTTTAAATTAATTTAAGCTGCAAATCAAAATTGTATCATCCTCCTTGTTCCCATACATTCCTTTTATCAAGGTGATTCTTTGAAATTCTTTCTTAATTTATTATAGGCCCTTAATGGAATAACAAAGCACATCTTAATACGTACACATCTTCATACATACTTCTATCTATCTAATGCAAGTGTGATCTCATATGCATACCAATTCCTAATCTGAGCCCCCCATCAGGGCCTTTCACCATCCAAATTCCAACAACAAAATGACCAGCAACAAACCTCCCACCCAAAACTCAGCAAGAACATGTTCGCTTTTGGTTTCTTTTGTCCCTGTCCTCCTTCTCACTTTGACTGTGTCTTCTTATTGCTATTATTATTGTAATTTCTCATTATTATTTCTCATATTTCACCTTGCATTTGTTAGCCATTTTCTTGTGTTCTTATTGTGTAGAGAAGTTATTTCAGGCACTCAAAAAGCTCTTTGAGGCATCTGAAGGGGCGAAAATCATACAAGAATCCAGGAGTTGCATCTTTATTACTTTTGCAGACCTGACACTTAGCCAGAGGGTTAGCAGATGGGCATGTGTTGCCAGAACATGTTTTTAATTTAAAGAAAATTACATTGGCTCTTTTTGGGCTGCTGCAGTAGCACAGTAACCACAGGAACTGTTTCTGCCTATACGCTGTTCTCAAAGATGAACTGCATTAAGGTTTGATTTACTTGATTTAAAACTTCTCTATGTATGGGAAAAGAGAATGAAGTCTAGAAAAAAAAATAGTTCACGACTTCCTTAACCCCTCTTTTCTGCAATTCCTCCGTTCTTTAATATTCTTCCTTTTGAAGAGCTCTGAGATATCTTTTTATGTATTTCCAATTAATAAAAGCCTCTGGTCTTTATGGTTGGAGGCCAGTGTGGAAGCTGTAAATGGCAAAATAACAAAAAGTAGTCCTCAAAATATTTCTCGTTCAGATAACTTCAACCAAAAGCATCTACTAGGTGTCTTCCATGGGAAAAATTCTCCAAAGTATGCTTCCCACTAGCTGAAAAAAAAAAAAAAAAAAAAAAAAAAAAAAAAAAAAACAACCTTTGGGCTTTGGTTTTAGAGGCTTATGAACATTTTGAGCTAAAGACTTCAGCCACTACTCCATTTTGGTCTGTGTAGCACATCACTTCTGAGTGCTTTAAACTTGTGATTAGGAGTGGCCAGCACGGCATGGGAAGCAATTGTCCCCCTCTGTTCTGCCCTCGTGTGTCCCCACCTGCAGTGCTGCATCCAGGCCCCTAGTGCAAGAAAGACCTGGAGCATGCTGGTCAAGAGGAGGTCACAAGGATGATCAGAGGGCTACAGCACCTCTCCTATTAAAATAGGCTGAGGGAACTGGGTTTGTTCAGCCTGGAGAAAAGAAAGCTCCAGGGACACCTCATTGTGGCCTTCTGGTACCTAAAGGGAGCTTATATACTGGAAGGAGAGCAACTTTTTATGCCATCTGACAGTGACAGGACAAGGCGGAATGGTTTTAAACTAAAAGAGGGGAGGTTTGTCTAGGTGTTAGGAGAAAATTCTTTTCTCAGGGGGTGGTGAGGCACTGGCACAGGATACCCAGAAAAGTTTTGGATGCCCCATCCCTGGAGATGCTCAAGGCCAGGCTGGATGGGGCCCTGGGCAGCCTGATCCAGTGGGTGGCAACCATGCCACTTCAGGGGCTTGGAACTGGATGGGCTTTAAGTCCATTCCAACCTCAACCATTCTATGACTATGACTCTGCGATTTATGTCCCTTATTGATGATGTTGTCTCATCAAAAACAACCCAGCCAGAGCTAGCTACTTGGCAAGTGCATTTACAGGCTCCTAGTCAATGCGACAGATTTGCTTGGGTCAGATATGAGTTAGATACGTGGGGTTTTGGTCATGGGGGAGACCTGTTAGGGCTGTCACTTCATCCATTGCTAATGAAGAATTTTTCCTGCCACAACTTAGCCTTCCTAGCTTCAGAGCTGCCAGCTAGAGGGCTCCTAGTTCTCCCCTTCAGAGACCTTTGTGCAAGCTAATGGAGCACCCTGTCAAAAAGAGTTGTGTTTCTTGCATTTCACTCCCCGCTCCCTGAGACTGATTTCTTTTCATGACTTAAGGGCTGACAGCGCAACCTGCACAGATTTGTTTGGGCAGAGACTTCACATGAAACCGGAGACTGGCTCTGTCAACTTCTGCTCTCTAGAGTAAACTTGTATCAACTGTGAATACACTGTCCTGCTGCAAAAAGCTTTCTGACCACCCGTGAGGCTGAGAAGCTTCCTCCACTTGGTGGTTATATCCTGCCCAATCACTTGCAAAACTCCTTCAAATTGTAGACTGCCACCTGGCATCCTGCTTACTTTAAAACTTGATGGTATTTTCAGAAAGGGACAGGAAACTCATTCCGGGAAGGAGCTCACTTTCCAGGAAATCCTTTCATATCTGTTCTGGCTGGTAGAACTGTTTTGCAGACGTACAGAAGCTGCATCCTAATGGCCCACTCTGTGCTGTGTGCAGTTGTTCCCCAAAGGGCCCTGCCTGAATCAGAGCAGCCCACACATTTATCTCCAAGAATATCAGTGGAGTCACTGATGCAAGGATGATAAGAAATCAAGTAACATAGTGAGCACTTATTCTTGTGGTGAGACCACCTTCAGCATCATTCAGCATCATGGTATCAGCAGAGAAAGAAAGCCCATCTTTTTACTGAGAGGTCAAAGTTCAAGTACCTTAACTTCAAAATTTAAATTATCATCATAAAACCATGCTATTTTGTTCTCTTCCAAATGTAATTACCTTTTCTTTCCAGGTCAGAACAGAGATGTTAGGTGGTAAAGATCATCCTTTGTTAGCAGAAGCAGACTCTGTAAACTATTGTGTTGTTAATTTTCCAGTTATCTTGACTTCCTTAATGTCATTTATCTATTTCTTTTCTTTATGGGTACCTTATTCTACTTGATTCTGTTTCACTTTGAACCTCAATTGATGCTGAGGATTTAATGCATTTTTTATCATACTGCACAAAATGCTGATGGAATCTTTGTGCAGATTCTTTGGTGACAGAAAAAGGTTGTTATTATCCTCCCCTTTGTATTGTATCTCCAGAAATCTATGCATATGCTTTTTGGTCACCATTTTTGCACAGGAGCATGAAGAAATCGTTTCGTTTTATTCACTACAAAAGCACATTTTTAAAGATGTATCTTTATAATTGTCCTTTTGAAAATTTTTGCGTCCATAATACATTGCTTTTAAATGGGATTGGAATTAATTGTGCCAATTCTACATACCTCACCACTCTCTCTACTGTTTAGCTCAGAGGTGAAGCCATCTTTGGTGAAATCAAAAAGACTATTAGATCTGAATGCAGAAGGAAAAGAATTTCATTCACTGAGGGTAATGACGAGAAAGCCCCATCTGCACTCTCTACAAGTCATTCAGTTACCCAATTTCTAGCATTTTTAAGAGTGCTAAAACCACCCAACATGCATCCAACAAATCCTTGATCTATAAAGGCAGAGAAGAAAGAGTGAGCTTCCCTCCTTCCAACAGTTTTCATGCTTCCATTAATTTAAATTGCTTTCTATCTGCTATCCTGACTTATCAATGATCTATGGCAAGGATCAGCACCTATCCAAATTAAATGGTAATTGACCAAAAATATTCAGAAATATTTTAAAGCAAGCACCAGGTTCACTGCGTGTATTATTCTAGACAGCCAGCTATTCAGCCATCCCGATTTACACACAAATAGCAGCTGGATATTAAGACTTACTTGTGATATCCATATAATGACCATATGCTTGCTTTGAGAAGCAGAAGAGAATTTTTCTTTGAAACAGAATTAAAAAAAAATAAATAAAATAAAACAGGAGAAGGCTTAAAATGCTGCCTAGCGAGTCTATTTCCTTATTATGCTCTGTGTTCCTACAAATTCACTTTGCAGTCAAGACACATGGGATTTGAATAATTTTTTGTCATTACATTTTCCGTGCTGCTAAAGGTAACATGGTGATGATTTTCAATAAACATAACTCTGCTCATTTCTCTACAGGTTTGTGTACACTCTGAATGCATTTGTGACATCGGGCTTTCACTAGGGGAATGAAAAATATAACCCACATTCCTGAAAAATCTAGAAGCTGTCTCCTTTTTTTTTTTTTTTTTTTTTTTTTTTTTTTCTTTTTTTTAAAAAACATTT
>VXAV01006011.1:11337-21452 GCA_013399715.1 Alectura lathami | reverse complement strand
TGCATGACATCTAAATCATACTTGTTTATTTAGTAAAGGAATATCTAACACCTCATTCAACAAAATACTAGAAAACATACACATAATTGCATGAGGGTAATCTGAAGATGACCCTTTTAAACTGACCTTTTAAACCATTTTGTTACATGGGCTGTAACTCTAATTCACTCTAAGGAATGCTAAGTAGCACCTTTCTCCAAAACATGGTCTCTTTGATTGTGCTTGGAGATGTTGTGCTCAGCTGTTAATGAAATACTGAGGTTTTGAAAATGAAAGACATGAAATTAAGACAATGCAATGTGGAAAACTTTCACCATGTGTTGTCACTCTGTCACATTGCGACATAGACATTTCTGATCATTTATAGCTCCAGTGGGAAGGGACCTCAGCAAACCCGTCTCTCTTGCTCAATGCACAATCAGCTACAGGATCTTGGTTTCTGGGTTTTAACCTAGCAGATCTTGAAAACCTCCAAGGATGGAGACTGAACAGACTGTCTCAGCAGCCTACTCCACCATTATGGGACAGATTGCTGTGGGGAAAAAGTTTCTCCTTACATCCAGATGGAAGCTCCTTTGATTTAATTAATGCCAGATGTCCCTTGTCCTCTCAACATGCACCTCTGTGAAAAGCCTGACTGTCTCCTCCACAACCCCCCTACAGGCACTCAGAAGCTGCAGTTAGGTGCCTCTGAAGCTGTCTCTGCTGCAAGTAGAACAAGTTATACAACCTCCAGGATCTCTTCACAGGGCAAATGCTCCAGACCCCACCATCTTTGTGATTCTCTACTGAACTCTGGTTTGTGAATGTCTTGTATGTCTTTATGCTCAAAACTGGAAAAAAATATTGTAGATGTAGTCTAACAAATGCCAAATAGAAGAGGATAATCATTCCTCATCTTCTGGTGACCATTCTTCTATTCATATAGCCCACAGATCTCTGTGCTCCACAGGAAGTCAAATCTCTGAGCACTGAGATTTCCAGTCAAGTTGTAGTACAAACGCTTTTCTGAATTCTTTTCTGATATTTATATGTGTCTGAGTTTAAAGTTTCCTATTGTTTTTAGCATGATAGTTGTAGTTTAATGACGGCAGAGGGATTGGTTGGATCTGAGCTTAATTTTCATGAGTTAAGCATTGATGTGGAGAGATAAGGAAAGTCTATGAGCTGTAGGGAAAGTAGTGCTTCTGTCTGTTTAAACGAAATAAGTTTGTTGGTGCCTTGGACACTATGCCTCAATTCAACGTTGCCTGTACCAAGAACAATACCCTTGATGTTTGATACCTGGCAAGGAGATTCATTTCTATGGTCAGTGATGGCTAAGTAAAAGGCTAATGTTAGCAGGTGTCATTTACGTGACTGGACAGATTTTGAAATGTGTTGTGTTTTCCTATTTTCTGGAAGTTTTTAATTTCCAGATCTCAGCAGTCTTGGAGAGTAAAACTGAATACTGACATAGTCTTACTTTGAAATGTCTTTTCCCATCATTTATGGGAAAATATATTATCATCTAGTTTGATATCTATATTCAGTGAAGGAGTTGCTTCTTAGCATATATTCATATAGAATTTAGCATAATAGGATACTTGATTTTAGTGAAAGCCATTAGGGCTTTAACTTTAATGAAGCACATAAATACACGTTTGCACTATGCTGTAAAACCTAATACGGAAATGGAACTTGCAGTGAACATCTGAATAATGTTAAATAGCCTATATATAAGGTTTAAATGATTGTTGCTATTGGAATTTAAATCAAATCAATAATACTCATCCACTTTCTACATTAAACCTTCCTTTTGATGTCAAAAGGTCAGGAACTGATTGCATATTGATTTTAATGTAACTTAGATGCAGTCTCTTCAGAATATTATTTACCATAAATTTGATGATTTGGTGCAAGTGTGTAAAACATCTGCCTGTAAATACTGACAAACTGAAAGTTCAGGCATACTGTATATGTTTTATAAATAGCTTATTTTCATTCCCAGAAACATTTTATAATGCAAAATTAATTTATCTTGATACTTATTGCCTGTTATGGAAAAGTTCTAGAACACTTCATAAGGATATAATCAAATGATCATAGTTACAAGAAATTACTTTCATAAAAATTTATAGTATTTTAATGGAGTGCTTTACTTCTATTGAGAAATCAATTGTCAATCTTTAAAATTTTGTTGAAAACATTCTTCTATTCTATTATGTACTCATTAGCTTTTTTTTTCTGTTTTTCAGTTTTGTTAAACTAACATTGCTTATTCTTGTATTGCTTTTACTGGTTTCTTTTTGTTCTATTAGAATCAGTGTGCTGCTCATAGCAGAAACCTTGTTGTGCATAGGATGTTTTTCCAGCATTTATGTCAACTAACACAAAGAGCCTACGCCTACATTAGGAACATCACAAGACTGCATTAATTGGCACAGACAATTGCCTGTGCTTTTCTTCACATGCCACATTCTACTGGGTCTGGCTGGGAATACATTAATTTTCTCCCGCTGGCCTACCACTCAACAGACACGCCTACAAGCACTGAAGAGGAGTACTAGACTCCTTCAGACAGGTGACTTCAACGAGCACTTAGGCCCACAGCTACCCATGCAAGTTGTATTTCAGGATAACCAGAATTCTGAGGCCTTGGTAGTCCTATTTTTCTTGAATATTGAGTCACAGTCTTTGGTGTCTTCACAGAGTTATGTGGGGATGCCTGATTCCTCAGGTAGCTGTGCAGTAGAACCACCTCTTTACTTACACCGTTCTAAGTATTTATGGTTATTACTTATCAGAGCACAGGGTGAGTGTGTAACTGTGGGTGACTGCTGCCAGCATTTTTGCTGAGCTACTGCTCTGTGTACATGCCCAGGAAGAAATGACAAGAAGCTTCTTCAGCTCTGTCAAAGCTCCTTGCAAATCTGACAAGAGTCCTGGTGTCCGCCCTAACCCTGAGTTGTATCCATGAATTCTCTCTGCTCCTTCTTTGTAAACACATCAAGTGGCATGCATTGGCTGTGAGAATGTTGAATTATAGTTTAATGTCTCATTTTCAGCCTCATGCTGCACTCAGTAGATGAACTTCTGCAAAAGTAATCTGTTGATTTCTCCAACTAAAGAGTTCAGATTCTTGTAAGAAGTTAAAAAGGAAATATTTTATAACTTTTGATTTGTAACTACTTCAAACTAAATTTGGAGGGAGTTAAATGGCCTTTTTCTCTCCCTTCCCATTCATTGCAGCTAAATTTAAACTTGTTTATATTGTCATTAAGAACAGTACATTGGAAATCCATGAGAGTTATAAGCAAACAAACAAACAAATAAATAAATAAGCTTAGAGTAATTGTGAAGGGAGGTGAACACTGGGAGCCACTTTGAACATTTTATAAAATAAACTGAAAATGGAATAATGTAGAAAAGTAATTTCCACTTTTTGCATAATATCGGAATTTATTCTGACTTCTCACCATGAATTCAAATTTCAGGACATCTTGAATACAAACTTATAAGTAAGTACAGGAAGGAAAAAACATTTCACTTGAAAATCAAATGGTTAAACAGAGAACATACAATTGATAATGGTAGGGATGTCATTAAATAAAACTGTTTTAATAAAAGCCTGACTTGAGGACTTTGAAGACAAGAAAAACATTTATAGTTGGAATTCTGGAAAGATGAATAGTTAGTGGATGGTTGTCCTAAATTAAATGCACTAACATTCCTAGTTGTGCCTGTATTCTAGAGATATGAATAATGGACATAAATATTTTTGCTACTTTTTTTTTTTTTTTAAAGAAAACAACAACAAAAAGCACTGCAGATAATTTGATCTTTATCTCTAATTTGCAAGGTACTACTTTTTTATTGCAGTAATTGACCAGAAATTATATTATGCTATTCCATAACTTTTCACTCATAATGAAAAAAAAAAATAAGCTGAATGACACCACATAAGACACAGATTTCTTTTTTCTTTGCATTAAGAACTGCTCTTTCTCTCTCACATAAAGATGAAAGCTGTTATAGCAAATTTTACATAGGAAGTTCCAGAAAGTGCTAGGTTTCTCCTCTGCCTAAAATGGCTCCACAAGTGCAAGATTAAAGTCAGTACTTCTGTAATAAAATAATCTGAGAAGGCAGCAGCTATAACAAAGAGAAAAAATATTTGCTTGACAGTTTATGAATTACGGTGCAGACAGTGTTGGAAGAATACACACTTCTTTTAAAAAAATTGTGCCTAATGAGGACAAATGAGGACATCTACAACGTGGATTATGTGATGAGGAAAAAATACCATAAGGTATTTTTCAAAATTATCATGAAGGCATCATTTACAAACTGCAAACTGAACAATAAAAATCTAGACTCTAACAATCAGAGCAACACTTTCACTTTTCCATTGGAATATTTTGGGGAAGGCTTTGTAAAATCCATGGCTTAAGAAAACAAAACAAACAAACAAAAAAACCCACAAAACAAACAAACAAATCAAATCAAGCAAAAAGCAGGAAATTACTGGTTTCAGAAGGCCACTAATTATCATTATTTTGAGTGAGCACATGCATTGTTTTTATGCTTAGAAGTGCATTGAAAACAAGCTGCTCCTGCAGCCTACAATGAAGTCTAAATATAAAATTCTGATGGTATCTCTCTGCTTATGGTCACCACTGAACAATTCCACTCACTAAGGCAAAAATTGCCTTGAATCTCTACATAATTTGTTGGAGTGCTAATTTACTTCTAGCATCTGAGTTCTTTCCTTCCCCATGAAAGAGAAAAATATCTGTAAGTTGACGACATTCACTCTGCCTGAAGAGGAAAGATCTAGTGGAGTATCAGCAAAGGGATCAGGCCTGTAAGATTTGTTGATAGTCTACTATCTTTTATCATACTATATCTAGAGAGATTCCCCAGCTTGCAGTGACCAAGTGAACACTGGGCTTGGACCTCTTAACACAGAGTCTAAATGTCAAACAGGGAAGGAAAGAGTGTTAACTTAGAACTTGTGTCAAACAAAGGTAGCTATTTTGATTGCATTTTTGTTTTCCTACTGCTCTGATAGCTACCTATCTATGTGTGTGTACATTGAAATCATGTTCTGGTTTTGGCAGATTTTGTTTCTCTCTCTCTCTTTTTTTTTTTTTTTTTTCCTTTCACTTAGCTAGCAGTGAAAACCTGTCACTTAAGCTTCATTACAAGAAAAAGAATTTTCATGGACTATGCAGGCAGTCCAAGTTATTAATATAACATTTGTTCTTTAGGTAATATAACCTATAATCACATTTCTATTTTCTTAGTTAAGTATAGAAGTAATAAAATATAAGCAAGGCTTTAATAGTACTGTCTTTTGTTCCCCAGTAAAGACTCGTACTTCTTCTTAATTCCTTTGAATCCACTGCAACATAATTATTTGCTGAATTTTAACATAGCGAATTATTAAGGATAAGTTTCTTACATAATCTGAGGATTTTTTTAAGGATTTGTTTATTGATGGATGAAGCTCCCAACTTTTACTTTAAACTAACAAAAAGAGAATCATTGATCTCCTGTATATGGGGAAAAGTACACACCATATTTTTAAGTATTTATTCCTTTATACCAAACTAGGAAGATTGCATTGTTTCATAAATGAATACTGCAAGACAGAAATTCTACATCTTTTTTAAATTGATATGTTCATGGGCTATACACTGGTTTAGTATACAAACCTAGGTAGAACAGGACAGGCCTAAACCATCTTAAACTTTTAGGATTTAAGCATATGTCCTGTCAAATTAAATTCAGAAAAACAATGTGCTAGCTGCAAAATAATTTTATTATATATTTTTTTTAATCCTGCAATAATGGTGAAAACGAGTTACAAACAAAACTGGAAACCCCGTTGATTAGACCATGGAAGCTTTGGCAGAAAAGTAAACAGCATTTTATCCTTTGACTAAAGTGCAAAAGAGAACAGTAAAAGCGGGGAAAAATGGAGTAAAAAGCACAACAGATAATTGACCAATCTTACTCTTTTTAAAGCAGGTAACTTGAATGTTTAAACACAATATGAAATTCTGTAACTAAATTTTCAGGTGAAAGAAGAAATACCTACATGTTCTTCATGTCCAGACACCTCATTGACTCTAGTTTAGATCAGGGAGTTCAGAAAGTACTGCATCAAAAATGGGTTCATTGAAAACTAGTAGGAATTTATTAAGTGAGTGGAAAGCAAGGCAGCTTTCTATCTTCTACTTCTAGTATCTCTCCCTAAAAATTAATTTGACTGAGACTTCATAAGACATAGATAATTAAAGGGGAATGTAATAGCAGAGAGCTGGCTGCCCAGAGAATTTGTAGATGCCCCATCCCTGGATGTGTTCAAGGCCACGCTGGATGCGTTCCTGGGCAGTTTGATCTAGTGGACAGGCAATCCTGTCCACGGCAGGGGGGCTGGAACTAGGTGATCTTTGAGGTCTCTTCCAACCCAAGCTATTCTATGATTTTATGATTCTATGATTCTATGATCAGCTTCTGGATTGCTGCATTTCATAAGAAACTGTGTGTACTAATAAGAACTGAGATGGACTGTCATTTGCTGATGTGGGCTGAAGACCTGAAGGTAAGGCACCAGAAATGAACTGTGCTGCCACATGTTTTAAATAATGAGAGAAAAGGTTCACTTGCTCTTCAGCAGCAATATTTGTGAGAGAGAAAAAAAAAGATGTGGAGTATGTACATATAAACAACAATATTCCTGCTTCTGGGGAGTGAACTTATAAACTAAGATTTTATTATTTTTATTAAATGATTAAAAGAAGCTGTAGAATTTAGTAAGGCCTAGTGAGTTTTGGTGAGTTAGTACCTTTGGTAATTGATACAGATAGAAAGAAGTGTGGATGATTTACTACTGACTGAGGAGGTGACTGGCTTGTTAATGAGGTATTAAACTTCACAATGTATGAAACCCATGGCTTAGGCCAGGTTAATAAACTTGCTCAGACACCTATATTTGACAACATGTTTAATAAAGATAAGTCATTTTGACTTTAAAATAGCTTCTGTGTATTTGTAAGGTGACGTTAGCTTAAAATCCTTTCTGACACTATGATGTAAATGCAAATAGAATCAATAAAACGTTGTTTAGATTTATTTTTCAACAAATATCTTAACTGACATGGTAATACCCAACATTTGTCATGTTTGTCATGCAGGAAACACAAACATCACAGAATTTGTTTGTCTGCTCTGTTGTTCATGTTGACTTTGAAATCTAGCAGTAAAGATAGTTGAATTCCACTTCTCTTTTATCTAAACTTTATTTAACTCTTTGAAGGAATGAACTAAGCAATGATTTAGAAATGACTTCTGTTCACTGAAAATTGGAAGTAAACCTAATTTCTCAGATCTGATTTTACAATAATCTGATCTCTCTGGTGACAGAAATATGACCTAAGGAAATGGCATGGAGTTTCAGCAGAGGAAGGTCAGGTTGAGTATTAGGAAAGGATTCATCAAGAGGGTTGGTCAGGCCCTGTAACAGGCTCCCCAGGGCACAGTCATGGCCCCAGGCTGCTGCAGTTCAAGCAGCGTTTGGACACAGCTCTCAAACTTAGAGTTGGGATTTTGGGTGCTCCTGTGTGAAGCCAAGAGTTGGACTTAACAATCTTTGTGGGTTCCTTCCAACTCACGGTATTCTGATTCTATGATTCTATTTGTAATTATGTTACAAACTAAAAACAACTCTGCCAAAGTTTACAGGGTTTCACATATTTTTATTTTTTCTTAGTTCCAGAAGCTTCTATTTCTTACTAACGGCTGTATCTCCTTTTTCCTAAGAAATGCCTTTTGCTGCCAGACCAATGTACATATTCAGGGGGCTACTTAACTCAAAAAGGTAGCAAAAACACTACTGACAAAGTAATGTTGACAAAATAACTGAGGTGGAATTTAAATTCATAATGTATCTACTGAACTCTTTTTTAATTTTTTTTCCCCAACATTGCTGTCTGCATCTTTTGTGTTTTATCGTTATAAGTAGCCACTAAACTTTATATCTTCCTTCTGTCCCAACACAATTCTATCTGATTAAATAATTCTATAACTTAGTCTGAGATCCAGAAGAATACTAACTTTTATATTTTAGAAATCTGTGAATCTGAAGCTAGGTATAAACCAAGAAAATGAGAGGTCAAATTTGTGTTTTCCTAAAATAAAGGCACTAAAGAGTACATGGCTAAGGCTGCTGAAACAGGGACCTAAAATGTATATATATGCTTGCAAACAGCTTTATTTCCCACTTAGTTTAGTAGTTTTCTCTGGGTTATTTCTTCTTCCAGTAATTTCCTTCTTCAAACTGAAGGACACAGGGAACTGAATTAACTGATAAATTCTACAAAAAGTACTTTCACATTACCCTTACTTTTTTAGCACTTAAAACCAAATGTAAGTATACAGTGCTGTTAACCTGTAAGTGCCACATACGTGCTCCCTACTTTTTTTCTGTCACCTGTATCTTTGGAATCTAGTTAATTTTTTCTATCTTTTCTAGACCCAATGTCTTCCTCTTTCTCTTGACAGGTCCCATCATAACAGAAGACTGAAAGCATAGACTGAGATGAATGGCTGATACAAGTAAATAACTACTTGATATTGACCAGATGTCAATTTCTTCTGCATAGTCACACTGTAGAAGATTTTCTTTGTTTCATGTATACAGTAGGTTCATGGTAGTTGACTCAGGTTATCAAGATATAATAATAACAACTTTGTACTTTTAAAATGTTCATATTGTAATATTCTTTTCAGATGCCATTGTGAAATTTTTAAGCAGAGGTAAGAAAGGCGCAAGAATATTTAGATAGCAGAATTACCAGGTGTCCTGGTTTCAGCTGGGACAGAGTTGATCTTCTTTGTTGTGTCTGGTATAATGCTATGTTTTGCTTCATGAGAAAAACAATACTGATAACACAGCCATGTTTTAGTTGTTGCTGAGCAGTGCTGTACAGATTCAAGGACATTTCAGTTTCTCAGCTTCTAGTACTGTCCTGCCAGCAAGGGTGCTGAGGGGGTACAAGTTGCTGGGAGGTGACAGAAGCAGGGCAGCTGACCTAAACTGGTCAAAGGGATATTCCATGCCATATGACATCATGTAAAAAAACCTGTAAAAGCTGTGGGGAGTTGGCTGAGGGGCAGCCACTGCTCAGGGTCTGACTGGGTATTGGTTGGTGAGTAGTGAGCAATTATGTTGTGCATAGCTTGTTTTGTAAATATACATATATATATAGTATTATTGCTGTTATTTGTCTCTTCCTTTTCTGTTTTAGTACATATATATATATTTTTCTCTCAACCTACATGTTCTATATTTTTTTTTTCTGTTTCTCTCTCCTATCACACTGGGAGTGTGGGAGTGAGCGAAAGGCTGTGTGGTGTGTAGCTGCTTGCTGGGTTAAACCACAACATCAGGCTTGTCAGAAATAACTTTGGGGAGCTAATAATGGCATAAAATGGTTTTACTAACTTTCTAGATCAGCCATAAGATATGCAACACCAACAAAACTAAAAGAATTCAAAATACAAAGCTGCTATCTAAATGAGCACCAACTCTTATACAGCAAGCTTAATGGCTCTTGCTGAAAGGATAATAAGAGACTGTGTCAGTATACTACAAATGTAAAAGACATCCTGAAATTCTATCAAAATGCAATATTCTAAGTTTAAAGTGGTGATCAGAATGCTTCTATGACTGTAGCATTACTTTCAGATCATAGAATCATAGAATCATAGAATCGTAGAATCATAGAATCGTAGAATCGTAGAATCATAGAATCGTAGAATCATAGAATCATAGAATGGCTTGGGTTGGAATGGACCTCAAAGATAATGTTTTATAAGGTTAATGTTAAAATGTTTTCCAGCCAGGTATGAAGACAAAATTTAATTATTTTGCCAGGGCTAGTCAAACATAAATATTGTACAATATTTTTTTCTATGCAATAGTTGAATTTTCTGTACTGTCCGTGGCATTCATAGAATCATAAAAACATAGAATAGTTTGACACCTGGATGGAACATCCACAACTTCTCTAGACAACCCATTCCAATGCCTCACTGCTCTCACTTGAGGAATTTCTTCCTAATTT
>VXAV01006010.1:49161-60763 GCA_013399715.1 Alectura lathami | reverse complement strand
GGCTGCCGGCGGGGAGCATGGGTGGGCGGCGGGGGAACCGCTCCCCGCAGCCGGAGCGCCACACGTCAGCCCCCGGCGCGCTGCAGCATCCCACCACCTGCGGGCAGAGGGGCGAAGTGTCACAAAATCGCCTCCGGAGAGCCAGGGGACCCCGAGGTGGGCGGGACGGGGGCAGCTTCGAGCTCTGTCCTCGCCAGGACCAGCAGCACATGGCACATTCTTGGCAAGCGCCTTCACCTGAATCCAGCCTCAGAAATCCCCCCTTCTAGGGTTTCTAGCTTTCTTTTGGAGTGGGGTTTTTAAGGTCTTCTTTTTGTGGCTCTGCCTCACTTGCTCAGCAGCGGCGTGACCATCGCCCACGCCCCGATGTGTGGCCGGGGAGCTGCAGGCAGGGGGCACCGGAGGGCACTGCAGGTGCGAGCACCCAGGGCACAGCCAGATCTCCTGCCTCGGTGGGGGGAATTCGGTTAAACCCGACCTGTTCAGCTGCATCCCTGTGCGCCCAGCACGACGCCCAGGAAGGCAGCCAGGGGCTCGGGTCACCGTGCCACAAACAAAACGCAAGGTAAGAAGAACAGCACCGCTCCCACTGCAGAGGGCCCCGCAGATTCAGGGCTCCCAGGTTTGAGGTTTATTTGTAAGCACGGTGAAATCTCTCTTTAAAATAAAAAACAGAGTTGTGTCAGTGCAGGGGGCTAAAACACTGCAGCACAGCAAACCGACCCTTGGGAAAAGCCACCAAATCCAAGATTAACGTCCGCTGTAAAACCATAAACAGATTATACAGCTACTGCTTCTCATTTGGAAATGCAGGGACAAACTCAGTTCTGGATTAACTCCACAGTTTCAAAAGAATTACCCCAGGAACACTTGTGATCCATAATATCATTCCAAAGGCTCTTTCCCAAGCAGCGGGCGGAGAGTTCAGGATAACTGTCCCTAAATTTGTATTTAATTGAGGAGAACGTGCCAGGCGCATTGCTTAGTGAAACACTGCATAATCAGATTGAAATCCATTAGGCAGAGCAGCCGCCTCTGAAGGTCGCCCGGCTGTCCCCTGCCCCTACCAAGGCCACGCTGCACGTGCAAGCCAGGACCCCGTGCTCGGAGCAGCTCCCGCCTGCTGGGCTCAGGGAAATGCGTCTGAAGGGACCGCCTCGAGGCATCCCCGTCCCACCCCTCTGGCTGGCGGAGTTTACTCCAGCACGCCAGCAGCAGTCACGATCGCCCTGCCCAGCTCTGTTCTCTGATGACAAATAAATCTGCCGCAGTCGATTAATAAAATATTGCTTCTTGGTTCCTCCTCTGCCATCACGATTCATTCACAGCAAAAAGCCGGCGGTGTTCACACCTCCGGTGCTCTGCCTCAACCGCAGCACGGCCCGCCTGGCTTAGTCACAGGTTAAACGCGGCTACAGCGCGCTCACGGTGTACGCACGCGACTTTGGGGTCCAGAGCCCTGACGCTGGGGGTAAACGGGTCAGAAAGGGCTCACTGCAAGCACAGGATCCAAGCACAACCACCCAGGGAAGACGGGAGCTTCTGCAGAGAACTCGTATGTCATTGCTGATCTAGTAACTCATAAACAACAAATAATAAACTCAGACCCCAAATTCTGGAAATGTGCTTGGAAATCCCTAGATCTACTTATAAATCCTAAGATCCATAAAGCAACAACAACGGCCCGTGGCTGGGGTCTTTGCCTCCCACCCTTTGGCCCCCGTGTGGATACTGAAGGTCTTCTCTGTATCACGAGGGCTGGGCAGTCCCGGTCACCAGGAGCCGAAGGAGATCCCTGCCCTGCGGCGAAGGGCTCTGCTCGCCCTGCGGCACGCCGGCGTCCCCTGGAAGGCGCTGGCCAACGAGACATCGGGGTCTGGGCAACTCGCCTGCACCAAGCCCACGCCACATAGCGTGACTGGGAGCAGCAGCCTGCAGAGTAATCGAAAGCTTCTGGTCGTAAGATTAAAAAAAATCAGGGATGGGGACAAGACATCCGTATGCCAAAACGGCTCCGCTGCACGTCTGGCTGTGAGCGACACCGAGGCTCCGCACTGCGACGACGCTCCCAGGCCCGTGAAATCTAAGTCACAGCCGCGCAGCTCGCAGGGACAGCCCTGCACGGCGCGGTGCGGCACCGACCAGCCCGCAGCCCGGGGACAGGCTGCCACCGCAGCTTTTAGAAGCCATTTTTAAACGTCCTGCTGATGATCGAGGGAAATGCAAACCACGACACTGTCTTGAGTTAAAATCTGGAGGAAAACACATCGCTGCGTCGGCACGAGCTAATTAAAAAGATAAAAGTGCAGTGCGCAGGACCCTGCTCTGTTCCTGTCTGCCCGCACCAGCTCGCTGCGCTCGGGGCAGGCAGCGGGATCCCCGCGGCAGCGCTGCTGGCCGCTGGCTCCGTGATATCAGCGAGAGGCTGGGAGGACGCCAGAAAAAGCAAAATCCTTCAGATTGCCCAAAAAGGAAGGAAGAAAGCTGGCGGCCAGCTGCTACCCGAGGCAAGGGCATGCTCCGTGCCACCTGTGGGCTGCGCTGCCCTGCACAGCCCATTCTGCAGAGCCCGGGGCACGCAACACCTTGCAGAGCAGACTTGCGGCACGCACTGCTGCCCAGGGGCTCGCCCCAAGAGGCTGCACCCGCAGCCCCGCAGGAGGCTCCGCCAGTGGAGCACCCCAGGCCGCCCTGCTCCCAGGCCCCGGGGCTGCACAGCCGGGTGATCCCGGGGCTGGTCGGTCTGGTGACCGCGTGCTGGGAGCAGCAGTTGCTCAGCTCTGCGGGGAAAGCAGCCCTGGCGAGGAAGCCGACAGCTGTAAAAGCAGCGGGACCGATTGCTCACAGCCCTCGCAACTCAGGAAAAAGCCTTGGCACCGACGCGAGGGGGAACGTTCTCCTCCCAAGTGTCTGCGGCAGCTCAGACAACAGATGGGGTTGTTTAAATGCAGCCGAACAAGAACAGCCCTTTCTCCCCTGCTTTTGCCACGCTGTGCCCGTAGGCTGTCCCCACGACCACCCCGTGCGTAGACCGGGCACAGCATCGGGCGCTGCCCGCTGCCCCAGCGCCGCACCACGCGCCCAGCCCGGCACCCAGCGGAGCCAGCGAGCCCGGGCGCTGCGGTGCTGAACCCACTGCTGCGCGCGGGGTTGCCTAGGGAAAAGGGCTGACGGCGCTCAGAGCTCTGCAGGGAAAACCCCCAGCGGAAGGCTCAGACTGGGCACGGTACACCAGAATGAAGTGCTTCAGCCACAGCAGGCGGCAGGGCTCTGCCTGCAGCTGGGCCCTGCAAAGGGACCTCGCTGCAACGGGGCCAGAAGCTCGGGAACGCAACTGCTCGGCGGCTCTAGGTGTCTGCCCAGCGCTGGCTGTAATAGGATTAAAATCAGGATGAAAAGTAGATGATCGGGAACAAAAATTACAGTAGTGCCTACCGGGAAATTGAAATTCAGAGCACACAGCAGGGATTTGCAGGACGTGGCTGTGTTAAGTCTTCCCGAAATCTCCTCCGTCACCTTGCCGTTCACCTCAGCAGCGCAGGCACGCACACCTCCGGGTGCTGCGCTCGGCTCCTCTCACATGGAAACAAGCAAGCGCACGAGGATCCCCTGTAACACCTGTCCTACCACGTATTAAAATCGCTGGGCTTAAGCTCTTTTCAAAAAGTAAAAAGCAATCGGGGGGAAAGAAAAAATAGGATAAATAAACCTTGTGTGAAAAGCTGTGCAGTGCATTCCTCTGCGGGACAACATTCCTGCTGGCTCCTGAGCCCGGGCCACGGGCAACTGAGCCCCCGCGGGGCCGAGGCCGCTCGGCAGCCGCAGCCGGCAGAGGATGGCACTGAGGGACCCCGCACCCTGGGTGTCTTCAGCCCAAGAGGTCCCACCGGGGGGTTTTCTTTGGGAGCTCAGGGTCCCCGCTGCCAGAGCTGCCCTGGAAGGAAGGCACAGTACGTTTAGGACGAAGCAGGGGATGGCTGCCTGGGAACAAGGAACACCAAGCGGCAGCCCCAGGTGCTCGGCTCCCCCCAGGCTGTCCCCGCTCCCGCTGGCCGTGCCACCCTCCGGGGCAGCTTTACAAGGGGATTTGTGCATCCGACAGGTGCCGGCCCTCGCAGCACCCGGTGGGCGCGGTGAGCAAGAGACATGGGGACACCGCTGTCCCCCGGGGAGGAAGCCCCTGGGAACCCCCCTCGGGAGCAGCCTGCTCTCCGGCCACCGCTGGCACCGTGATGTTTCGCCGGGACTAATCCCAGGTTTCACATGCATTTGCCATGCCACAGTTACATGCCCCCTCTCCTTCCAAACTAAGCCCGTATTAACGAGGCAGCCCTAGATCTTAATCAAAAAGTTGCCTGCCTTGCGAGGCTGCCTTGCGCTGCATTCATTGAAGGTAATTTGATCTTGGCAGGACGACATTCCTAAAATAGTTGAGGGAATTCAAACAAGAAATAAGGTTTCCAGGAAGGGATTAAAAAAAAATAGGTCAGGCAAGTGTGAGCGATTAAAGTAACCCAGCATCCCTTCATGTGATTTAAACGCATCCCTATTCAAACCTATCTCGTGTCAACGTGCAATAAATTAGAAGCAAGGGGCTGCCGAAAGCAGGCAGGCAGATATAAGGTTATTCCGTGAGGTGGCTGAGCAACTGTGACCTTTCCTCCTCTGGCTTTCACCGCTGACATCAAAACGCATTTGTCCCAGCTGGGAAACCAGCGTGCTGCCGTGCCGGGGCTGGGCTTACAGGGCTGCAGCGGGCGGGCGCCGCGCGGGGACGTGCCCCGGGCCAGCGCTGCCCTAAGCTGGATCACCAGCGCCTCTCGCGCGCCTGCTTTGCTGCAGGAGCATCCGTGACCTCGGCTGCTCCCACGCTGTTCGAGCCCTGTGCCCAGCGCTGGGAAAGCTCACGCTGTCACAGTACCGGCCCGAGCCCCTCCACGCCCGTCAGCCCTGCTCTGCTGGCGCAGCAGCGGCACCCTGGGCTCCTGCACGGGGATCGTCACCTGCCCAGCACGCCACTGCTCCGGGGCACGAAGGAGGGCGAGGTGAGATGTGCCCAGAGGAGGGCACAGGGCCCGGCACGCCTGCCAGCAAAGCACGGTGCCCACCGCAGGACAGACACGGCAGGAAAAGCAGCCAAGCAAATCTGGGGTGGGAGAGGCAGCCCCGTGCTGCTGCTCACCCCGGTGGTCCCCGTTCGGAGGTGCTGGTGCCGAGCCCCAGCCTGGGGGCCCTCCTCTGAGCCCAGTGCTCTCCGTGCCTCAGTTTACCCGTCCGCACGCAGCACAGGACGCCGACCGTCCCCGCAGGGCTCCGGGGCTGCTCACAGACACAGCACTGGTGCAAGCCCTGCGGCGTGCCCTGCCACCGCCGCGCCGCAGGCAGCCCCGTCCCGCAGAGCCCCCCGCCATATGTCGCGCAGCCCCGTCCGCAGCCGCTTATCCCTCCCCTGCTTTGTGCTCCCGGCTCAGCGCGAAGCCTCGCCGCCCGCGCACACAAAGGCACCGGGAAGCTGCAGAGAGCAAAGGAAAAATAAATTCTTGCAGAGACAAAGGTGCTCGGCTCTGCCGGGGCCCAAGAGGTCAGGGCCGGCGGAGGAGTCACCTCGGGCAGCGCGGGACCGGGTCCTGCCAGCCAGCACCACGCTGCAGGGGGTCAGGGCTAATTCCAACGGGCAGGGCCAGGGCACCCCACTGCCCCTCGGGCTAATTAGCACGCATGATTCACAAATGCTAATTTGCCATTTTAGGCCGAGGGTCAGAGAAATTAAGGGATGGAGAGGAAAAAAGGAGAAAGAGCAGGGCCAGGCCCTTCCCTTGCCAGCGCAGGGCTCTCTGTGCAGCAGGAGCACACTGGGATGGACTGGGATGGACCGGGAAGAGATGTGGCTTCCCCTGCCCCAGCCCAGGTGCTCCAGTAAGATTCCAGATTTCAGGCAGCGATTCCTGGAGCTGCTTCGTGCCTTGAGCAGCAGGCAGAAAACTGACGGTTTGGAGGAGGTGGGAGCGTGGGGCTGGTGCAGGCTGAGCCTGGCACTCGCTGCACGGGGCACGCGGGGTCTGAGCGGGTGCCAGTGCCGTGGCACCAGGGTGCTGCAGGGCCTCCAGCGCCGCCACTGCTGCCCTCCGGCCTCCAGGATTTAAGGGCAATTCCTTTGCGCAGCGTGCAAACAAAAAAAAAATCAGTATTGATTCGCCGGAGGCTACGTGGAGCAGAAGGAGCACGCAAGTTTCTATGGAAACAAAAGGAGTAGAGTAAAACTCTCACTCCTGGGCACGGTAAATTATTTACCAGGACAGGCCCCTGTCCATTGGGATCTGGTAAAAAGATTTAAAAGCGGTCATTACGCAGGCTGCTTGCAGTCACTTTGTTCAGGTCACCGAGACCACGGCCAAGGGAGAGGAAAGATCGGGGGCTTCCACGCCGCACGCACGGCGAAACACACAAGGACCAGCGCGCGGCCAGGGAGCCCCGTCCACCCGCACCGCGAGCACCCCATCGCGCCGCAGGGCACCGCCCAGGGGCCGCGACTTCACCGCGTCCCACAGCGGCGAGGCGCAGCACAAAGGCAGCCGAAAGGCTCCCGCCTGTCCGGTGCTGCCCGTGGCACCTGGCGAGGTCGCCCGCCCCGCAGAGCCAGCACAGCCCTGCCCAGCCCCTGTGAGCCAGCTCCGTGGGGAGAAAGGGAGTAATTAAGCTGCAGATGCAGAGTTCCTGGGTTTACGAGTCAATAAGCCATATGGCTGATGGAAGCAACGCCGCGAAAGCACGGAGCTGACGATCCGGGCGCTGCCGTGCCCTCGTTGTCCTGGGACACGGCGTCACACCGTAATTGCGCTGTTCTTTTGTCCTCCCTGGCGCCGGGTGACATTGCTCAGCAGAGGAGAACCTGCTTGAAACACTGCACCTCGCCAGGGACAGACGGTTAATTAACGCCGGCACGGCACGCCTCTCCCGCAGAAGCGCCGGGAAGGTTTCCAGCACGCTACCAGGACCTTCTGGCACACGGGGCTGCCGGAAGGGGGACAAAAGCCCTTAAAATCCACAGCGCCGTGTTCACTCCGCTCCTTCTGCTCCACCACAGCGCATCAGGATTTGACACTGAAACGATCCAGGATGCTGACCTGGACTGGAAGCCAGGCCACGCTCGGAGAGCCGCCCAGCCCCCTCCAGGTCCGCTCAGCCCCACGGCCCCAGGGCCCCGTGGCGAGGGGAGCGGCCCCGCTCGCAGCCCCGCACGCAGGCCGTGCGCCGCAGCAGCCCAGCCGCCAAACTAGGGCACGCGCTTCCTCAAAGCCCCGTCTCACTTCTACTTGGTTATTTTTAAGTTTGCATAACTAATTCACGCGCAGCCCCGTCGCTGCACCGTCCCAGTTGCTTCGGGCTCATCTGACAGCTGCAATTATCAGCCAGGGAGGTTAAAAGCAGCAAGGATTTTACACACAGTGGTTTAGGACAAGCCAGAACGCTCCATCAGCACAAGAGGATTAGCGTGGCACCGCAGCTGTGCCGTCCGTCTGCCCACAGCGCAGCCCTCGTGCCACCCCGGAGCACCCCATCCCCTCTCCAACACAACTCCGGCCCCTTCCCAAGCACGGGGAGCCCGGGAACCGTCCCCACTGGACGTCCCCCAGACCCCAGCGGTACCTCGCAGCACTCCTGCCGAGCCCCCGAGCTCCTGCGCAGGCTGTCCTGGTGCCAGTGCTCCGCTGCTGCCTGAAAACAGGGAGGGAGAGAAAAATCACGGTTATAATTGACTCCGTAACTGAGTCAAACACTAAAATCAGCTTGGAGCCAGAGCGACACGGTAACTAACCCAGCAGTTGTGCCGTGCTCCATTTTCTGGAGACGATCCACGTGTTCTCCCCCACTACAGCTCTGCTGAACTACGCCGAGGCCAGCGAGGGCCCGGGATGTGAGCGAGATGGGAGGAAGCAATGCCACCTCCAGGAGCTGGAGCTCGTTTTCCAGCAATTAAATGGATCAGGGCTGGGAGAAAGCACAGGGTGCCCGCAGGGCACGGCATGGCCCTGGACGAACTGGAGCTGGACAGGACGGCAGCACTGCCACCAACCAGCGGCAGCTCCCGGCATCGGTCCCGCGCACACCAAACCCTCAGCGGGTGCTGCCCAGAGAGCAGCTCAGAGCCCAGCACCGCGACGGGGCCACGACGCAGCCCCTGTTGGAGCAGCAGCACCCTGCCCGCGGTGGGGAGGCGGTGGCACGGCACTGGGAAGCCACCGTGGGTTCTCCCTTCCTGCGGCAGAGCCAGCTTGGATTTTAAGACACTTGTTTGTTTGATTGTCGCTGGGCAACTGAGAGGGGATGGAAAAAAATATCAATATCACATTGTCACCTATGAGTCACTGCTCCGTGCGGGCTGAAACGCCCCATTCTTCCCGCTGGCACGGCTGCAGGCTGCTGGTGAAGCCATGGAGGAGAAACACCCGAGGTGCCCTGCGGCCACCAGCGCTGCCCCAGAACTGCCTGCCCCGTCCTCCTCCCGACGAGCACAGCCAGGGACACCGATGGCCCAGGGATGATTTTCCAGGGCCCTGAAGGCACTGAAGGAATTTGCATTCGTATTTGCATTTCCTAATTGCCTCTCCGGGTTTCCGGGACATCGGCCGGGTTTGGTTTCCATGGCAGGTTTTGTGCGGGCCGGGAGAACCGAGGCAGGCACAAAGGGGCCACAATGGACCTGTCACTCAGCAGCATCAAAGGCATCCCCGGGGGGGGCACCCGCCGCGTCCCCCTGGCACCGCCAGGCCGCGGAGCCCTGGTGCAGGCGGCCGGCGCTCGCGGGACACCAGTGGGTTTGGCACTGCTCAGGGCTGCTTGGGATTTCTTGTTTTTAAGGTTGATGGTTTTCAAAGCCAGGAAACCCCAATTAATCCCAAGCAGGGCCTCCTGGCACTTCCTAGCCCGTTCCAAAACTGAGAAGTTAATCAAAAGCCTGTTTTAACATTTTCCAGTCGAAAACTGCGTGCGTTTCAGTGGTTAATTCATGCGTCAGGGACAGCTAACCAGTACAGATTTTCAAAAGAGGTTTACAAAAAAATAGTTGAAATTTAAACAAAGTGTCTCAACTGACCAGATCCCAAGTTTCTAGAGTTACACCACACCAAATGAATGGGTGAATAAATAAATTGTCGGCTGACCTTCTGTCCTGACTCTACGTGGAACTCTGCCCGGCGGCAGCCGTCCCCGAGCCAGCAGCCTCTCCCGGCCCGCACCAGCAACACGCTTGAGCGCAGCCGCAGGTGGCTTGCGGGCGAGGGGGTTTGCTGCCGCAGCAGCAGTGCCTGCGTATTGCAGTCCCACGGACCCTCACAGCTCGGCATGGCGTGGTGGCCCTGGGGACGGCCGGAGGGAAGGGGCAACAGCAGCCCCGTAGCGCGGCGCTGTTCGTTCACGCCCCCGTTTTGGCAGGGGTGCTCGCCGCTCCGTAACGGGATCCGGCCCCTTTCATCCGCAGGCTGCTGGTTCACGGCGCCGGCACGTCAGCAGAGGCTTCAGCAGAACATCCAGGGACAAGGGCCAGATGGGAGCAGAGTCTGGGGATGCCTTCTTTCTCTAAAGCTCCCAACAACAGTCGCCATCACTCTAATCCCGCAGGGTTTTACTCTGTGCCGTGGGCACCAACAAGAAGGGGCTGCAGGCAGACAACATGCACCGTGACCCGACTTCAACCAACCCAGCGGATGCCCGCAGCAGAAGGGAGAGGCCGGGCTCCGAGCTCCAGGTAACGGGTAAGCCAGGACAAACAGCCACCAAAAGCCACCTGAACCACAGCACCGCCACCCATGGCACGATGCTCTCGATTAACCGGGATTTACGGTGCTCTCTGGCGGATCCCTGCGCTACAAGGAACCAGCGAGGGCCGACTCTGGTCCCTCAGACAGCGGGTCCCATGATGGGCACGGGCCCCGACGCTCCCCGCCCGTCCGCTGGGACGCTGAGCCCAGCGGAGGAGCTGAACTGTGCCACGAAGCTGAACCAGGAGAGCAGCCAGACTGCGGAGCACAGCCTGGGAAAACCCGGTCCCGAAATCACTTGCTGCAAGCCCACTGCCATGAGCAGAGGCTCAGCTGCAGCCGATGTCCGCCCACACCCCGTCTGAGGTGACATAGACGTACAACCCATCACCCTCTATAAGTGGGTCTGTGTTACGATTTCAAAACTACTATTACTAGCTCATGCTGCCCAAGAGCCTCCCCGCTCTGACCACAAGCACCCCGCGATGCCGGCAGAGCGCACAACCCAGGGGCGAAGGCAGCAGCACCCAGGTCATACCCTGTGAGTCCACCCTCATGGTGACAAACCAACGTGAGCCTCCTTCCAGCTCTCCTCCTGGCCTCCCCCATCCAAACGCGACCACCCAGCGCACGCAGCACCCCCGTTATCTTTGCCCTCACAGCACACACTGTGCAGGCAGATAAGCACCGCGCCGTTATCGCACCGGGGAACGCCACACGCTGCCCACACGCCCCCATCAGCGGCGCCCGCGTACACAGCCCCCACGCGCACGGCCTTGAGCCCCGTGAAGGGAAGTCCTGCTCCGTGGCACTGCAGACCCAGTGGGTGCAGGATGGTGCCTAGGTGACGCGATTCCCCCTGTCCCAGAGGGTCACGGCTCCTGCAGGCTCCCGCTGCCCCATCGCCGCAGCTTCACCTCAGGGATTCCCCAGGAAAGCCTTCATGAAAATCACAGAAAGCTTTGCAGTGAAGCAGGCATCACTTCAGCCTGCACCATTAAAGACGAACGAGGAGGAGGAGGGAAGCAGAGTAAAAGGCTTCGCCAGCTGCCGCGTGCCCCTGGCCACCAACACCGGGCACCCCCAGGCCGAGGGTCAGCCCAGGACAGCGGGATTTCCCTGCGGATGTTGGCACTGCTCCGTCCCCCACGTTTATTTTCAGTGGCAGCAGCAGGAGGAGGTGTGAGGAGGAGGTGCGACTCTGCTGCTTTTTAAAAAAATAATAAAAAGGAATCTTTCCAAACCGACAGACGAGGCTGACAATATTTGAGAGCGCCTCTTTGAAACACTGCTTTCCAGGGGCAAGGCAGCTCTCGCTCTTCTCCGTTCCTGTTTGCCCACGACAACTTCACGGGGAGCCCCGCGGGGACAGGGCAGCCCCAGCACCCTCTGTCCCCACACGGCCCAGGGGCCACAAACGGCTCCGAGCCCAGGAGCTGACCACCAGTGCCCTGGCACACCAGGGGCCCCCCGCGTTTCCTGCGCTAAGCTCTGCGACCCGTCCCCGACAGCGATGCCAGGGGTTTCAGAGCGTTGCTCAGTTAACGGGGAGCGGAGGCACGGGATGGCATCCTGGAAGGGGAACGCCGGACTCCGAGGACAGCACCAGGAGCACGGCCCCAGCCCACGCACCCCCGCGTTACGGGGGCCAGCACGGGGAGCGGCGATGTTCTGCAGCGGGGGGCATCCTGCCCCGATGTCCCCACGGCTGGGGCCCGTCCTCCCGGGGACGGAGGCACCTGGCCACCCACCCCGCGCTGGCGGGCACAGCTGCGCCCGCGGCCCTAACAGGGCTCCTCCGCGGCGGGACGGCCAACGTGGGAATCGCTGCCCCGGCGCTGGGA
>VXAV01006010.1:32021-48294 GCA_013399715.1 Alectura lathami | reverse complement strand
CTGGTGGTTTCCCTGGCGCCCAGGGGTGCCGCACCCGGCGCCCAGGGACAGAGTGCCAGCCCTGGAGAGCTGCTCTCAGGGGTGGTTGTGTGTTCGCAGGGCTCCTCCGGGCCTGGGTGGCTTCCAGGCTGCTGAGCCCCCTCCGTACGGGGGGAAAGAAGAGGAGACGGCGCTCCTGCCCCAAGAGCTGTACATGAGATACAGATTATAACAAAGCATCACTTCAACCACAGATAGAAAGCAGCCGTCTCCGGTATCCATCGCTACAGCGTCTGACAGCTTGCAGCCATACCACATAACAGCTTAGGACAGGAAGTGATCTCCTCTTACAAATTACAGGAGTGAATTTACACAGGGCAAACACTTCCCGTTTTGCAGAGACCAGAAGGAGACCGCAAACAGCGGCGGCTGAGCACCTCGTAGCTCTCCGAACCCTTCCAGACGTGCTGGCGTTTCTCAGCGGGAGGAACGCTGCGCCTCCCACAGCACCCTGCCCGGGTCAGCGAGACTGGCTGGGAGCACGTCTGCTGGTGCTGCACCCCAGCACACATCTGGGGTGGTCCAGAGATCTCGCAGTGCAGCCCTCTGTGCAGAGATTTTTTTCCCCACTCAGTCATTTCATCCACGTCTGGCAGCTCAGCAATCCTTTGCCTGGGTACAAATCTGTAAGGCTTTGACAAGGAGCACAGACATCAGTGAGAGCAAAAACATTAGAGGGAAATCTTTGGCTTCCAGCGAGTACAAGTACATATGCCACAACATTTGCCTTCCCAAAGTTAAACACAGATCGGTGCATCTTCTGAGCCTCGCAGTGAGCTTTGTTGACTGAAATATCTTTTTCTAATCCAGCCTTGCTTCAGAGGAAACAGGCGATCAAATTTCTTTACTGTCCTTTGATATGGATCCTTGCTGCTAATGACACTAGCAAATAAGAAGAAATAGGAAAATAAATGCACAACTATTAAGAATTCAAGTAGTGAATTTAATTCAGCTAGTTCCAACTAAATTGATAATTGCCTGGGGAAAAAAATAAAATAAAATTAAAAAATGCATGGAAAACACAGAACACAAGTTTTTGTTTGACAGTTGGCAGTAACAACCAAGTGAAAAGGCGAATGGGCTATTTCTGCCTTTTCCAAAAAACGAAAGGTTCCATACATTCTGCAAATCCTCCTTGTAACGTTTCCTTACCTAGGAGGCAAGGACAGCAAGGGTCTCTGCTCGCTGATGCAAGCAGTACTTCCGGATGCCCGCGTTGAAATGTTTTACAGATGTTAAAGCATTTTTGCTTCCTCAAAGAAAAACTCAGGGCTTTTTAGAATGGTTCAAATTAGCCCAGAAACCCGAAGAACCAAAAAAATCTATTACCATTTTGAAAAACATAAGCCCAGCTTTCCCAGCAGCCTTACTTGGGCTTAAGAGAGATGCGATGCAAGCCGAAACGACTCACCGCTAACAATGACGGGGGAGCTGGCTGGACAGCCCGGCTGAGTTTTTCTTAGCACTGAAATACTTTTTCCAAACCAATACCAAAAAAGGTTCGTTTCTAGGTCAAGACCTCAGCACTAAATTTTAACCAGGAGTTGACAGTCAAATTTTAACACAGCCGTAAAATGGATTCACAGTAGAAGCTCGGGCATTCTTTTTCTAATTAGAAAACAGTTGCTGAGCCTTGTGCATTTAAAGGTGAGAGCTATTTTTGACATAAAAATTAGCACGTCGTCCCTGTCACCCTTCAGTTGCTGCTCTGGAAGCTGTGAGTGAGCAATCCAGGGACAAGCAGCACATATAAACAGGACTTAGTTTAAGTTTTATTCTGCCTGAAAATGATGAGCAAAGATGATTTATTTTTCCGCTCACTACTTATCCTAAAGAGCTCTAGTTCAAAGGCCCACATCAGCACCAAGAAACAGATCTGAAAGGCATTTACAACCTGAAGAGCTTTTAATAGCTGCCTTTTGAAAATACTGTTAAACCTGTTTGCGAGATGGATAAACTACGTCGCCAATAAAGCAGGGCGGGAGTTGTCAGGCCTCTGAGCGAAGAACTGGTCCAGTTTTCAAGAGCTCAGCTCCCGTATGGGGGTGCTAGGCAGTAAGATTAAAAAAGCCCGGAGCATAGGATGCTTTCGAAAACCTGGCTGTTCTTCAAATCCACGTTTTTCCCTCTTTCTTTGGTGGGAAAAAATTTTAGTGGTTTTCAAAATGCGCCTCAGAGTGGCCATTTCTAACATAAAAGTAAGCAAAGAGTGAGCAGAAATTCAAAGGCTTATCGCCACCATTAATGCCACCAACTAATCCCCTGGAAACCTCTGCCCCTTTATGTAACGTGGGATTGTTTCAGCTAAAACAGCTTACTGCTTTTTGTAGTTCTCCTTTAAACCGCTGTTGGATAAATGCAAACATTCAATACCTTCTTCTGACACTCTCCAGAGAAAGCCGCTGTAAGAGGGGAGGGAGAAAACCTTTTGTGAACAATGGCAGACAGAATTTATCTCACGCCAAGAGAATAACATACACATTTCGCTCTCTCGTTCGTGATCCTCCTTTGGCTGAACCAAAAGCCTTGCCATTTTACAACGCTGAGGTGTAACTCCCCAACGGCAGGACACAAAGGCCAAATCCCTCATTCCTCCTCACCCCAAACACCCTCTGCAAGCTGCGGGCACTCCAAGCAGAGAAGAAACGGGCCCGGGCGAGGCGTTTGCACAGCTTGGTGGCAGCTCGGGCAGCTGGGCCGCAGTCCTCGCCTCCTGGCCACCTCCCCAGCAGCGTCCCGCCGGCGCGGCCGGTCCCGGCAGGCTCTCCTTGCGCAGAGGATGAGTGTTCGTGTCACTGATCTGACTGTTCTGACCTTCCACAGCACAAATCCTTCCAAGGCAAAATTCAACTTTATAACACGTTCGGTCAATGCTAAGCCACCTCCCTAACACTGAGCGCGCACAGAAACTTCAGAGGAAAACGGGAAACACCCTGTTGAACGGCGTGCAGCTGGAGACCTGAATGGGCTCGAGACAAAGCCCACCCACACCACCACCAGAAGCAAAATGCTTCCCCGCACGTTGCAGCAGACCTAGCTCAAATCTTCCCTGAAATAAACTAGGCTAAGCGCATCAGCTGCACAGAGACTCCCTGGGTGCAACAGCAGCCTCCGTGCTTCACATCTCCCTTTTCTCAGAGCCTTCGTTTCCCGGTGCCGAGGTGACACAAGCTGCCACGCAGCCCGCCCGCCGTCGTGCGGCCGCAGGTCCCCTCCCGCCACCCCACGCTGCGGGTGAGCCGCGGGTCAGCGGGCAGCGTGCACGCTGCACACGCTGCTCGGCCAGGCAGCTTTCATTTGTCAGAGAGCAGCCTAATGCACTTCCTACGATGGCATCACAGGTGGAATCGACGTCTGCGCTGAGACAGCTGAGGAGCACACCTCGGAGCCACTTACGCACAGCACAAAGCAAATGTTTGCCCAAGTACAAATGAAACAGGTCGACAATTAGCTAATGCAGCTTTGTGGACATAAACCAGGTACATTTGAGCAGAACCGACATAAAAATAAAAAGGAAACAGCCCTTCTCCTATCCCGTGCTAAGAGCACCACGGTTAGCGGCCTGGGAAGTCTCTGTTACATTGCAAACTCTCCGTGCCAGCGTTTAATGTGTTTGTTCTACCGCTACTCTGCTGGGATAAAAATAACACCAGCAGGGCACGCTAGCTGTACGAAGGATCCCCTGTCAATGCTACAGTAATTGACAACATACAATTAAGTCTCACACCTGTTTATTGTAAGTAATTCATAGATAACCACTTCTAGTACACATTTCACATCGGCTTTTAATGCTTTTGTTTTTCAAGCTCAGGGACACCCAAACTTCCTCTAAGGGTCATCTCTGCAGTTCACCCAGATCCAGCACGCTAGACCTACTGTGTCAAACTGCCGCAAGCTGGAATCATTGCCGTGGGTAACAGAGATGGCTTGGAAACCGCACGTCCCAACATGCAAGGCCCCATCAGCACGGGCTGCGCTACGCTACGGGAGGACGGCTTTTGGCTGGGGAGCATTCGACTCGCATGCCTCGCTCTGGCCGCTCCAGCCTAAGTCATGCAGCTGTCTGCACGCAATGCTCTACACAGTGCAAGGACGAAGACTCTATACATCTGGAGTAGGAACAGTGGTAACAAAGTCATAGCTACATATTCTTCTCTACATTTTTGTTTATTGAGACAAACTAATTAAAAGGCACAAACATAGGGCATATGTTTACATGGACATTATAACAAACATATACATTAAAAGTGTAGGAATGTGTTTCCTTTCTGCTAAACAGAAAGTTCCTAAGCTTTTATATATACAAAAGTTGTACAATTTGATGTCCTAAAGTACAAAAGATCATTTATAAAATTATTTTACACTAAGCTCTATTTTTTTTTGTTTTTGTTTTACTATGTAGTCCAAGCCCCTAGAACAGTTCCACGTAATGATACAGATACCTGTCACCTGACCCAGAAGTCTGGCAATCTCTGCTTGTACTGACACGGCAGGGTAGACACGGAAGCAGTCCATTTTGACTAGTCAGTCCTGCTAGCACTCTGTGAAAATGCGCACACGCTAATCTCCATAGCTTTCAGCTTCATTAAAATAAAAACATCTCGACTGTAATTTTTTTTTTTTTAATGTAGAGTCTTGGTTTTAGGGTGTTTTTTTTAAAAACAAAGTTTTAAAAACGTGAATATGTGACATGATAGTCTAAAAAGTATATCTGTTTCCCTAGATTTTGCTTTCTACGTTATGTACAGATAAACAGGTTAAGAAATAAAAGCACATGTAGCTTAAACATGTGTGACCATTTGTGGAGAAGTTCTGGGCTAGACAGTTCGAACCATCACCCCAGAACGCCCACAAATTGATAGAAATGTGTTAACACAATAGAAGAATAACGTAAAAATGATGATGTTTGCAAATATTTACAAAGTTGAACAGATTTGCACAACACTTGGTTAAGAAATAGGGGAGAAATTAAAAGACGCTCTCTGCTTGTCCTGAAGGGGCATCCTACCTAGTTAGTGGTTAGAATAAAAACTGTATACAATTTAATATAAGACAAAACTTCTAGTGAACAACTAACACGTCCGTCCCCTGCTGTAACACCAGCAGGTTCTGATTGGGAGGCAGAGGGCATAAAAATCATACCCGGTGCCTCCAGAATCTTCCAGCTTAAAGCAATATTTCTTAAGTTTCAAAGCACTCCTTTTGCTCCTAGGTGAGAGTCCCATAGGGGTCTGACTGTTCAGAGACCATGTTACATACATTTCGACTCCTCTTCTGTCAGCCGTGGCTGTTTCTCGCCAAACAATAACAGTTTTTTTTTAAAAAATGTTGACTACAATGCTATACTCCCTTAGGGTAATATGTTGGGTAATATTTACATCTCCAAATATCAGGTCACAATCCCTATTATATGTTGAAGTTAGAATGATAAGTTATCATATGCTTTGCATATCAGAGCTGGTATCACCTTTCCCATAGGGAATGCTGCCTGAAATTATCATATTCCCAAAGGTAAAAATGCATATTTAATCCAAAATGCATTTTTTAATGACAACATTGTAATTCATTAACTCATTTAAAAAAATAATAATAATAACAAAAACAAAACCAAAAAAAAAGCCAAAAAAAAAGAAACAAAAATAAAAACCATCAACACAGACAAAGATTCTACACTAGCCCAGAAAAAGTGGACTTAACGACTGGCAAGTTAAAATTAGCCATCCATCCTGTTAAAAGATACAAAGGGGGTCTTTGCTAGTGTTTAGATTAAAATAATTGGGGGATAAAACATAAAACTGGTTTTTAATGACTTTCTTCAAAAAAAACCTCTGGCAAATAAGCATCTGCTCTAATTTATCATCAGTCAGCTAAAAGGTAAAACTTGCTCTAAATGAAGTGCTCCAGTGAAACTCAGGATTGAACCTCGTGAGCCAAATGGGCAGGGGAAGGTGCTACTATGGTCTCTGATGGTGCGTGTTGCCCCAGTGTCTTAGTTTGAGTTTATTACTGACTAAAAAAAGAAAAAAAAAAAGAAAAACAAAACAAACAACAAAAAAGAAAAACAAAACAAAACAAACAAACAAACCCCAAAAAAAGAACTGCTGGTAAGGATTCCATTTTAATCCTTTTTAATACTGTTTAGAAATTCTTTACCAGGGAGGAGACGTGGGCAAGGCCTGGGGCAGGAAAGGCATGCTCTCCACCGGTCTCATTGCTATATTTAAGGGACCAGCTAACGTCATGGGCGTGGGCAGGTTCATGGGAGACGTGATGGTGACGGGGTGCGCTATGTTCACTGGAGCGGTGACTGGGGTGGGGAGATTGACTGGGGTGGTGAGCGTCAGTGGAGATGTCATGGACAACGGACTTGTGATAGTCACAGGATGCCCTAGGTTCATCGGACTGGATATATTAACTGCACTTGATACATTTACTGGACTTCTCATGCTCATTGCAGCTGCCACTGTGACTGGGTTTGTGATAGTCCCAGAAGCCACAGAGGACGTTATATTGAATGGAGTAGTAAGAGTCACAGGCGTAGTAGCAGCAGTGGAGGTTTGGCACAAGTTAGCAGCTTCTAAAAATGAGACATAAAAAGACAAAAAGTTTTTAACACATAAAAAACCATGGACAAGATTTAAAACAAAAACAAAAACCAAAACAAAAATCAAACAGATACAGGTACAAATTCTGGAATAATTTTCTTTAGGAATTATCAGTAAGTTAAAACCGTTAACATTCTACAGCCTGCAAGAAATACAAACTCTCATGCAGTTCATTTGAATTCAGTATTTTTCCTGGGAAGTCAAACGAGGTTGTCTTATAAAGAGGGTTTTGTTGTTCATAAAAACAGTATTGTACAATCAACAGAAATCCTCCCGAGAGGAACATTATAAATAGAGGAGAGAGTGTACATACCGAATGGTACGTACTCTATAGCCTTCTCAAAGGTGAACTGACATTCTGTGAAGGTTTTAAAAAGTCATTATTAGGGACTGATAAGCAAAGCTCATTTCAATATTTACCTGCTTATTTCAGTCTTAGTTACCTCTCCTAAGTTGCTCCACTGATCGCGCTACTTCTGCTTAGCGATCTCCAAGGCTACCCAGGCAGCAGACCCTTCAATCCCACCACCTCCTCGGCTCTCACATAAGCTACTGCCCCACACCAAGGTCTGGTTTACTCTGGTTTGCAGTAAGCAGAAGCTCAGTGCCGGACAGGGAAGCCCCCAGGAGGCCAGTGCCAGGTCCTGGTGCCGCGGGCGGTCCGGGAGCGGCGCGGGCATCGCTGGGCATCAGCACCACCTGCCGGCTGCCCGCACCGGGAGGCTCCAAAAACGGAAGCAGGCTGGTGGAGGTGGGTAAAGGAAAGGGATGGCTGCTAGCGAAACTGGCAAAAATATATCCTAGGTCAATGTTACGGCACTGCTAAGTCGTGTCTTATTCCACATTTGTAGGGAGGACACCAAGCTCGGTCTACACCCACGTTTCAGGAGGTAAGCCAGGAGCAAAGAGTCCGCTCTTGCCACTCAGGCAATACAAATGTACCAAGACAGAGTTAACTTTGAAAGCAACATTAGCCCCATTCAAGGGTTACTGTTGGTTCTTCAAAGTCCATATCTAGGAGGGGTGGGAGGGAAGGGAAAGAGTAAAAAAAAATAATAAATTGTGAAAATAAATAGCATTAGACTAAAAAAATCCCATATGATGCTGTAAAGCCGACACAACAGGTGGCACTAGCACAGGAGAACCGGCACAAAAAGAGCAGCATGTAGGCATGACACTGACTGGCCTAGCTTCGCCTTCCAAGCACAGTACTACACAAAGCAACAGCCCACCCGTGCCCCTTCCCCGGCTCAGTTCAGACAATCTGCTCCCATCAGTCTGACAACAGTTTTCCCCACCCACCTCCCCCACCCAGCGCTCTATCCCCACCCGTTTTCTGTTACTGTATACTCAACAACTGCAGTGAGAAAGGGAGGGAAGGGGAAGGAAGACACGGGAAGGAACAAGCAGAACAAAGTTATTCTGAGATGCTCTAAACCCAACAGCCATTTGCTTTATCCACTCAGTGGCCTGATCATATTTAGTGTCTGTTATCACTGCATTTTAACACATGTAAGCTGTTTCTGAACTGTCAAATCACAGAATTCAATTGGAATAACAATGAAGGAGAAAGGAGCTAGCAGCCTAAGAGACAAATTTGACCTAGAAAAGAAAACAGAGTGAAGGAACCAAAAGGAAGTTTAGGAGAAAAAGAAAAAAAGGTGAGTTCAGAACACGTATTACTAAAAACAGCTAGTGAAAAGCAGCAAGTGGGCATTAAGAATTTACTCTAAAACATGTAAGCTATAAGAGTCACATGACAGGCATTAGAAATCAAACTGTTGCAAAAAGAATGAGCTGGCAAGCAGCAGGAAGCTTTAAACCACTGGACACCAAACAAGACACTACACCACAGCAATCTGTTCTCTACGAAGCCGACACATTGACCAACAAAAGGAAGCTATTCAACTTCAGTTACAGCAGGACGGGCATCTGTAAGCTGCGTGCCAGCACTAATGAAAAGCACCATCACTTATTAGTTAGTTTTGTAATTAAAAAAAAGAGATGGAAGAGTAAGTTCCATGAGTTCCAGAAAACTTCATGCAATACAGTTAAGTCACGGATAAAGTGAATGGAGTAAAGCGTGAGAGCAAAGGTAGGAGGGACACAGAACGCCCCCACATGCAAGCCGATGACGATGCAGAGGGAGGTGTTGTACGCGTGTGTACATATATACATCTAAATATGTATATGCACACAGGTAACAACCGATAAATATGCATAAACACAGCTCAAAACCACATGCAAGTCGAAAAGCACGCTCTTGCCTTGGAGCAGACACAAACATCCCTTCATAACCGATGACTGCTACGCACACATTTAAGCACACAGACCAACGGGAAGCAAGCAACAAAGAGCTCACCTAACAGCTTAATTTTGGCACTGTTATCCTGCCGCTAGGTTTTAGCTATTACCTCTAACATTGAGAATGAAATTTTCAGGTAAAGCATCCTGTTCTGACACCTTAAACTCCCTATATAACTGTAAACTCAGCTACCCTATAAAACCAAGACCAAGCAAACCAATAAAGCAATAAACCCAAGTATTGTTTCATTTTACCTTTCTTCCTTGCTTTGACGGCCTCTTCCCATAATCTCAAGGTCTCTACCTGCTTTCCAGGCCAACTTGTTACATGCTGCTGCTGCTGCTGCTGCTGCTGCTGCTGTTGTTGCTGTTGCTGCTGCTGCTGTTGTTGCTGTTGTTGTTGCTGCTGCTGTTGCTGCTGCTGCTGCTTCTGATTGCTGGTCTCTTCACTCATGCATGCTATGCCAATTAAGTAAGAACATAAATTCACCTTGAAAAGTTACTCTGTTTTCTGCTGAGGTGACAAACGTTTCTTCCAAAAAGAGTACGTGGAATCTCGCAGGATTCCAAGAGAAAAAATCACAGAGATGCTTAAAACCATACAATTAATTCTGAGTTTTATAAAACTACTTTTCCAAGGATTAAAAGAAAATGCAACTCAGGAACATCTGGTTTCTCTGCTAAAAAATGAACCTCCTTTCTCTCCTTTCTTTGTTTGTATTTTAGGAAGACTGAAATAAAAGACCACAGTGAGTCTCTAGAGCTCAAGCTGGTTAGTCGATTCCAGGTTTACAAACTTCAGCTCCATTTTTACTTCTTTTTATTTTCTATTCCAAGTATGACTTAAAATTTGCAGTTTACCTTTACACAACAGAACAGCATGTCACTATCCTCTGGCCACATTACAGCTCATCACTTCCACCTCTACCAGCTGCCGTAAATGCCTCACGTGAACTGGCTTAGCACCACTGAACTGACTCATGAAGCCAGAGCTGTAACCCCACACCTCAACAAATATTTCACATCCAAATTTCAAAGCTGAACAATCAGGCATTTTAGACATTCCCAGCAGCACAGTCTAGCAGCAAACCAATTCCACATATGCCAATTTCTTGAGCTAAAGAAGACCCTGTTACGAAATATCTATTTTTAATAGGTGTGAATACCCGCAGCCACGGCTGCGTTCTTGCATTTTCACGTAACCAAAGGCAATTCCCTTTGCAAACACATTGGTATTAGAAATGTTTTTAAAACGTTCACCTACTTTTATTGATGCCTTGTTTACAGGTATTACAGTTGATACTTTGGCTCTGCCCGTGTGTCTTTAAGTGGCTGGTGATATATGCTGCACTCAGAAGTTTACCACAGATATTACACGATACCTTTCCTTCATGGCGCACCATGTGTGTCCGCAGTCTGTCTTTGGTGGCAAAGGCAGCAGTGCACGTCTAGATGGAGGACAACAGTTACTTGAAGCACAGGCAGCACCATTACAGCACAAATTGCATGCTCATTGTAAGCCTGTTTTGCGTTCTAGGTGGTTTATTATATTACAGAGAAACCAAAATCCAACTGCTGAACAGAGGCTGCAAATTATCCAGCTGCTTAATGGCAGCTGCCTTCTGAGACGACCAGGACAAAAACCATACTCTACACTGCTTGAGCTGTCTTAGAAAAGTGGACTGCCTTAACTACCAAAGCAAGAGGTAGGTTGTTAAAAACACCTAGAACGGGTAAAGCTGGCATCTGATGCAATTTTACTGTACCAATCTGAACTCAGCATCTTAAATTGCTCAATTATTTCTGTTTCTGTCCAAATCAGAACAGGGAAACAGAACCTTTTCCTAAAGCCATCCTTTTTACACAAAACTTTCATTTAATACGGTGAGTCACTAAAACAGGTTGGAACATGCATCTATATTCCAAGCAAAACAGTTAATTGTTCAAAGGCATTCAGGTTATTTCTAAGTCATCAGCTCAGGACAACTTGCTTTGGTGTTCCAGCAAAACTGTGGATCCAGACCAACTATTCCACGCCTTTGCAATGGCTACACCGAGAAACACTTTCACTTCAGCACCCAGACACACTCCGCACATGTTACTGCAGTATCAGCTGAGCTGAGGACACTGTTACAACCCTCCTAAGTTAAGCATACCACGAAACAGTGTAACTAGGCTGTTCTCCAGGAAAGCAAAAAGCCACTCATCTTCCTGAAGGAGGGGCCACAGCAGCCTTCTGAACTGCCTCTGCACTTACACCAGCGCTGGGGCGCAGCTGGCAGGGCAGGCAGACGAGACTTTTATTCCACAGCAAAGTCCAGGAGCAAATACAGGTCTGGAAAGATTATTCCCCTGAGATCCTAACTATACAATGATGTACTGTTCTTAACAAATCATCTTAGCCCTTACTTGGCATTTGAAGGGTCTCTCTGTTGAATGAACATGTTTAACGTGACAGCTTAAATGATCAGGCCTGCAAAAAAAGAGAGGAGCAGAGAAGAAAATGCATACTGTTACAATCACATAGTCATGCCACAGTGGCTAACAGCGCTGAACACGGCACTGGTGACCCTCTGCAGCCCACAGCCCCCTGCGCGGTAAGAATGAGCACGTCCCCTTGTCTACACAGTGACTTCAGCTGGAGTGACACCGGTGAGACACAACCTGCAGCTTCAAACTTAATCATGTTCTTCTTACACACCTGGAAATGCTGCTTTTGGTTGTACCTCGTGTAAAGGTGACAGATCAACAGCTCCAGAGGTTGAAGTTTCCTCACTTGCAAGCGCAGCTACAAATACAGCCAGCAGCAGTGCGGGCTTCCCCACAGTGCTCTGTCAGCGCACCTCACCCTCACTAAGGGGCAGGGAGACAGCCTGCCAGCGTGCCCACGGCCCCGACCTCCCCAAAGGCCAGTAAAGGGGTCCTGCGACACAAACACGTCTCTGGGGTCGCGAAACCATTTCAAAACACTGTCATCGGAAGAGACACCGCCCTTGCTCGCTGCCCGCCTGGCTCAGACTGAGACCCACGCCCCAGAGGTGAGCAAGGCTCTTTATCCCCTCACCAATCTTCTAGGATGTCTGGTGCTCCCAGCCCCTCGCTACGACAGCTTAACCCCTCTTGGTTATGAAAAGCCAATGCTTGAGCTCGCCTGGGATTTTCTACATGGTACCTCGAGAAGCCTTTTCCGCAAACACCACAGGTGTACGGTTTCGTGATGCCACCCTCGTGAGACCTCACGTGGTAGGTCATGCGATCCTTTCTCTTGAAGCGCTGGTTGCAGATGGGACATTCGAAGGGTTTCTCATCCGAGTGGGACAGCTTGTGCCGGTTGAGGTGGTACACGTCCCTGAAGGCCTTCCCGCACATCTCACAGGCGTGGTTCTTCTTGACGGGCTTGCTGGGCTTCTTCACCGTCTGCGTCACTGACATGGCCGTGGCACCGGCGCTGCTGCTGGGGTTGGTGGCGGAGGAAGACGTCGTGACCGTGGACAGGATGCCCGCGATGGTGGAAACCAAGGAGCTTCGGCTGTTGTCACCAGCGATGGTCGAGATAAGGGGCACCATTGTGGTGGGAGTTTTCTTTGGCCGTGACACTAACTTTATCCCCGTGTGGCAGGACTCGTGGCGCCTCAGATGGTAGCTGTCCCTGAAAGCTTTGCTGCAGTAAGTGCACACAAAGGAGGTTTTAGGTTTTTCCTTTTTAATCCCAACAATAGCATCCTTTAATGTCTCTGGTGCAGGCTGAGGTTTCTGCGTTATTGGTAAGGGCAGAATCGGCTTCTGATCGGGTGGCTCAACAGCAGAGCTCAGGAGAGGCAACAAACTGTTCTGTGCTGCCTGCTGTTGGTGATGTGAGGCTTCGTGTGCCTAGAACCAAACATTCACACTTAAATTCTACGGACGGGCGCTCCCTTTGACGCGGTGAGAACATTTACAGACTACAGGAAAGCAAATTCTAGACCAAAAGCCAACGAAGTAACAACTGGAAAAGGTTACGTAAGTCTGGTTTCAAACAGGATAAGCCATACGTGCTCTAAACGCACACGCTGCGCAGACTCTGCGGTGAGTAAGTGCAGCAAGGCACACACCGTAACAATCAAATAATTATTAAGTTTCCGGAGGGCAACATTTCTTATGGAAAACAACCAGGCGCTTGTCAGATCTTTTGCTAACATATCGCTTGATCTTTACATAACAGATAACTCATTTTACTAACGATCGTATCAGGTGCCCCAGCAGGACTATCTTCGGAGCTTCTGAACGCACCGATGGGAGTTGCAAAATCACGCCCCACCTTCCCACTTACAGCGGGCTGACGGCGCGCTGGGGATTAGGCTGCAGCCGCCCCGAGCCGGGGAGCGATAAGCCATCTTGTTCAAACAACGCGCTCATACCAGCGCGCCAGCACCGAAACCAGAGCAACCCGAACCGGGAGCTGCCCAAAGCCACACCGCCGCGCTCAGCAGGAGCCAGCGCGCTGCCCTCAGCAGCGGTGCTCTGGGATAGGAAGAGGAGCTGATCAGTGAGCGCGGGGAGACAGCCGGACTGCGGAGAACGCGGGGAGGGGAAGCCTCGAAGCTGACTTAAAGCTGACTGCGAGGGACGGAAGCGGTGGGAGCTGCCCCGGGAAGGCAGAGGGGGACCCCGGCACCGCGCCGCAGCAGGCGGCCCTCCGCTGAGTGGCAGCCTGCAGGCATCGGAGCTGTTTATTTACAGCTGCCGTAGAAGCTGTTCCTTCTACGGCAGGAAGCACTGGCATTAAAACTCACCCAGTCAGACCGGGACAAAACCCTAGCAGATACAAATTTAAAGTGGTTGAGAAACCACACAGAGCAATCCAGCCTAATGGAGCATTAAAATAAATCACTCCGGCACCTTAAGCCAGTTTAAGCCCATCTGCATTCAAGATGCGCCCCGGCCTCATCAGACCAGTTTTAGACCAGCCTGGTTATTAACGCAGCGCGCCCGGCCTGAAGCCGAGGCTGGGGAAACTTGCACTGCCATTAGCTCCGCGCTGCAGCCTTCCAGGACTACTCCCCTGCGGCTTCCTTCCCAAAGCAACACGTGCTCGGTTCCACGGCTCAAGGCTGGGAAAGCCGAATGCAACACTGTGCCTGCCTGCAGCTCCCACGCCTCTGCTTTCACTCGGTTGTCGAGGGACAGCCTGACGAAGCGCGCCCCAGCTAACACCCTCCGTGCCTTAATCAAGCTCACGACGTCCTTCGGAGAAGGCAGCACTTCCAGAAGCGCCCTGGGACTCTCCCTGCTACATCCCGTCCCTCTGCCAGGCAGGGCGGCCAGCTGGGGGCCCAGAGCCCTGCACACCTCTGCCCCGCTCCCTGCTGCGCCCGCAGCCTCCAGCTGCTCTCTCCTCGGAGCGCGGGGCCGATGGTCTTTGGATAAAAGCCACCGGTGGACACAAACAGCGACCCACGTGGGAAGGAGTACGTGCTCCGTAACACTCCGAGCCTATCTGGCAGGAAAATAGCTCGTGGATTCAGCACGATAATGGGAGGAAAAACTTGCTGGAATCGTTCAGACCCAGGACACTTTGTCCGCCCCTATCCACGACCGCGCCGGGGCGCGGGATGCACCAGGTACCCCAGCGGCACCGCAGGCAACAGCCACAGCGGCTGCTCACAGGAGCGGCTGCCAAAGGGTCAAGCACAGAAGCGCCCTGGAGGCTGCGCAGCTGAACCGGAGCGGCAGGAGCTGCCTCCTCGCCACGGAACTTCTGCCTGACTCCGTGACAACTGAGGATTTTCAGCTGTTGATTTGTCACATTCTTAAAAAGTGATTGTGACGCCTACATTGCACAAAAAAAGAACAGACACAAAACACACCGAAGGCACAATGCTGAGCAAGTTGTGTACTTGACTACAATTTTAATTTGAAAAAAAATCTGAAATGTTCACAGCCAACTTTGACTAAGCATTCAACAAGGTTGTTCACTGCATCAGAAGACACTCCAGAGCACCCGAGGATAGCTCCAGATACAGTTTCAAAGGCAGAGCTCGATAATAGGAAGCCCAAACCCTTTGGACAAGGTTCAAACTTGTGCAGTTTTTGGATATTTTTAAGCCTTCAAGCACCACCAGCGCTGGGAGGAACCGATGCACTTCTTCCCGCTGAGGGGCTACAGCCGCTGGGCGCAGCACAATGTATATTCATTAGGCCCCGCGCCGCTTACGTAAGCCTGCTGACCGCGGCCGCTCGCTCCCTTGCTGACAACCTCTCTCCGCAACACACGCTGCCCCTGGGTGTCCAAGGGCTGCCTGCGCTGAAGCCCTCTCAGAAAGCACCGGGCAGTGTTTTTTTAACCTGCTGCTCGAGAAGGGATGACGGCACCTGCTGCACACCCCACGCAAGGCAGTTTTATTCAGGCGCAGAACGGTTTTCCTCGACCTAGCAGTAATGTCAAGCCAACACTTTGGCCATACCCTGATTGCCTGGGACAGGCTCTCATGCAAAATGCCCCCATTCTATCACTAAACCTTCCTTTCCAGGGGGACAGCCAACAAAAAAATCCGCCCTTTGTGACCCGGGGTTGAAAGATGTGGCACCGCGAACTTCCAGTGCCAGAGGCTACGAGATTTTTGCGCTCCAGCCTTAATGTGAGAGCAACAAATTAGCGTGAGTCATATCTTGAATACCCTGTTTGATGGATGAGTCCTCCTAACTGAGCAGATACAACTTTCACTTTCCGAGCTGATACTAACAGCGGGTTTCAAAACAGAACTTCAGGGACCAGCAAGGTCTGAACCTGCTCCTTCCAGGCTGTAACCACCGCCTGCCGAAGACACAGTTCAGCAACATACCACCTAGACAACACAGACCTTTATTTGGAAAGAGCGACTCACAGCTGCACATCCCACTGCTCAGACCGGCATCGAGACACTGAAACCTTCTCTAAAAACATTCTGCTAAAAGTTTCAGTTGCACACGCTGTAAAGCAAACCCTGCCTTAGGAACCTGTCACAGCCGGAAAGTCCCTGCAGGAGAAGTCCCCCAAAAGAATTCCTGTAGAGTTGGGCACCCGTGTTTGTCATTTAACTGACAGTGGGGAGGGGGCCAGGAGGGGGCAAAAACACACTTTTTGTTGCTCATTTTAACTAATCTGTTGGATTTTGGCTGACATGCTGCTGGTGAGGACAGAAACAAGAAAAGCTGCAGAATGAAAAGAAGAAAAGCACTTTAACATGCTTTCTGCAGGGTACATTAGGATGCTCGCATCTTAAATCCTCGGCTTTAACAAAATGACTCAAGAAACAATATTCAGCATTTATTACGAGGTCTGAAAGCTTTATTTTTGGGCTGGGGGG
>VXAV01006009.1:96775-108250 GCA_013399715.1 Alectura lathami | reverse complement strand
TCAGCACAAGGCCATTTCTGCCCCGGTAATTAGCCTCGCACCATCATCCCCTCGCGTGGATCCGCCCCTCACCTGCGGGCAGGGTCAGCGCAAGGCAGCCCGCCCTCGGCGGAGGGTCCCCGGGCCCGACGCAGGCTCGGTGCCCCCAGCTCCCGGCCCGACAGAGCCGGCGTGGGGCCTGGCACGCTGCGGGGAGACGAGGAGCGTTCAGAATAAACCGTGCGGGATGTGCTGGTGTCACCTGGCAAGTCTAGAGCCAGTGGCAGCTGGTGCACAAGACGGACTTGAAACAAATCTCAAATCTTTGAATTCACCTTTAAAAACGTGTGTGTGTTTGTTTCCACTTCTTGTCGGCACTAAGGAAGAGTAGATGTGGACATTTAGAAATAAAAACAAGTTTTATTTTTTTTTCCTGCGTTGTGTAACGCCAAGCACATTACTCATGCTGGATAGTTGCACATAGGCTGCATGTTTGTTGTGTAATTTCTGTAGAAAATGTTGGAAAGAAAATATGAGTGAAGAAAATTAGGAGAAAGATTCCATTTTAGGGAACACTGTAAAATAGTGTCTTGAATGTCTAGTCATGAATCTGTGTTGGAGGTTTCGGTTACAGCTACAGTTGCTGATCTTGAATGTGAACCTGCGAATGACTATCTGGAAATTGTAGAACTGTGAATAAAACATAGTCTGTCCAAAAAATTAAAAATATATATATAAAAAAAAAAAAAAAGTTTTGAAGTTGCTCATGAAGTATGTATGGATATTAAATTAGAGACAGAAAAAGATCAAAAGGAGCTGGATCTATTCGTGCCGTCCCCATTCAAAGTCAGCTTCTGACAGCTGCCACATGGACAGCTTTTTCTGGGAAGTAAACCATACACTTCCAAACCTGACATTTTGCTTGCATACAATTTCAGTGGTGTATCCTCCTGAGGTACAATAGGGCCACTCACACTAAAGCTCAAATTCAACACTTTTTAAGATTGTGACAGTTTAGTGCAAGAGCTGGGAGAAGCACTGCGCACTTGAGGCAGCCTCAGAGTCAGCTGCACATCAAACCAAGTATGAGGTTATTTATCAGGTATTTGGTCTGTTGAGAAAACACTGTAGTTCGACACACTTGACCTCGTAGCTGAGGTTTTTTTAGGTAAATATTTTACAAGGAAAACGTGACATCATTTTGAGGGTGTGGTTCTGAAGGATTGAGCATACAAGTGCTGACAATGCCACGGCAGATAGTTCAGGCTGACTCAGACCTTAAAATCCCAGATCCGCAAAACGTCTGTATGTCCTGACTCATACGACAGAGCTGGCTTTGTAAACTTGCTACAGCAGCTCATGGAAGCTCTCCAGAGCCCGGACTCCATGTGCAGCAGCATAACACAGATCATTGGTCACACAGGCTGAGAGGGTTTTCCACTCCCTCCCAGTTGCTCCATTCATCTGTGGACGCTGTGCAAGCAAAGCTTGCATCATCAGAGAAGTGGGATGGGCAATTTGTTTTCTAAGAGATAGGTTTTTCTTCCCCCCTTTCCTTCTCCAAACCAGATCATTCTCAGATACAATTTGGAGTACAACTGCACAAAAAGTTCCGTCAGCACAACTGAAGGTGCAGAGGGAGCTCCTAGAGGCCTGGAATGTGTCTGGTCTGTGCTGGAGAACAGAAGATAGGGTTTCTTCACCTCACTGTGCCCTGGAAGAATTCGTCATGCAGAACCACACTCAGATGATATAAATAACCAGCAGAAATCAGTTTATATAGCATGCATCTAAGAAGCAACCGCAACATTCTCTCAAACCGTGGACAGAAATGAGGAGGCAGAAAAGAGGAACAAGCTTTTAGCCATTACATTTATTGTGGAGGACAAAAAGGGCTCTGGGAACATCCTAACTTCTGCATTTTGCCCCCAAACTGATCATGCTTCTGAGAATGAGCCTTCCAGTAGCTACAGCAGGGAAGAAAAACACTTCCTGCTGGACCAATCACTCTATTCTAAGTGAAGCACTGAGGACAATTCCAGAATGGGCTTCAGCTGTCCTTTCAGACTTGTGAAGAAATCAAAGAGTACCCTCAAGTTTCTGTACAGAACTGTAGCGTTCTAGCATCCTTCCCAATAAAACAGCAATTCAAAAATCTGTTGTCCAAGCGTAAGGAAATAGAGACGTTTCAAAGCTCTCAGCTTCCTAGGAAGGACTTGATAGAAAAGAAGTCCCGAGAAAAATGGGAGGAGAAAGTCCTTTATGGGACGATGTCGTCTTTCTTACAGCAGCTGCTCCTAAGACTTCAAAGACCACTATTACTGACAGTGAGCCCAATCCAGAGATGATTTAACAAAGACTTTCACAACTGGGATTTTTACAGCCCTTGTTCCAAAGAGAGCTCTTGATCAGTCACCCATTTCAGAAACGGTGCGAGGAGAGAGTAGATACCAAACCAGTTCCATGTCTGATTAATGGCCAGAAGTCCACCACTAGAGAGGGTCAGAATACCCTCAAGCTGCCAGATGGCTGATTCATTCCTCCAGGCAGGAGACTCACACTCATGCTGCTTCCTTTTCTTTTGAGAGCTCACTCCGAAATTCTGAAAGCCACAACATTTGACCATTCCTTTTATTTTCATTTTTTAAAGATCTGTTTCTAAGAGTTGGAACAAAAAGAAGAAAAAACAGCAGAACTTGTATACTGGATTCAGTCCAAGGTGAGGTGGTGACCTTGATCACCTGTTTTAAATAAGCCACAGACATATTTTTATCTGTCTAGTTGGGGACAGAGAGGAAAAGCGGTCTTCCCAGTCCAATTTTGTTTCCCAGATTTCTGAAACTGACTTAGTCACTCTAGGGACATCTGCTCTAAATCCTTTTGGAGATGAGCTATTACATGAGAAACAAAACTAAAGGCCAAAAAATGGGTTACTTTCCTACAACTTGCAGGAGAGAGATTCCACACCAGTAGCTCCTTAGGCCTTTCCCTGTTCTGTGAATGATTTCTTCCTTCTGTGGTTTACATGCATCACCTTTGTATGCCCCTGTTTCTCTGCAGTCCATTCCAGAACACCTCACTCAAATCTAATTTCCATTGATTCAGTAAGTTTCTGCCTACCATGCTCTCAGACCTGCAAAGGAGTACAGAGTCACAGTTCACACACTTATCACTAAAAGTTTTCGTTCTGCTTCACTGTTGGCTCTAGAAAATAACTAAAATATTAGCAAGCTGCAAATGCCTTCCTGCCACTTCCATGGTCAGCAGCTTCCCCCAGCTGTCTGCTCATGCCACTTGCTCCCCAAGGCCCCACTCTCATTCACTGTCTGAGGTGAGGGGCTCTTGCTATGTCTCATTCTTTGAGAGAAAAATCCCATAGCCATGTTTTAAAGCCAGTTATTGGTAGGAAATAACGAAATGCCCTTCTCCTAGGTGGAGTCAAGAGTGGCTGCTTTTACTGGAGGCATGGCCTCAGCCTTATGGACAGGAAACAGCGAGCGTTACCACTGGGACCACCTCTCCCGAGCCGAGGATGGGGTCTGCTCCAGCTCCCAGATGTAGGGAGGCTCCAGGGGACAGGACCAGGACAAGGCAAGGAGTGTTCTGTGAGTCAGGCACCGTGGCAGCACCAGTGACAAGAATGTGGAAGAAGCATAGGCACAGAGAAACGTTTCAAACTGGATGAGTTAAGTAAGTCAAAGGGCAGGGTCAGGTCCCTCTGGGATGATGGCATGCAGCCAGGGTTTGCCTGAAGAGGGGAGGAGGGCAGCTGGCTTGTGGTTTGATGAGGTTAGAGTGGAACTGGGACAGAAACATTGTTCTTCAGCTTAAACTCTGCGCAAGGCCACGGAGCAGAAAGATAATAAACATAAACATATTTGGCTTGACTTGTTTAAATTGTCATCAATGAGCTTTGAAGAAATGATCCATCCAACAGATGAGTCAGCTCTCTTCTGTATCTCCAGGCAAACAGCAGTTCTGGATGTTGACAGTGGATCGGGTTATCTTGGTCTTTTCCCTACAAACTGCAGAGGCCGGAGCTTGGGCATTGCAGTGGGAGTACGGGAGTATGCCCACATGACAGATAGGAGTCAGGGATTCATCCCTCGGTAAGATAAGCTTGCATGGTTTTCTGTGGCTGACATTTCACATTCCCAAGATCCTATCTGTATCCTTATCAGTGTTCCCTTTTGTTTCGTTTTCATCACTAACCAGCTTCAAGGTTTCTTCCAGGCAGTGCTCCTCTGAAAGCCCCCTCTCCCTCCAGTCGGGTATGGGGCTCAAGGGCATTCTTGCTGCCTGAACTCTCTAGCACAGCATAAGGTGAAGGCAGAGTGTGATCTTGTCATTAAGATCTAATTGAGATTTTCTCTTAATGAAGCAATGCATAACAAGCAGCAAGTAATACAACAGTTCGTTCATGACATCCTGGCAGTTCGCACAGATGTTCAAAACCGTTAAGATAAAAATACTTTTTTTAGAACATAACTTCCTTTAGCTCAGCCTCACCAACAGCAGCAGAAGGGCTTTTCCCTCAGTGCTCCCCGCAGGTGCTCCTGGGGAGCCCCGAGCACAGTGGTGCCCATCGCGGCTCTGCCGTGTGCTTCTCGAGGGCTGCATGTTCTGGAACGGGAGGTAAAGGCAATCCCAGGCTCAGAGACTTAACTCTCTTACCCAGGAGTTAAAAGAGGCTACTGCAGCTTGACACCCTCTTTTGAAAAGCCAATATTTAGAAGATTAGCTGTTTGCTCTAAGTGATGAATGTCACAATCCTGTGCAAAAATAAACTACACAATTAGTAATTATCCAAAGGCAACTAAGTAGTTTTCACCTATGCTGCAATATTACATATTTACAATAAAATTAATAGCATTTTCTCTGAAATTTTCCTGGGGATTTTGTTTATCCAAGCAATTTATCACTGTGGATGTTCTGTCTTCTTTCCTGCCCCAGGAAATAGTGAATTTTCCTGCGATGTCAGTCACAGAGCTGTATTCTCTGAATCACCGTTAGTAATTGTACTGTAACGTTGATGTCAGCATTGCTTAAGCAGGGACTCTTGGTTAAAGAAATTAAACTTTGCTGAAATTCAGGTTTTGTTTATTATCACCGGTCACTGACCTCCTCACAGAAAGCCCTATTGCAATTACAGCCCAGTACTTTCTGTGCAGCAGCATCAGCCCATCTCTTGAAGCTGCACAGCAGTGACTCACAGAGGTGGAGCGATGCTTTCAGCAACCTGAATCAGTGCGAAGGCAGGGCAGGGGCACGGCAGGGGAAAGCTCTTCTCTATCAAATTTCCCTGCTACTCAGCAGAAGTTGTGCAGGTGAAACACAAAAATAATATGGGGGCAGGGTGAGTATTCATTGTAGCTCAGTCCCACGAGGCTGGAGGTGGTCTCGCTGGGCTGGTGGCTCAATGGAGAAGGCAGCCAGCGCCCCTCAGAAGGCAGGTTCGGGAGCTGGGACCAAGGCAGCCCTCCTGCAGGAGACATGCAATGACTGGGAGAGTTTCTTACCTCCCCCCCTCAGCATCTGGCCGACAGGTGCCCGTCTTGCACAGTGTGGAGGGTAAAACAGAACACTGCTCAACAACTTCTCATTGGCTTCCCTACCTGCACAGAAAAATATTGCAAAAGCCAGGAAAATCTCCGTGGTTCTTCTTCACTCTACGACATTTTGGGGCAGGCCTTACACATGATAATATGCTGGAACCTGCATGCTCTGAAGGGCAGGACAGATTCTCTTCTGGGAAGTTACTGAACACAGTGGTCAGCAAATTTTATTCCACCTTGTGAAATTTAATTCTAGCATACAACACTTCAGCTTGAAGCTTCCCACAAATATGGTAATCAAGTGTTTGCATCAACGCCTCACCCAGTTATATTTAATTTCTAACCACCTATTGTCTTTAATTTTGTTAATTTTAATAAAAACAAATAAAAAAGCTAACTTTAAAACCTCACGTCTTAGATTAACAAAAATGCTTTGAAAACTTCAAACTATTTGTTCTGTAGCTTCAGGTTGTACATATAGCTAACCAAAATGACCATTGGGGCATTCATCACGGCCAAAACTAACTATGCAATATGAAAAGAAGTTTTGAAATACTCCATTTTAAAAGGGAAGCTGAATTAAATCAACAACAACAACAAAACAAAAACAAACAACTGCATAATCTTTTCATTGTGCTTTGGATCAAGCCCAAACCAACAAGTGTAGGCAGCTAAGTATCTGTGCAGAAACAAGCCACAGTGACCTGTCGAGTAAATCAGAATTATGTTTCAGGCTCTATATTTCAAGGCACTGAGAAAAAGCCAAATGCATAACAAAAAAATTTTGTTCTTTGTTTTTCCCTTGTGTTTCCAAATTAGGTTGCAGGTTCCATGTTGTCTAAATAACCCATTCCAGAATACATTACGAACCGTTGTCAATCTCCCACATATCTAGAGCAGCAAATTGCTCTGCTACTGGGAGTAAAATGGAAATAAGAAAGATTTCACATAACAACGAGTAGGAAAAAGGCTACCAAATAGTGATACTTGGATTTACTCCATAGCTCCTAAGTCCAGGTAACTTATAAAAACCAGCTTCCAGGCGTCTTTGGCTTGCTGTTAACCTCCTTTCCAAAGGAGCTGTGATTCCATTCCATTCATCTGCATCCATCATTTCGGTCTTTTTAATTAGCTCGGTATCAGTGTCTGTTTCTTTAAGATACTGAAAATCAAAGAAACTTGACAAAAAAAATTCCCAATTCAAGCTGTCAAAAGTTGAGCACTATGCTAATTATTTTCTCACATTTAGTCTGAATAGATCTCTAATTTTTTAAAGAAACTAAACCTACAGAGCAGCTTTGTCATCTCGCTAACAGGCTCTTAACCTTTTAACGCTCCCAAATAATTAAAATTCAAGGTAGCATTACAGTGCTCTATCTTTTATAGCATTTAGTAAAGAAATCCCAATTGATACAGTATATCTTTTAGAAGTATTAAGAAGCTGTAACATATAGTACTTTGTATTATTTATTTGCATGCAGTCTGAATAATTTTTTTGCTTTCCATTTCAGTTTTGAAGCACTGCTTGTGAGCTATTTCTATTTTTTTTTTTTTTTTCTGTTGAACAGTTTACATAGTCTATTTACACCCTATATCACCTCCTCACTAGGATTTACTTTTGTAAGAATTCTAAATAAAATTCGGTCAATCTCTGTCCCAGACAGTTTTGTCTAGTCCACATGCCAAGTTTTGCAGCCTGTAAGCTGGATCCAGCTCATTCAGATAGTCTCTCCCACATGACTTAGGTCAAGGTCAGGTAACAAACCATCTGCTCAAGCAAGTCAGCAAAACATGCTTTGCAACATAACTAAACAAGCTACTTCAGGCAAGGTACACTAGCTCCCTTGCAAACACAGCCCTCTTCAGTTTCCCTTGAAAGTTAACAAAGTCCCTCCTCTGTAAGTGAAAATGGGAGCTAGAAGGAAGCCCGCCAGAATTGCTAGCCTCTATCTGTCCTGAAGAAGCCCTGTCAGCATGACTTCTCGAGCACTAAGCTGTTCCAAAAGGCAGAAAAAAGCAACCCCCAAACCCTTCTTACCAGAATGACAAATCTATTTTTTCCCAGAAGAGGAAAATAAATCCAAGTGCTGAATTCTTTATTAAGCTGTAGTTAATTCCTAAGTACCAAATTCTAATTTATTACAAAAATAAGCTAAATTAACATGTTTGAAAATCAAGAAATTTTAACACATACAAACCATGGATTGTTTCCTCTCAGCCTAAAACACACTTCTCATCCTCACTAACACTCATGTTAAACTAGGAGCAGCTGAGTTACAAAAGAGCAGCAGAAAGCAACCTTCTATTACGACCTCATTTGCATGTAAGAATCAAGTACGCTACACCGAGAACAACCGCATTGCACTTTATTTTAAATATTCACAATGCTGCACCAGAGCAACATGTCAGTTTGTGAAATCTCATACAATCACAGCAGATGTCTAACAAAAAATAGAGACATTACGCATCTGTATATTGGATTTAAAACTTTAATCATGTGAAAAACTATATTCTGTATAAAGAATCATTGATTAAATATATTACTTAGTGTGCAGGATGCCAAGATAAAATTTCTATATACACAGAACACATTAGTATGCCCACAAAATAAGGAGGTCACATAATGAGAGTGACTGTAAACCAGCTGCACGTGAAGTATCAGCAGAGAAATGAGTTAGGGTCATGCTGAATGTTACAAACATGAGGAAAGTACACGTTGAATGTCTTTTGCGTATGGGGGAAGTTTCGCAATAAGACCGCTCCTGTCATAATGAAGGGCATGAGGTATGTAAAACATCCTTCACTTCTGTTGAGTTCTCTTCAAAGGAATAAAATTTGTGTACAGATGGATTTTTGAGAAAATGAAAAGGCTAAAGCCAGCTTGCTGAGGCCAATTGATACAGCTAAATCAGAAAAAATGGACACAGAAACTGTTCGTCAGAACAGAGACACTTGCAAAGAGCAGTAATGGTGAAGTAAAATCTTTCCACAGCCAGGTTTACACCTTCTCTGAATTATGTCACAAAGTTACAGAAATAACATTTTCAGTCATACATTATGGTTTTGAGATGCTAACACCTGAGATGATTCACATGTAAGTGTCTGAAGTTCAAAAATTAGTACACACAAATTTTACAGGCGGCCTGACTCTTTAAACAATTCTACTTACATGAACTTCAGTTACAGAGTCCCTCCAAAGGGAAACAAAGGAATGATCACATCAATCAAGCTCTGCATTCCCGAGGCTTTGCCAAACCAGGTCAATGAACAGAAGTTACGGGAAGATACACATTTGCCTTTCATTATTGGATTTTAGATAGAAAAATTCAATTAAGAAAAATAATTTAAAAAGTGTTAAAATGCACATAGTTTGACAGCAGAAGAACCTAAATACTGCCATAGGATTACATCCTGGGATTAACTGCATTTTTTTTTTTAATGTTTGTAGATAGCACATAAATGAATTTAGGAATGAGTGTTCTGATTAACATCATGATGAACATCAGTTACGATTTCCATCTTTTGTTAGTCACAGATACACAGAGGCAGTTATGATATTTTTAAAGCTTAAAGTAGTTTCAAAAGGGTCCATTAATTGTGAGGGTGCTGCTAACTTGTCAGTCTAGGAAGAAAAGAAGAAAATCAGCACTATTCAGAGCTATTTCTCTCCGTGTGTTGCTCACGCCTGTTTAGCCTGTTTATTATTTGGAGCGTGGTTACAGAAGCTTAAACAAGAATGACAAGACAGATAGACATCCTTCAGCAGCAGTAAAGGTGTCTGATCACTGATTCAGGAACTGTCACACAGACAACTGTAGCTGGAAAAAACAGAACTCAGCATAGCAAACCTGCTCTTAGAGATGTTATGGGAATGTCTTAAGATGGGCAAGTGACAAGAATCAAATTAGCAGAAAAGATAGTTCAGCTGATGTTTCTAAAACTAGTAACATTGGATTAGTAGGGACAAGGTATATAAAATTTTAAAGTAGCATCTAATGAATCAGAAAGAATTTTAACTCTGAAAAATCAATTCAGACATCTGAATATTCAGAATAACAACAGAAAACCTACTGTAAAGCCATTTATTTCCTCTGATTAGACTGTTATCCTTGATTCCACAAGAAGAGAGAGTTAACCAGCTCTGCTTCTGATAAATGAGCTACGCAAATGGTAATTAGCAGAAACAGAGACTATAAAAAGTGGATTTTCTTTTTCCTGCTATTTATGTACTTTCTATGATTTCTTAAATTTGTTAGTGGAGGAAAAAATGCAGCATCACTACTACTCAATCAGAACACTCAGTTTTCCTATGCCTTTTCTTGGCATACGAAGAGTCTCTATATTTTACTCCTGTATTTGTAGAAGATTAGTAAAGTATGAACATTCAAACAAACAGATCTGAAATTACAGTTACTTTTAGGTGACAGCTTTGAAGTTAAAACACAAAAAGTAAGGAGAGCAAAAAGAAGGCAGGAGAATACGAAAGTTATAAACACAAATCTAGCAGCTTCTGACAGTCAACTCATTTTCAGTGTATAAATTAAAGCTTTATTGTTTACAATATCCCTAAAGTGAGGCGCTCCGTAAGCGTGTGCTAGACTGCTGAACACCCAACCGCCTGTGACCACATTGCACACATCTAAAGAACAAAGCAGGAAACACTTGCATCTACAGTACTGTTCATCTCACTAATACATAAAAATTTTCTGTCTTTTCATAATAGCTGTACAACACACAGGACATTTATTAACCGCTTCAGCACATTCCTTACAAGCAACTAGGTGGCCGCAGGGAATGAGGACTACTGATATGTCTTTAGCCATACAGATTTTACAAAGCTTTTCTTCCTGCAAGCGCCTTAACTTCTCTTCAATGCTGAGATCTAAGAACAATAAACACATAAAAAGTAGTTAGCATTCTTTAACAGCATCTAATCTCATTTTTTTTCCCTCTCCACAGAAGATTTAAAGGTCACACCTTTAACAAGAAAAGAAATTACACAAGATGGGTAACCAAACTAAGATGGAATCCTCAATATTTTTTCCCACATCCCAGCCCAATGCAGGGAATTCAGCTATCTATATTTGCAAGAGCTTGATGTACCTGTGGAGTCTAGGATATGTATATTTCAATCAAGAACAATTCTTTTGAGAGACTTCCCTTTGACAGCTTTCTCAAAACCTACACAGAAGGTGGAAGAAAGGTTCATTGATACTGGTTAAGTAATTTGGATTTCCTTTTTCTCAGCAAGTTTCCTCAGCTGAAAGAATGAGGATATAATTTCCTTCCCTGCCTCTGTTTACAAAAATGCCCATAATTCAAAAGCTTAGAAAATTGTAATACAAAAAGAATTAGTTTGCACTGCATGTTAGCTCTGCAACTTCTAGCATGCCTCATTTGAAAACCCACACTTGAAAAGCCTTCACCTACCACCTGGGGAAAAAGCTCCCCACAGCCAGCCACCACAATAATGCCCGACTTCACTGCAAGTTCTTTCTCCACATAATACCCATGAAAAATCTTATTAAAAGGAGTGGGCTAGTCAGATCTCTCTCATGCCCACCAGATGGTCTTTTCTCCCCCTGTGAATGCACCCATATGGTTGTCTTTAAGCTACAAGTCTCCTGAGTCAGAGAGCTTGGCTCTGGTCTATCTGCACAGCATCCACAGTGGCTTTTCCGAGTATGCCCCACATGTCCAAGCATAGCTGCAACAGAAGTAATTGAAAGGAAACACCACCTAGAAGTAGTTTTTTTTTTTTTACTGGCCAAGAAGGAGAATGCTTCTTTTCAGTACTGCTAGTACTAACACAAATTTTATACTTGAAAAATCTTAGCAATGGAGTATTTAATGTTGTGTGCACCGAATACCTGATGATATGTTACTGTGTATATTTCACCAGTCCCCCCATCATAGTTATCCTTGCTTTTTTTTTTTTTTT
>VXAV01006009.1:80541-96765 GCA_013399715.1 Alectura lathami | reverse complement strand
TTTTTTTTTTTTTTTAAATTCATTGTCACAATAATTTTGGCTTTTTACTTAACATGTGTAACCTTTCCCAGAAGGGCACTGGACTATTATTTGATTATTATACAGTTTTGTGGTATTAACAACAAATTTATTTTGTAGATGACATCTATAAATTCTACTAGCCTATTTTTAACACTTCCGTGTTCAGCTTATTTAATATCCAAAAATTGTGTCTTGAATTTTAAGTTCCAATACCGAAACTTCATATTAAGCAAGTCTTGAGTCAGAGAGCAGAAGGAATAGATACCACTGGGATGTATGTCACAGACTAAAGACTTTATATGAAAGTACACACACGGGTCTTACAATTAATTAAGCTCACCTTGCTCAACTGGGCTTTCTTTTGGTAGTTCTTCCTTTATATGTTCTTTTTGAGCACTTATCAAGTCTGCTACCAGATCCTCAACAGATGCATAGCTTTCTCCAGACATCTGCAATTTCTTTTCCATAATACTCCTAATCTCAGACAAACCGAAACCCATGTGTATGGCATTTTGTACCAAATGGTTCTGTAAGAGATCATCTAAAACAAGAAAAGAAAAAAAAGACAATTTAACAAGGATAAGTTTGAATATCTGTCAGTATTTATTATGGTTAAGACACCTTTGCAGATATTTAGCAAAAAGAACCACATTTCTGATCTGAGAGTTGTGTTTGTTGTAAGAACTGCATTGTAAAAACACTGAAAACTTCAGCATTGAGTTTGTCAATCCTATCTTTCCCAGCCTTTCTTCATCTACTTATAACACAGAAATCCTTCAAGATTTGCTACTCAAATCAGCTACTTAGACACAATAAATGCATAAGTATTTGGTAAAATTAAATTAATTGTAATTCAGTTCAGAGAAGGAAAAATAACACTATACACATGATGATGGAAACCAATAAATAATTGGATTTACAAAACCAAAACATAAGCACAACCATTTAACCATTCCTAATTAAGCCTTTCCATAATAAAACACAACACTCCCTGAGGAAATGGGTCGGTCTCCAGTTTGTGGGACCTCTGCCTAACTCTTTTTCAATGAAACTATTGGAACAGTTTTTTTTTTTTTTAGCAGTGTCTCATTTCCAGCTCTTCCATTAAACGTTATTGTTCTTCTTTACTTCATGAAATTGATCAGAGAGCAAAATTTTTAAACAATTTCCTCTCACAAATGCTCAATATTTAAGAAATTTTTAAAATAGGTTTTGTGTAAGCACTCATTAGCAATAGCTATCATTCCCTGTCATGATGCTGCTTGACTGTCCTCCCGTTGTCCCTTTAACCACCTTCCTTTTCCATATTGGTAAGAAATATCATTCCAGTATCAGCCATTCCTGCACACCACAGCCTATGGAAGCTTTCCAAGCTCCCCGTTCCGTGCCATCTTTCAGCCCAGCTCCTCCAGCCCCACGGACAGCAATGATCGTTTTGTTTCAGCATTCTTCAACATCCATCCCACAGCACTGCTAATTCAATACTTGATGCATGCTTCCTATCTACAAAAATAAGACTGCATGACTACATCCTACAGAATGAAGCAGCAGAAGAATATCACCCAACAATCTGCCTTCCAGTCTTTAAAAACATAGTAGGGTTAACTTAGAAATTAACCATTCCTTTTTTTTTTTTTTTTTTTTTTTTTTTAAGTAGATACCTTTAGGAAGTATTGTCACTTCAGCAGCTTCTATCTGAAAAAAGAAATATAAAGATGACAAAATTACAGTTCTGGAATGGGTACAAGGAAACCTATACTGTTACAAGACACAAAGCAGCTATTTGAGCTCAGCTATTTCAATGAGTAAAACTGATGTTCAGAGCACAGCAAATCTGCTCTGAACAATGGCAAAGGGATCCATATTTCTTAGGGCTTTCATATTGCTCTAAATTTTCATTTTAACACTTCATTTTAACACTAAGAGTTAGTCTATCAAAGAATTCTAAAATAACATCAGATTTACTTTTAGTGACTGCACACAAGTTTAACAATGCCCTACCAAAAAGAAAAGATAAAAACCAACCTCTACTACACTTCAATAAGGAAATAATCCATTGTAAACCATTGGTTCCCAGGCTACAAAAGCTAGTGTTTTAGTACTAAATAACACATACAAGGTACCCAACCTGTGATTCAGAACCTAACTAGGGAGAACTGTACGATCTATAAAGCCCAAATAGCAGGACCAAAACATACTTCAATGTTTTCACTTTCTGCCAATGAAAGAAGCAGCAGGAGGGCTAAATGTTATGCAAGTGATCAGAAGATCAACTTCATATGGAAGTTATGTTAAGATTGTTTTCTATTTTAGCAAAATGGTATTTGATTAATAAGCAAGACACTTACTGTTGAATCCCTACATCCGTCTCTTAAGTGAACATTATTTATATATTCTAGACCCTTTTTCTCTCTCAAGAACCTGCACCTGTAAATAAAAACATTTAGTTACAACTATGTAAGGAGCAAACAGAAGATAACTATGTAACTTTGGAAAGGTTCAATACAATTCTACATCACACAGAGCGCTTGCTTCCCAAATCTCTGAATGTGCAATCAACATCAGTGACATCACCTAAGCATTTCTATGACCATCTTAACCACTTCAGCAGTACTCATCTCTCCCACACTTTTGGTGAAACAGGGCTACAGAGCTGCTGGCCATGCTATCTGATGCTACAGCTTTATAAAAGTAAAGATTCCAATGAATAACCAACATGATGTCAAAACATTGCCTCTTTTAGTGTTTTGTAACCAAGGAAAGGCAGCCACTGGTAAGGCAGCTGCTTTGTGTTTGCTTTCACTATTTTCCAACCACTCTGAGCTACTGGGCACAGTTTTTCCCTATCACAAGATGTAGAGAATACCACAACTTCTCAACAGCACTTCTCCAGCTTCAAGAGCTATTTAACCTTCAGCAGTTCATGGACGTACATAGCATGTTGTGAGACTCAAACACTGCCACTGAAGTGGATGTGCAAAGACCATTTTTGTAAATCCAAACACTGCCAAAGTCATAGTCAATCTGCTGATATCTTTATTAGTGTCCTTTGTCACAGAGACACAATACACCATTTTTTTGCACTCAGAGGTGCAAAAAGAAAACAGTAAAAAACACCTTACCCAGGAAACCATTTGGCGTGTTGATCCCATGGGTCTTCATTTTCCTTCCATTCTTGCAATCCTCCCCCACAGTGGAAGCACACAACATGGTCACCATTACCTAAGGAAACACCCAAGTTCCATACTTTCAGTAGGCACAACAGTGAGTTCTCAGCTAAAGCACCACATTTCTAAGGAGAACAGACATTTATACTACTGATTAGCAACTGCAACTAGGAAAAAAATAACTTAGAGGACTTAATAAATACAATCTGAAACAAAAGTTCATAAAAAATAGATACCAAAAAATACAAAATAAGTCACAAAATATTTCTGAATTCTATTTTAGCAAGTAATTATACAGATAAAAAGCAAATGCTAAAAATAATCTATTATCCGATAGCACATTCCATTGATAAACAAGCCATCAAGTGACTACCACAAAGAATTTATTTGGAAAATGATTGACACAACTTTATCTGTCCTCATGACCAGAGTTCTGCTTTCTATTTAAGTCACAATTAAGCAAGAATGGAAATCACTAATAGAAACTTAATTCAAAAGGATGCTGGTGTGCCTTTTTGCTCCTCCATTCTCCTTTAAAATTAATGGGTTTTACACAGCAGCAGCATCACCAACTCAGAAGAAATTGCATTCTTTCAGTTCCAGCACTGTGCCTACTGCAACCAAAGCCTGCACCAGAAGCTGCTTAGATACTGTGTTGGCTGAAATGACAGGAGGTAGGGATATGCATTGTTCTACAGAACTCAACCCTTCTCAGCCTGCTGGAAACGCAGAGTTCTCACAGAAGTCGCTTGAAAAGCCAGCTGGTGCGACAAGCTGCCCCTCAGTGCACCTCCAGCATGCAGAACTCTCTTGGCTGTGGTAAGCCAGTTACTGTTAGGAATCCAAGATGAAACTAATCAAGCAATCCTACTGGATACAAACGTTGCCTATGTTTCACCCATGTAGGAATATATCAACAGTTTTATTTATGGCCACAAGTAAAACAAATGGTATCAGATTAAAAAGCTCTTCCGGGAGCTACTAAGAGAGAAGTCAATTAAGACGAGAGCAAGAAATTATCCTGGATAATCCCCTTTTCTTTGTCACCTAATAATAGCAATACTTTGCACAGCATCTCTCAGTGAAGAATTTCAAAGAGCCTGATCTGCAATGTGCAATTCAATCTAATAAGGAATGACTTGCCTTCTCCAGACTGGGAACCAATGCACAAAGATATCAGAGCCATACCCAAGTTATACACTATATTTCTACAAGTAAAATATCTTCCACTAGAGTTCTTGTCTTCACAGAGCTTTTGCAATAGGTAATAATGGCACTTGCTTGTTTTGGGTGTCTGGATGCTATGATAATGCAAAGACATGAACTAATTAAGATGGCACACAGCCTGCATTGTCCTGTTCAGAGGCCTCATAGCTACACACTTGCTCTGAGGTGGATATCTGGAGGACAGCATTTAATTTTCTTTTTAAACATATGGCTTCAATAATTGTCATTGTGAAAGATATATTAAGAGGGTTTTGGCAGGCAAGGAAAACTCATTTTGATGTTTTTCTGCTAAAACTATGACAAGTTTGTATTTTGCTAATACAAATACCTGACATGATAGATACAATTTTATATGAGAAACAGGAAAAGTATTTTACAGAGCAAAATTGAATGAATTTCAGCTTAACTAAAAGTGTGGCAAACCATTCTATATTAGAATGAGGACATTCCTATTTATTTTTTATAATATAACTTATTCATATAAATTTTTTTTTTAAAAGAGATTAGCCATTTGGAGGCCCATCTTACCTAAGCTGTAGAACCCAGCTTCAGCAAGCTGTTCCTTGCTAACAGAGTACACCCAAGTTAAAAATGTCTGTATCCGCCTCTCATACTCTGCCATGGATGGATTCCTTGGATGCTGGTCACTGTTCAGACCGCTTCTCCCAAGTTCAGCACAAATAGGTTCAGTTGGAACATTTCCAACATCCCGACCCAGGACAAAAAGGCACTTGGGAAAATGCCTCTTGTGTTCTGACCAAGCTCTATCACCAGGTTCCCAGTTTTTCAGTTTTCCACCACAACAAAAACACGCAACTTGGTCACCAACACCTGTATAATAAAGTCCAGCACCAGCTAATTCCTTTGGTGTCAGCAGGCCATAGGCGGGCCAGTTGTGAAAAGATTTCAGCCTTGCCTCTTCACTGCACATAGCAGGGGTTTTAGGATACAGAGTATCTGACATATCTACAACCTGCCTAGTTCTCAGCAGGTAATCTGCCTCCACATCAGATGAGTCATCCAGGGCAGAGGAGAGGCCTGAACTGCTGGAGCCATTTTCAGTTCTGAGCTGGTAGCTCTGGGCAAGAGGATGTACATTATTCTCCAAAAAAGTAGACTCAGTAATAAACCTGCAATTTGGGGAAAGGTTTTTGTGTCTGTCAAATGCAGAATCTCCAGGCTCCCATCCCTCGATATCCACGTGGCAATTGAAGCACCTCACTTTATCACCTTCTCCAGTATAAACAAAGCCAGCTCGTGCTAGCGCTGATGCTGACACTGGACAACCACGTGGGAATTCCACAAAAGTTCCCAGCCGGCAGTGTTCCTGCGCCCACTCCTGCTCGCAGTCCGTGGTTGGAGTGGCACCAGGCTTGGAGTTATCTGGGCCATTACACGTCATCTCTTCATACATAGGGTCCTTCCTTCAAATTTCCTAAACAGAGCACACACAGGTTAATTTCAGACAGGATTAATGATACACGTGCAAGCCTGGCAATTAGCTAAATTAAACTAGCTATCCTTTATGGCTTAAAAGACTGCCTCCTGTTCCCTCCCATCTCACCCTCACTGGCTCCTCACCATCCAGAGTCAAACCAAAATAAAAATAAAACAAAAGACAGGAAGATTCTGAAGTTCTACAGAAACACATTACAAAATATGACCAATAAGAATTTGCCTTATAACACATACAAATTTACAAATTTTATCTTTAAAAGAATGCTCTATTTTTTAACAAGTAAATGCTGAAAAATGAAATTAAGAATTTAACAAAAGCTCTGGGCTAAAACCCTGCCAAAAGGCTTCTGAACCCAAGATACGAAGTTACTGAATTTGATACACAATCTAACAGACTAAAACACCTATCACATTTTGACTGGATGCAGCAGCTCCTCTAGACAGAGACCTGAGCATGTGCTTTACTGGTCAATCCTGCTGAGACATGGTTGTACAGAAGACAAAGAGGGGTGGAGGGAAGAGGCTTGTTTGAACTCACTGGTGCCAAAGCAGTGGCATACGAGATCAACAAAGTAGCAGAAAGAAAATACTATTTTTCCAAGGCTAGGAAGAAAAAGTACACTACCCCCTCAAAAGCCTGGTTGACAGAACTGGGTAGACCTTAGGAACTGATGACAAAGACTGCATAAACACACCAGTCAAGACTACCAGACTCCATAGAACAAAACTACATTCCTCAGAAAGAAAAAGAAATTAGATGAGGTACAGGTAAGCACTGTTTACAGGAAGCAGTTCTAATTTACACTGCTGAATAGTTTTAATCTTTAATAGGGACAGATCCCACTTCCTCTGGGGAGGACTCCAAGATGGCCTACTAACTGCAATGAGAGATTCAGGAACGAGATTCATTTGGCTGTTTGCCTTTACAACATGTTTAGCTCAAGGAAGTGGCAAATCTTCAAAGTCACATAAGCAGCTCCCCCATGACTTCAACAAGTGGTGCCCAGGTGCTGAGCTGCACAGAGAGTGAAACAGAGCAGCCCTTCACAGGTCAAAGGTAGATGCAAACTTCAAGAGCTGTGGTTCTACATAACGTGAAGTCTACAAAATACTTAGAAAAAAAAAAAATCACACCAGTTTACCATATTTTAACTGTAATTTTACAAAGCTAGATGCTAACGCTAAAAACGTATGCTTAGTTTTCCTACCAGCAACGTCAAAGCCAAGAGATACCTTCTGTCTATGCTTGGTTTTATTCCCATAAGAGCGTGCAGGACTTAGAGCACAGTCTGGAAATAAATTACAGTTTTAGTTCCAGAGCCACCAGTGATTTGAAAGAGTACCAAGAGCTTGCAGGAGAGCCCAAGACTAAAACCAAAGTGAGCATCCATCCCTGGCAATTTTCACTGGAAATCTTCATATCCCCTAAGCAGCTCCTCTTGCAAAACTATTGCATTCTGCTCCCTCCATTTGAGACAGAAATACATCAAGTAAGCACCCGCCTAACTTGTCACTGTCAGGACTTCATTAAAGGAAAGCAGTAGGACTGGTTGGTGTTTCAAGATGGTGGCTTCCCACCCTGCTGCAGGCTGCCTGCAGGCCACAGGCCCCTGATGGGCACACATGTCCCCTTCTGGCCTGGAGCGTCCTTCCCCCAAGTGCGCAGATCCAAACTGAGGAAGCCAACAGGTGCCATGTTTCTTCAGCTGAATGATGCGTTGGTGCCTGGCGGTAAAGCTGTGACACACTGTGCTTCCCCCGCTGTTAGATCTGTTCCTGAGCTGTCTGGAATTAGTCTGGACCAGCATGGAGCAGTTCAGGGCAGCCTCTCACCCAGGTTACCGCTACAGCTCTCTGCAGCTTCTGCCAGTCAAGAGTGGATTTTATATTAGAAAGAGAGATAAAGCAAATCAGAAACCTTCCATCAGTTATTACATGTGCTTAGCACAACTTGACAGACACTTTCCATTGTCAGTTTGTAACTAAAGAAATAACATCTGAAATTACATTGCGGTACTGTTTTAGCTCAGCAAATCCAAAAATAGCTATTGAATAAATTATATTGACTGACCTACAAATCTGACCTGTATGCTTGCTTTGCCTTTCAACGGGCAAAAATCAGTGATTACATGTAGGAACATGAAAGCTGCCATGATACATATACACGTGTGTATGTATATATAACAAAAACCTTTATTACAATTATTATAAAAGTTTAAACGTTCAGTTCATTTCCTTTTAAAGATCTTGTTTTTAAATCCTCTAGGATGGTTTCTGTAAAGATTTCAAATGACCTCACGGAACCGTAATCATTATTACGACACTGCATTTGCACACAACAATTTGTATTACTCAAATTGCCTTAGCTGCATGCTCTTGTTCTTATCTACATGCCTTGAAGACTTTCCAGGAGGTGGCAAACAAAACCTACTTCAGATCTTTCAAAGTTCAGAGATTCCTTTTCAGCATGTGCCTTGAAAAAATGAAACAAATGCATACGCTTACAATGTATGAATGGCAGTGTATTTTATTTTTTCTTACATAAAAAAAGAGTTCAGAAACAATCACAAAATCACAACTCTTTTCCTATAAAAACTTTTACATAATAAATGTTTTATATATACTTTAAAACCAGAACAGAACTTCTATGTCCCTTTTTGATCTGCTGCAAAGTAACTGAGGCAGATCACAGACACCCTGCTCAGCCCTTCTCTGTTATTTGCTCCCTCTCACTTCAGCAAGAGAGAAGGAGACTGACCAAGGCTCAAGTCTGACAGAATTTACTGGAGGCACAAAGATCCCCCTTGGTCACAGGTCAGATGGGGTGACCACTTACTAACGATAACCATGATACACGAAGTTAAAAAACAGTTAATGCCTTTCAGCCAGGTGACCAGTGCCTGAAGCAGAAAAAAAAAAAATCTCTCTGTACACTGTACTAAAAGTTACAACAACTGAGGGAAAATACAATTGGAAATAAACATCAGGATAAAGCCAAAAAGGCTGTATACAGTGCACTCATCACATCAAGATTAACAGCTTTATTCTTTCAAGCAGCATTTTATAGGGGCAATGAGTACTTTAATACTTCTTCCATTAAAATGAACAAGAAAAAAGTCATGTCCTCAACATGGCAATAATCAAAACATTTGTCTGTCATACTTGCATTCTCTAGAGACAAGCAATCTATCTGGATCCTCATAATGAAAACAGCATGAAAAGCACTTGCTAAAAGACTAAGTATTGATAGAAGATCAATCGACACAGATCGATCCCTTAATACCTCATCATCGTGTTGGGTTGTATGTCACATGTCACAGCCATGTAACATAATTCTGAGCTCCTGGAGCAAGAAGATCCAACTACCATCCTCGAAGCCTCCCAAACCACACATCTCAGAGCAGGACAAATCCTCCCCAGGTACCAGCCAGCTTTAGTGATGCTCCACCCGCATTACAAAGCCTTTTTGTTATGACAGCCCCTCTCAACAGCTGTTTTACATCTCTCAGCACAGTTTTATTCAAGAAAAAAAGATGTTAATATATTCTTTGTCTGTGGAAGAACTGCTTCAAATACAATATTAAGTTGAATTATTTCTATTTTAAGCAACTGCTAAAAGCAACCGTTCAAAGTATACAATTAAGCTGCCACAGGTATTACATGGGATAATGATTAAGAAGAATACCTTTAAACGTAGCAGCACTCAAAAAATATTAACTGCAGAAGGCAAATTTTGAAACACTTTATGGCTGAGAACTGTAAGTTAATAATAAGCAGTCAAGTAACATGCCTACATAAAACGTTACAACACATATCAGCAGCAGACCTGGGTTTAGAAAAGAAGCTACTTAAGCTTTTCTACACAGATTTCATTAATCACAGTAGAATGTCCAGAATTTTTTTTTCCTAATATTGAAGCATTAAATATCTCCTTACATATGAGGTGAGTAAACAAAGCCCATTTTAACCTGAAAGACTTCCAGAAGCCAAGCCAAGTTTCATCCTATTTTTAAATATCTGAAGGTATTTGTCACAAGACACCTCCCACTTTCAAGCTAAAGTACCAATTTATGCAGTCTATTTTTTAAACTTCAGATGAAAAAAAAAAAAGAACAAAGTTCATAACAAAGGTATTACCTTATTCAAAGTGTAAGACTGCATGCTCAGGTTTTGTGAGTCAAACAGTTTCAATTCAAGTTTTATGTAAATGATGATTTTATGCAAAAATGTGACATCATCACATCACCTAGGACTGAAATGCTTCAAAGGAAAAGTAGAGAACCTGCTTTTCTCTTTCAAGGGTATTTTATCCCACATGATCACTTCCATCCTCAATCTTGAGACAGATTGACATTCTAAGGAGTTATTTTTAATTCTCCTCCTCTTCCAAATGGCAAGCGTGGCAGTAACCTTCACATCAGCAACATGCTTGCACAGCCTTGTGCTCCAGACCAAAGGGTACATCCAGCACAGAACTTCTGCCTGACATGCTCACTATGAGAGCAATGTCAGTGTGCATTGTGGGCTGAACTCTGAAATGTGAGAGCAGTGCACCAAGTAAACATCAAACAGGACACGCTGTACCAGCTGATCACCCACACCACTCACTATGCCATGTCGTTTCCCTGAATTTCACTTAGATCAAAGGAGCGTGCTACTAACTGAAGTGTACTTAGAAAGATTAATAAGAAATTTAAAGTGTTTACAAATTTTAGCACATTTACATCTAAGTATCAGTAGCCAGTATAAAAAATTAAAAAAAAAAAAAAATCACATTTTGCTTGGAGAGGTTCATTTGTTTGCTTTAAATAAACAGAGTAAGTATATACACAGTGCCCTCTGATTTGGCACCAAATCTTACTGAAGTGCATCGGCTCAGCTTTATTTGTCCGGTTTTCAGACCGATCCTGCTCAGCTTCCCATCGAGGTTTAACACCATAAGAAGTCATCTGCTCCAGGTTACTGAAGGCTATTAGCTCCTCCCAATTCTTGACTCCAGTCACAAGGATTTTTACACTCTGTCAATCTTAGAAATAAATAGTCAGGCCAATATAACAGCACTTTGAGGATGACTTTCATAGGGTACTTCTCTTTGTGAAGAAGTCATATGGGTACGGAACAGTGCAATAAACAAGAGGAATGGATTCACAGCAGCACTTCCAGCAGCTGAGAGGGACAAATTTGCATCTGCCAAGGGCAGAGGAAAAAAAAAATAAAAAATTGCCAACTTGCAAGATAAACTTATTGAGAAGAATTTTAGCTCCATGTATGAGAATAAATGAGCATCAGTCATCACAGAAAAAAATGGCCTAAGTATGAGGTCCTACAGAGATGTAGGAAGTCACACGTGACATAACCAGTTGGAACAGCTAGTGAGGGCATCAGGGAAGAGGAAGGAGTGAAGGCCCTTGCTAGGCTCAGCCCACAGACGAGTGCAAGAGAGATGTTGGCCTTTTTAATTTGGACACGAGAAAACCTATCCAAAGCAGAAGTTTAGAGCTGACAGTTGTTGCCACTGAAATGAATTGGCTACAGATGACAGTACCTAAAAATAAGGTAGAGGAGCAGAAGTGGGGGAAAAAAAAAAAAATTCAGACAAAACCCAAACCTCAAGCGTATTGAGAACACGATGGAAAGAGAGACTTAAGGTAAAAGTAGAGAAGAGCTAACACCAAGAGCACAAGACTTCAAATAACGACCCCCTCCAAAAAAAAAAAAAAAAAAAAAAAAAAAAAAGGAAAAAGCAATCCTGACAGTCTCAAATTTTTCTGGCAGTAGGATCAATGTTTCATGTGGGGCATAAACAGAAATATAAAGAAATGTTGTTCAAGACAGGCATTGTGCTCTTGCAATCACACAGAAGTCTGGATATGATTTAGCTATCAGTTTTTAATCACAAGCTCACTTGGCATTGTACCATGTAAGCTCAATGACATTCTGTCAGTATTCTTTCCAGGCAAACCATAGGGAAATAACAAATTTAGTATTTCTGGAAATTTTTTTTTTGCACACTTTGGAAAAATCAGCTGAATTTTAGCTGAAAACTAACATTGAAATGTTAAATTTTCCATCTTGTTTCCATATCCCCTACCAATAACTTCATTTTCTTAAATATTTTAGTATTCCCCCTGTTATAAAACACTTCTTACACAAGTGAATGCAACAATACATTTTGTAGTACCACAGAACAATTACATAAAGCGAAAATATATACTTCTTTAAAAAAAAGATAATTCATTTTCATCTTGTACTTATATTTTAGAAGCATAATTCAAGTGATACAAAACCTACATATTATATAACTTTTATGTTTTAACTTTAGAGGATTTAGCTCACTAACTGTTAGCTCATTATAAATGGGAATTGGATTTAACTTCAAGGTCTGCACAAGGAAATTGCAACTAAACTTCCCTTTGATAGGGAAGAGCTTAGAAGCTTTATTTAATACAAATTGAAACACACTGCCATCCACCAAAGCCTACCAATGCTGCGGGGGGCTGGCTTGCTTTTTAATACTACCATAAATCACTGCGATGACCATCAGCAGCCTCCAAGCTGGGTTAGACAGGCTGCAGCCCCTTGCAGCCCCAAGGAAAAGGATACCCGCACAGGAGCTACAACAAAGCAACTCTAATAATCAGCAAGCTATGCAGTTCCAACCCTCTTCAAACCAGAAATGACAAGCTACTTTTTCCAGTTCCTAAGCAGCTGAGTTACATACAGAAGAACAGTATCAACATGTGATTATAAAGTGTATCACTGTAGAAATGCCACCTCTAAAAGCTGAGTTGTTGCTCTTTTTTGTTAAGGAAAAAAGGAACAGCCAGCCAATAGGACTATAGTAAGCACACAGGCTTACTATGAAAAAACGCATGGCAAAAACTGCAATGCCTTTGGATGCACTTCCCTTCTTTGAGAGGGATGAGCTTCCCTTCTTTGATGAGCTGTGCTCCGCCTTGCAGCATCACATGCTTTCACTGTTCAGCTACAAATCATTTAAACCCGTAACAGAAGGAAAAGACAAAAAGAGAGCATCTTTTATCAAGGGGCAGAACGAGACAGGACTTCAGCTACAGCAAAGCGTTCACACCGCAGCAAAACTGCAGAATCTTCTGGAACATCAAGGATGAAGCCATAGCAGCCCGCGACCTGCGGCTGCTTCCCGGGGGGCTGCACCGTGCCCACCCGGCCGGTTCCGGCCAGGGCCAGCGGCTGCCCGTGGTGTGCGGCCACCCAGCGACAGCCCGAGGGGGTGGCATCTGCTGGTGCCACTGGCACAGGTGCTTTGTACTCACCGGTGGGCTGAGATGGCACACACACCTCATCACGTATTCTAGAAATCTCTCATGAATTATTTTCTATACTCTAATGTGAAGTTTGTCAGGAAGCTGGAATGACCTGGAGATTAATTTTAACACAGTACCAAAAGTGAAATACAAAAATTTTGCACTTTATATAATGCAAGTGACATTGTTCACTGAGCATGGCTTCTCGACTCCAACAAGATTCCCTTAAGCAAGCTTTAAAATAGAACCTGCACTGTAGTAAAGAAGATTTTGGATAGTCATCTAGTCCAGAATTAACACAGGAGGCACACAGATCTCTTGTAACAATTTTCAGCTGTACACACACAGTACTACAATTCCCATTTCTAAAAAAGGGAATGCTCCCAAAATTAGATGTGCAGAATCTCCCTTCATGAAATGCACTTTTGTCTGTTCCTCACCTACTCAAAAGCACAGCAATACATTGGGGGCCAACCATCTTACTGCTGGTACCAACTGGATAGCCAGCAAGGACAGAAAAGGCACAAATAATAATTCTGTGATATAATTGGAGCTATTAGGAATCATCCCCAATGGATACACCAGCATTCCTCATCCCGAAGGACAACTCACTTCACCCTTTGCCACACACCGCCTTCTGTCTTTGTACACCTTCAACATTCCCACCCAACTGCATTTTTCTTCCCCTCTGGTTCAGAAATGTGTTTCTGGAGCCCTACTTTCCACGGTCGTGTTGGGAGTGTTTTGGAGAGAACTCCTCATGATAGACCTCTGGCTACAAAAAATATGAAGCTGTAAGAGACTATACCAGGTTAACTCTTGCAACCAAGGTCAGCAACAGATTAATCAAAGCAGATCCAAGTATCATCTCTATTTTCCACCAGATTCCAGTATTTGCATTTGAGTTGCTAGAAAAACAAAGGTTAAAAGCTTTCCTTTCCACATAGCCTTCAGCATATTTTAAGAAGGCAAGGCTCCAAAACTATGATTAAAATAAAGCATTTCAGAATTATCTTTTGGCCAAGAAATCCAAGTTAGAACATGTTCTAAAACTGAGAGTGTCTGAGGTCAGGGAAAGTCTGAAATTCAGATGTTTCATTGTAAGTAGCAAGGGACATAAGACTGGAGAACGCCAGAAGGTACAAAGAGGATAAAACAAATTCTAGGAAATCAAAACTAGGACAGCAAAAAAAGATCAAGCTTGTTAGCAGGCACAGTAGGATCCAATGGCCCAGCTTTCTCTTTTCCTTCACAGAGTTCTCCATTAGCTTATACACTGGATGTTCTGAACTCTTTGGCTGTCTCACTCAGCAACAGCTGAGCAGAACAGCAACAGGTGCACAGCAATAGGTACACAGAAGCTTGCAACAAAGCTTCAAAAACTTTGATAGGAACACACATTTTCTAGCTGTTCTGATAACAAAAGCAAGTCTGCCTCATATCAGTTGGAGCAGACAAAAAGAAACCAAAAAACCACACCCACATCAGAATTCTTTCACTTTTGCTGCTAGTTACAAAGAGCAAGGTCAGAGAAGGCACAGAACCATCATTAACACATTTATTTGCCCTTCTTGGCCAATGCTGGAGGTGCCCAGTTTCCTAAGAACAGAAGTACTTGGGTGTTCCTTAAAGGGCCCCAAACAAAACTACAAGATAGCAGAAGGAAGAACTTAAGGAAATGAAAAACACCCAAATAAGAACTTATTCAAGAAATCTACCACATGAAAACTTGCTTTCTAAGGGTGAGTTTGTTATCCTCTGTTATATAGTGATTTCATGATACAGAGAGAGTAATTCAGTTCATGTATATCCTACATGACTTCATTAAGCTATTAGTTTTATTAGTTTTATTTTATTAGATTTGACATTTTGTTCTGGTAATTAAAAAAAAAAAAAAAAAAAGGCTTTTTTTCATTTGGGTGGCTGCTTTTCCTTCCAAATTGGTCTACTTAAGACCTTACAGTTTCTGGTTGTTCGTTTACAAAACAAAATCTTTCCATTTGCCTATATGAAGTATTAAAATCACAGCATGAGCTTGCAGTGATGAAAAGACAAAGCAGATCTGCAACATTATCTAAAAGCAGCTTCAAGAACAATTTTTTAGCAAGCGCACAATAAAAGTACAATTAAAAGGCACAGAAACTACCAAGACCAAAAAGAGTGCTTACACCCATTGATGTGGATCCTGCCAGTAAGATAAGAGCATCACATAGACAACAGTACAGAAATAGAAATAGAGGAAATGCTAGAGATACATACCTGCATAAATACATAGCCATTATGCAAGAGAACTGCTTGAACTGTTTTGAATTACAGCTGAAGAAAGTATGACCTGAATGAACAAATACTGCTACTCTAGAAAACCTGAATACAACTGATTTTTTATTAAAAGAAGCATTCTTCAAAGCAACAGGTATTAGCATCAAAACAAAGAAATAAACAAACAAACAAACAAACAAACAAAAAGCAAAGAAGAGGAGACAAAGTTTCAAAGAACCACTAAACAACAGAAAAGTGTCTATCAGCACAACGATTTTTTCTTATGTGAAAAAAACGCAGTATTGTGTTCCATTCAGTCACTTGTGGAACACCACGTTTTATCCACAGCTGTAACTCTCTCGAAATGTAGCTCCAGTAAAGGCCAACAGTGACTCAATACGACCAGCTGCCTTGTCTCTGCTCTGTTAAAATAAGGACACTCTTTCCCACACGTGAAAACATAACCCCAAGCCAGCAGACTTCATGTGACTGCAAAATCTCCGCGGGCTGAGCAGATCTCACAAGGCCAGGGTTTCCTGCAAAAACATCTTCGACAGGGCAGCCCCCTCCGAGCGCTTCTTTGAGAGGGCCTGCGCTAACACCCGATTAGCAACCGCGGCTGTAACGCCGCGGAGGAGGCACCTCAGCGAGCACGCAGCTCCGCACAGCATCCCTGTCACCAAGCCTCTGCTTGGGGGGAGTCCCCTGCAGCTGCCGGCAGCTCAGCACGCCCAGCGCGGAGGCAGGCACGGCGGAGGCCGGCGGCACCTGCGGCCGAGGCTGCAGCCTCCCAGCGGCTCCCGGCC
>VXAV01006009.1:69578-80136 GCA_013399715.1 Alectura lathami | reverse complement strand
TGGCGGCCCTCCGCCCGCTGCTCCTGCTCCTGGCGGGCTGCCTGTGGTGACACGCGCGGCAGCGGAGCGGGCAGGGGGTCCGCAGCCCGCAGGACTGGCGGCACCGGCGCTTAGCGGTTGGGTACAGACCAGGTGCGGCTCTCAAGGCCTTGGCTGCAAGGCCAAGGTGCGGCAGTGTGGTCATTCACCCCGAAACCCGTAGGGTTTCCCGTACCGGCTGCACAGAGGCACTGAGGAGTCACCCACCAGGTGCTGATCTTTGATACGGACTGAAGATGCCTGCTCTTCTGTGGTACCTCACAGTGCAGCAGCAAGTACTGCTACTTCCTAAATTTGCCATGAATTTGCTTTTTTTTTTTTTTTTAAATCCCTTTCAGACTATGTTCTCACCAGCTATTAAACTCATTAGATTTCATTTATTTGTATTCAAATATCCCAAGTCAGACAGAAAGCTCAGACTACCTTCTTCAGTAGTTGTAGCCAAAATTATCCATTTTCAAGACTATATGCAGTATTAAAATATTCTATTAACCTTTCATTTTTTATATAGAAAACTGGGTGTCATCATGATTAATCCACCACATTTTAAAGTAGCCAACAACACAAAATAATGGAATCACAGTATGCNCAAACTCAGGCTGCCCAGGGCCCACCCAGCCTGGCCTTGAGCACCCCCAGCTCAAGGGTACCCACAGCTGCTCTGGGCAGCCTGTGTCAGGGCCTCACCACCCTCACAGTAAAGAATTTCCTCTTAACATCTGACCTAAATCGCTTCTCTTTTAGCTCAAAGCCATTATCCCTTGTTTTGTCACTACACAGCTTTCCTGTAGGCCTCCTTTAGGTACTGGAAGGCCAATATAAGGCCTCCCCTGAGCCTTCTCTTCTCCAGGCTGAACAACCTCAAAGAAGAAAACCCAACTCAACGTTCTCAAACTTTGTTGTTTTTCCAACTCTACATAGCATCAATAGAGACATTTTGTTTCCACCATATTTCTCTGAAGGCTTGTGGTAAATAATTTGGGACAAATTCAAGAGCAGCAAATTAATTATACTACATGCCAGAATGTCTGCAGAAATGTCTGAAACCTAATTTTTATATTCACAGCCTAATGGCGATGCTGAGCCTGTAAGAAACAAGAAAAAGATTTCCCTGAATGAAAGGAAAAATTTCTCAAGTGATCTGAGACTGTTCTAATGAAAAATGATCAGGTAGGATATTAGTACAGATAGGTTCTTGTTAGTATTCCTCTTAAAGAAAGCAAAAATTTGATTGCAGTGCTGCAACCATTCTGTGATTTGTTACGGCAACGATGTGATTACGTGCGTTGTTAATTTTAGGCAAAGTCATTACATGCCTTACAATCTAACTAAATCCTGTAGTTCTAATGTTGCAGAACTTCTTGTTCTGCAAAAATAAGAAAAAAAAAATGTTTTACAGTGGCTCTGAAAACTAACTGTATCATTAGGCCTGTTTGTACACTCCTGGCATCTGGTCAGGTTACCAAGGCCCTCACTCCTATGAGAATAACGAGTTTTTCCAGTCTCTTATTAGTAATGTGTGGGCTAACATCTCTGGAGGCTGGCATCTCTCTTGATTTGAAATCTTCAGCGTATCTGTAAAAACTAAAACCTGAATCATTCCTAAATGAGAAAACTGACTGTACTGAAAATGCAGACCATCATTCTGGGACACACTACAAAAATACTATTTAAGTATTTAAGGGATATTCTTTACTATGAACAGAGATGGCCTCAAGAAATGTTCTATGCAAACAAATTGCTTTAGACACAACTGAATATTAAAACACACCTCTCAAATAATCTAAATCACTGTCTGTTCTGCACACACATACCATTTCTCTCCTTTTTTTTTTTTTTTCATTTGTATTCTCTATTTCCTGAAAATAATCAAAAGTAAAACATTTGAGTATGAAAAGCAATATTTGTGCAAGCCAGAAAGAGGTTGTTTGCCTAAAAATTCCAAGATGATAACCATACACGTTTCAATATCTGAGAAATGGCTCTATTTCACTAGTAGAAATTCACATTGGTCAACACCAAAGCAAAATTATTTAAGGATCTGAGACATATTATGACACAGTAAGAGGCTAGCACCTTAACACTGCAGTATGAATACTTAAATCTTACAAATCCTCATAATACCACATTATTTATACATACATTAGCAATGATTTTCACAAATGTCATTGCATTGTTGAGGTTTTGATACTTTTCCAAATAAAGCAGATTGTTTTTTAAAGGTCACAGGGTGTTTTTACAGCGACCCACTTAAGGGTCTTGATGTCTAAATCAAACACTTTGATAAAACAAACTCCAAAATTTCTAGCCCCAACACACAGAATAACCAGAAGATAAGAAAATACAACAGAAAAGAAAAATAATGGCAAGAAGCACACTAATGCTCATAAAAATTTTACTTTCTATGCAAGCTAGTTTTTATTCTTCTGTTAAGTTTAGCCAATTTAAAGTTCATTTTAAAATAAAATTCTGAATCAGTAAGTTGTACTGTAAGCCAAAACAAACAACATCTTTGGTGACTCAACAACATTAAAATTAATTGTATTACTTTGAAGTATTTTTTACTGTCAATGGAGTTGCACAACGCTGGTAATTGAGTTAAAGAAACTAATCAAACTTTGAGCAGAAAATCGCTGGCTGTATCTTTGTCAAGATGAACTGGATGTAGACAAATATTCCTGTTTGCTATATTCATTATTTTGTTTAAAATGGAATGAACAAAACTGTTGCTAGAATTGGCTGAGCAGTCTGTATTCAAAAACAAAACAACAGAATTTAGTTTACTGACTTCAGACAGATATAGTCTCTCTGTGTTTTTTGTTTGCTTTCTGTGGAAGGACCTGTAGCTGCTACATTATGAATCTTAACTGATCACAAAGCAATTTCATTGGCTTGGGTACCTTTGTCCTGTATTTTATTTTCAGATAAATTGAAGAAAAAAGAACTGAAGTTTTACAGAGATGAGAAGAATGTTCACTGAGATAAAGAAAAGCCTCTCTCAATTTAACACATTTCATTAGACTGTAATCAATGGATAAGGAAAATCATCAACATCAACAAAAACTGAACCAGGTAAGGTCAGCGCTCCTCGACCACCAGGATGGCCGAGCGTGGCCAAGGGAACAGCGAGGACCTGCTCAGCCTGGAGAAGATATAGCTTTGGGCAGACCTAACAGCAGCCTTCCAGTACCTAACCTACAAGGAGGCTCCCAAGGAGATGGAGGCAGGCTCTTCACAGGGCTGCCTGGTGGAAGGGCAAGGGACAACCTACAAAAACAGAAACAAGCAATGTCTTTCCAACCATAAAGACAGTCAGGCAGTCTCCATCCTTGGAGACTTTTGTGATTAGTCACAGCCCTGGGCAACCTGATCTGATCTCAGGCTGACCCTGCAGGAGGCTGGAGTAGACCACATCTTGAGATCCCCTCCAACTTGAATTATGCTGTGAGCCTATGACTCAAAAACATAATAAATCACATAAAACTAAAAATCAGATATACCAAATGCCACTTTGAAACTCAACCTCTTTGAAACTTTTTTTTTACACAAACATATTATGTATTTCAATAAGCTTCATTCTGTTTGAGACAGATAAATATGAACTGACCTTAGCAAACAGTTCATTGACATAAACTGTTTAATCAATAATGAGTCAGAAGTCACAGAGGTTAATATGGGAATCCACCGTTGTTGATATATCCTCTAAGAAATCAAGGTAACTTTTTATTTCTTACTAATCTTGTTGACATAGGAATTGTGCGGCCCAGTGATGACCTTCAAATGCTAACAGCGATCGGTCCATTACTGTCAGGTTAATGAATGGAGTGGAAAAAGCTGTGCACTGCAGAGCTGACATTTCAGAGATGCAGCAAAGGAAGAATATCAAATGGAAAAAAAAAAAAAAAAAAAAAAGACAGAACAGTGACCTAACAAGGAACATTTTCTAATGAATATGGCAATAGTAAATTGAATAACTGATAAAGAACAGATGCCTGAAATCTGTGTTTTTCCTCTGAATTGCATCCAATGTTCTTGCTGCCATCGCAGAAAGAGATGGAGTCGTTTGATGGGAATTTGAAAGTCTTGCATTTTTATGCTAGTCCACAGAAAATCAAATCTGATTCTCTCTTCCAGAAGAGTGTGTCTCCCATTCTGTTTATCCACAGCAGTTCTTTATTTCCTTTCATCATCCTGTTATAAGCATCATTCTCATCACATTTTAGTGAAGGTAGAAGAAAAGTCCAAAGGGAAGATAGAAATAATCATACTACAGAAATAGGAAAAGCTGAAAAATCATTATAAGCCTTTTCAATTTCAGAAATAAAGTCTTAGGTGGGACAAACTTTCCTGTAATTCCCAAATCTGATAAAATATTCTCAGTAAAATTCAAAACATGAAATAAAGGTGGTGGTACTGAATCCCATAGTGTATGTACCATGGAAAAGCTAGCATTTAAGCGTGAAGAAACCATCTTTTGATGTTTTGGTATACTGCTAGCTGAATCCACTTCCAAACTCACTTGTATCTGCTGTCAACTCAGGAAGAAACAGAGAGTATTTACTTTCTTTCACAACTCACTGAGCAGATGAACAAAGATAAATGCCAAATGGAGACGAAAATGGTAAACATGCAACTAGTGATTTATTTTAGTTCTGTTTGAACTGATTAATGCAAGAAATAATTATCTCGAGCTGGGACTTTGGACTTAGCAAGCATGTGGCACATGGCCACATGTAGTTTTCTATCTATAACTCCTTCATGCTGCAATATTTGTGCTGGCTTACAGGTACTATGCATTATAAGTTATAAGTAACTCAAAACATGCCAAATTCAGGGCACTGCTTGCCCTGCTTTGTGTTCAGCACATGCTATCCTGATGGGAGAAAAGAGGAAGAGAGGAACGAAGAGGGATGCAATGGCTAACAAACATGTCCCTCGTAGCTGATCACTCCGGTCATTCATTTTTCCCCCATCCTGTTGATGATGTCTGAGAATTCTTGTAAATGAGGGAAGCTTAAGATGGCTGTCCAAATCTTAGAAGGGCAAACTATTTTGTAGTCCTTAAATGCTTTATATTGCTGTGTAAGCAAGCAATATATGATATGATTATTCAAATATCAAAGACAAGTGTATTTAATAAGTATACACCGCCCTTGGACTCTGGTCAGAATCAAAGCACCAGAAGGAAAAGTATCAGTAGAGAAGAGAAACAATGGAGACTGCTTTCTGGTGTGGAACTGAGAACGAGGAATCAGGACTGACAGTTTCAGAAATAGCTTCTCTGAGTGCCTGACAGTCTGTAAACTCCAAGTTTAGGAATTCAGGTTTTCTCTTGCACGATTGTCATTAGACAGACACTTCCATTTTAACATACCTGGTATCTGGGGTACACAACCCAAATGAGCATGTGGACCACGTTGATAAGAGTTTGACTTACCAAATTTAGGGCTGACCTTCAGACCTTCATATTTTCTCAGTGCACCAATACTCTCAGCTCTCACAATCAACAAGCCTGAGGCAAGTACAGTGTGCACACTTCTACCTGCTCACATATGCCAGGGGTAAAGCCCCACAGATGTCAGCAGCAGCCATGCCAATAAGTTCCTGCAAGCAGCAGCTATTGCCCACCCACTGGCAAGCAGAGGCTGTTGATTGCAGACTTTGGCTCTCTGTGTTTCCTGCAGTACCCAGCCAACCCTCAGAGACCCTGCAGCCATCTGCAGCCTTCTCTGAACACACCCCAGACCGGAGGGACAGGAGCACAAACTCAGAGTTCCTCAGACACCAGCACGGCCACTGCCTCCGAGCTGCTGCACCAGACCCCTCACATGTGGGACTGTGGGCTGATTGCGTGCTGAAGTTACCAAAGGGGTTCTGCCAGCCAAGTGCAGCAAGCCAAATACAATTTTCTGAGGGATGTATGTTACCCAAAAGGTGTAATGATCCTGGAGGATATTCAGCTATCAGTCAACCCAGCAAGTGGTGAGCTGTGAGGTCAGGAATACCCGTTTTGCAAGTTGTACTCTGCCTTTCTGCATCAGTGGACCCAGGTAATGCTGCAAGCCTCTCACCGGCCTTGTCAGTGATGCTGCCACTGCTCAGCTCACAAAACTTGCAAAATCCCCAGCTTTGTCCATGTATTTGGACTCTAAATACTAATATCTGAGGTTCTAATAGTGGACTTCAAGAGAGCACTTACTAAGAAGGTGCATGTACTAGAAGACAAGATGGTTCAAGAATCATCCATGCTCTCAACGGTGCCAGCAGAGGCTGGGAGCACAGCCCGTCAGAACAGCTCGTCCCCATCCTTCAGGGAAATCCCAGCAGTAACTGCCTCGTTGATCTCCATTTTGCCGCTAACATTTTAACATTTGGTGAAACTGTAATTAAAAAGACAATTCTCTTTTTTTCCTGTATTTCTGGATTTCTCAGTTATTCAAAGCCATTGCTGAACCAGTGTTTTGCTTACTCATGCTAATCAAAAAAACACCCCCAAAAACCCAACACTTTCGTTATTCACTCTGATCAGAAAGATATTTATTTGAGGTAGACTGAAATACTCTCAAGTAAATAACTGTTCTAACATCTATCAAACACATTCTCAATCACAGGTCAGATGATGAATTGCTCTAGGCATTGTTAACAGCACCATTTTTAATAAAATAAGCCACTTTTTCACAGGCATTGTGTGGAAGAGAGCTTAATTCATATTTCTGCCCTCCATTCTCCATCAGCAGGTGCATGAACACACACAGAACCAAAAAGCTAAGAAGTGGAATCAAAACTGTTCCAAAACCTGGAACAGTTCCAGGTCAACATGATTTGGAAATTGAACGTAAATCTATGGCTGACTGATACCGCCTTCAGCTATGAAAATAAATACACAAATAAAAGTTACATGATCTATTTGGCAGTCACTTATGTGAGAATATTTCACTTTTCAGCTGCCCAGCTGCACAGAAACAGACAGCACTAGATAATGTTTTGGACTCCTGTATAAATGGCATTTACCAAATGGAAATCAGAAAATGTGGCAGCATGCCGCCTTTGTACCATTCTTCTTCTGTGTGAGAATTCAGGAAATGTTCCTAGAAGAACAGGATCACCAAACTGTGCCTGATGAAACAATTATCATATCGTCCAGCAATGTAGAGCAATTAATTCTTACATGAACATGATAAAACCCCCAAACATTAAAGGAAATTTTATTCCAAATTGTTACTCTTAAATGTCTGTGCAAGAAAAGTAAAATATTCAGCTCTTTACCCCTCAGAGCAGATAATAAAGTTGTGCCTTGTCACACAAATTCATGCAGTAGGTTAACACAGAGGAAATGAGCTGTTCAGACATTTTCTTTCTTCTGGTTTTGCACATTTTTGGCTACCCTAATTGGCACCTGTAGTATTTATTTCGGAAACCAAGAACATACACATTTTTCTAAGATTAAATTAACACCGATTTTCTCCTAACTATGTATTTGCTGCAATATACGCTAGAGCTTTGGAAGCCTTATAGTTGCCGTTCAGCTAAATAACAACCTACTGCTATCCAGCTGTTACCATAGTGCCCAGCTGAGGCATTTTCTTTAATGAAGTTGGAAAAAAACGTTCAGATTTCTTCTTTCTTCAGGCGGGAGGCACAGTAGGTGGCTTAAGACTGCAGTGTGACGCACCATGCCTTTGCAGTCATAATTATTTTTCATTCTGTTTTAAATTTTATTTTATCCAAATATTTAGAAAGGTAAATGTCAACTTCTAAAAATAACAGAAGGAAACCAAATGCCAAAAGCAAATTCTCTGTGAATATACCTACTTTGATTGAGATGGAATGAATTCTGGAAATGAGAGAGACATCATAGCTTTTAAAAAGAGTCTTTGACTCATTTGTAGGAATGTTAGGTGCCCATGACACTTTTTCAAGTACACAAAAGCCTCCTGGAGGGATGGAGAATGAACTTCAAAGGCCGTTGCACAGAACTGTAATACAGATACTACTTTTCAAACCAGGAATTTGTCACACTTCAGCTAACATCAGGTATTATTAACAAAGACATGAACCACACAAGCAAGTATAAGGCAAAATTAAATATCATTTTATAGCCTAGGAGTCAGGACTATTCTATGTTAACCATATATTAATCTGAACAGGAAAATGTACATGGTTATTTTCAAAATCGTTTGCTTTGCCTGCACTAACCTATTAAAACGTATGAACATCTATGTTTTAGGGGTTACAGATCATGCATCTTTAACAAGCAGAGCATATTTTATATAAATTCTATCACAAAGTGCTTTCTTTAGTACTACAGAAATATTATGGAACCAAGCTATTCCAGAGTACTGCAAAATAACAAGAGGGAACAGACACAAGGTGCAGCAAGGGAAATTCCAAGTTGATTCAAGGGCAAAACTATCCGGTACTCAAACTCTGTGGTGGGACAGGGTCCCAGAGGTGCTGTGGAATCACCTCCTGGGAAGAATTCAAAACTCTGTCACACGAGGCTTTGAGCAACCTGCTTGAACTTGGAGCAAGTGGCCATCAAAAGTCCCTCCCAGCCTGAAGTATTCTATGATTCTGTGATTATAAAAGCTGTAAAAATATAAATGGATGATATAAATGGGTATATATATATTATATAATAGATAATAGGTGTTGTGGAACAGGTAAATTATCTGCAAGAGAACTTCAAAAATATATCTAAAATATATTTTAGCTGACTGTGAAACAGCTTCATTTAGATCCTGTATGAAGATTTATATACAGCTTTTTATTTTTCTTATATCTATCTTAAACTGGAAAAAGACAATAGCTTCAGTAACGCTAATGGAAGTAATGGAAAGCAGATTGAGTCTAGAACAAATCTAGACTCTAAAAAGCTATGGCTATCTGTTTATACACGCTTTCCACATGTTTTTGTTGTGATCTAATTATAAATATGAAACTGGAAAAATATAGTCTTTCATTTGATGATAATTTTGAGAAAAGACTTTATTTCATGTGGATTTATAAGAAAACTCTTGTAAAATACACTACTCTATGCTTTTCAGTAGTATTTTTAATTATTTTTAAAAATTTCAATTATTTTTATTAAAAACATGGAAAAAAGTAATTTATAACTGAGAACTGCAATGTTTTGAAAACTGTAAATAATGTTAAACTACAGATCAATATACACACATAAGAAAAAAAAAATATATCAGGACTTTGCCATGCTTTACACAAGAGGAAAACTTTACTCATGCCTATTCTGCAAGTGTCAGCAGATGATATCACTATCTAGCATAAATGTTTACAAGAATGGGTTCTAAATGCATTGCAAGTACATTACAAAGTATTCACTGCTCAAAAGAATTCCATCATGTCAGTGCCCATGAAGTATTCATTTTACTGTAACAGTTGTACCATTTATCACATTTTCATTAGTCCACTTACTGTAAGTGAAATGTATAGACAACATAATGAATGTAGTGGCCAACTTGGTAAAATTGTTTCATAATTGACTGTACTGTGATCCCAGGTCTAATTACTCCATACTTATTTAAGTATTTAATAAGCTACTTAATTAATAGCCCAGCCCTTGCACTAATGAAATGCTCTTCCACTGAGTCACCATTGCATGGCTGAGAATCAATACTCTTGCAGATTTTTTTAAATTCTTTTCAGTGACATTCACATTGTGAAGATTTGGAAACCAAAAACAACATAAAACTCTCATCCCTTAAAAACTGTGTCATACTTTAACATTTTAATTGTGTTTACCCTAAGATTCAGATATGCCATGTGCCCGTGGGACTTCTGTACAGAAACCACAGATACGAGTCTGACTGAAACCCGTGCGACTCGCTTTTGCAACGTATTTTAATGGTCCCAACTGCATCTTCACTGTCTTTAGAAATTAGTTCTGATGTTAATTACTGTGATCACTAGGTAAACTTCAACATTATATAACGTTTCGTAGTAGAGCTACACGGCACTGCGCTGCTCTTACAGGCCCAGCCCACAGGCCATCTGCTACAGGCGTCCACTAAAAATTGGCTCTGCGCTGTATTGTCATTGTATGAAATAGATGTTGAAAAAAATACATAGATTGTTTAAAAGAAAAGTTCATGACTCAGGCCGGGGGAGAAGACAGTACTTTTAGTGCCGTTACTGTCAGTGATGGCCGAGGGATCGAGACATGTGCAGAAGCAGCAGTCGGTATTTTGCAAGACGATGCTACACCGCACAGTTGCCTCTTCACAGCTGACCATCCCGCGCGCGTCAAACCCACATGCAGTTGTGCAAGGCCCTACTTCAGAGAACAACGTTTTGTCTCTGTCGTGCTGCTCCATTGCTGAATGACAAAACCCAAGTAAATGCAGTTTTGAAATTTAGAGTTGTGCACTGCTACCGCAACGTTTGCGTTCGCGCAGGAAGATGCCAACACGTTAAAACGGAGCAGTGCCTGACAGGCCGCGTCTGGGGGCGGCCCGGGGCCCGCTACGCGCAGCTGCGCAACCCCCGCTGGGCCCGCGCCGCG
>VXAV01006009.1:36653-47519 GCA_013399715.1 Alectura lathami | reverse complement strand
TTTTTTTTTTTTTGAGTTCTTAGGATACACTTCTCAATATGTGATTTAATGGTGTTTTATGATATTTAATATGATATTAACAAGAAAATACAAATTTAGTACCTAGTTACAAATTTAACTAGATAAGTGTTCCATGTTAAGTAGAAGGCCAAGTGCAAGTGTGTGATTTGATTAGAGGAGAGTCAGGATTTTGCTGTCCTGACTATCATATCAAAATATAATGAGTCATACTTGTGGTTGGTGAATGAATATTAGGTTCATGAAGTAAAAGCAACATTATAAGCCTGATGCTATTTTCCCAAACTGATCAAATGTCACTGTTTCAATTTTCCTTGTATTGTGTTCTTTTTCCCAAAATAATTGTTGGGGGGGAGAAAAAATTTATCCTATGGATTGTTGTATTTTAAGACTTTACCTGGGGGCTGCAAATGCTGCATGCACAAACAGCATAGTGGGTGAAAGATACTTATGCATGAGGCTTACTTGTGTCCTATGCACAGTTCAGAGATGATGAAGGTAGATATTAAGATCTGGGTGGAGGAGGAAGGGGCCTTGTCTGCAGAGATGAAAGCACTGCAGCATGCAGAGTTGAGAGCGCACACTGCAGCAGATGGTGCTAATGAATTCTGGGAGGATACGTGTGGCTCGGTAGATGCCCTTCCACCCACTATGCCTGCAACTATTTTAATGCTAACAGATCTGGAAGATGAATGTTTGCTAGGCATGTGGCCCTTCAGGTGTGTGCTTTTGCTGAGATAGCCTTGTTCAGAAACTGGAACTGTTAGTTATTCTAAAACTAACACCATTGTCTTTTGTTATAGTTTCAGTCTGATGGAAGCAAGCAAGAAGATAAAGAGAAAATGGTGAGGTTCTTAAAATCTTTCCATCCAAAAATGAACATAGCATTTCTAGTAGAGCTAATTCTTACTTATTTCTTGGCAGAGTTTTAAACGTTCTAGTGATCTCATTTCTCCTGCGCACTGCTCTTATTACAAGTTTTAGTAACAAGTTTCAGTAAAATAGCAGTCTATTTTTCTTCATGGAGGTAAACTTGTAGTGTCAATTTTACTCTTACCTTTTGAAGATATAATGAACATAATGCACTGAAGACAGCTACGTTGCTCATTACTTTATAAAACATTGACAGCATATGTTGTCCATGAATTAGCTAGATTTATGATGTGAGTTTAAGTTGTCCTAGTATTTATTTGTTTCGTTTAGGAAGTCTTAATTTTGTGGCCAACTTGTATTTTCTTAGTCTACTAAGATGTGCAATTCACGTTGCTTTTTGCATATCTGATAGTTACCTTGAGTTTTGTCTTTATCCCAGGAGATACTGTTTAGCTGTTTGTTGAGCATTACCGATCAAGTTCTGCTTCCTTCCCTTTCTTTGATGGACTGCAATGCATGCATGTCTGAAGAATTATGGGGAATGTTCAAAACTTTTCCATATCAGTACCGGTGAGTAGAATAGATTTTCTGTTCTTTGGAAGTGGTTTATCTTAAGCTGTCAGTGCTAAAAGTAATTCTCCTGTGGTCATTTTCAAGGTACCGTCTTTATGGACAGTGGAAGAATGAAACCTATAACAGTCACCCGCTTCTAGTGAAAGTCAAAGCTCAAACCATAGACCGAGCCAAATACATAATGAAGTAAGTTGTCTAATTTCATAAATTATCAACTGTGGTGCAGTGTACTGCACTTCACTGGCTGACAAATTACTGGCGGGTGTTGTGGTGTTGCATTGTTGTGATCACTGGAGCAGAAATTGTGCTTGAACATCTGTGGGTTATAAACTGGAAATAGGTGAAGTGAAGATTGAGGCGTCAGCACTCTGCTTCAATATTAATGTATACAACTTCCTTCTGTGCATCAACCTCAGACTTAGTGTTAAGTTTGTACCTTCATGAGGGAATGCTGTGAAAGCGCAACACAATAGAATTAGCGTGGGAGGGACTTCTTTTTTTTTCTCTAATGAACAGTGCAACTAGTGCAGAGTGACTGAGCTGTAGTGAAATTAAATTTGCATGACGAACTAACAAAGTCACAGGCTGTTTTTGGGTGTCATGTAGGTCCTGCAACAGCTTCTGAACACAGAGTGCTCAGAGTTGAAACTAGAACACAGTCTGTCAGAGCATGGGGCTGACGGGCTGGTTTCTGCCCTCTACATGTCATCGGACTACAGGCTGCAGATTCTTAGAGGAACAGTATTTCTATACTTAGATTTCTTAAACACATCCTCTAGTGAGGATTTAATCTCTGCAGCTAATAAAGTTCTTCAGTGAAGCTGAGCTGTCTTAGCATTCTTTTAGCTTATCTTTTGTAGTGAAAGGTGTTCTCTTTTGCAGGCGTCTAACTAAAGAAAATGTGAAACCCTCTGGAAGACAAATTGGGAAGCTCAGCCACAGCAATCCTACAATTCTATTTGATTACGTATGTAGTTGCATGCAAATAAATACTATTTTATCCTAAATATAGATGATAAAGTGTGAAAGGGACCTGTGGTCGTAGTGAAAATGTATTTCTAACTTCAGTTTTCTTGACTTTTGTGATGTAGATTTTCAAGTATGATAATTTGCTAGTAGTATAGAAACAAAGATCAGGGAAATTAAATTGACAACAGGTACTGAGTAGCTAAAACTGCACTGAAAATTGCAACTACTTCTATATGAGTGTTTAATCTCAGACAGTTGAGGTGGTTCTGAGGTACACAGATGTGCTGATTGGGTTATGCAGGAGTGATCTACCAGTTAGTGTTCAGAAGTTACTAGAAGAAATCGATACTTCAAGTGTATGTGTATAAATCATATAGGAAAGAGCGTTATAAAACTTGATTGATACAGTTTACTTGTATTCTTTCATGAGCTAGGTGTTTTTTTATTTGGTAGTCATTGTAATAAGGTAGCAGCAGGGACTTACGAGTAAGGTTTAGGATTCTTGAGAGGTCTGAAACAGTGAAATGTTTTAGTGGTTTTTATTTCTGGTAGCTTAAAAGTTGTAATTTTATAATTCTAAAGAAAATACTAATACAGAACTATTTTTAGATGTTAAATGTTTCACTGTCTCAAAGGTACTAGGAAAACTAATGAGGCTACCTTTTCAATTTTGGAAGTGGTTTAGGACCTACAACTACTTTCAAAAAGATTTTGTGTAGATTTGAAGACAAATGTCATTTAATGTTTAGGTTTATTATGTGAAATACTGGTATTTTTCAGCTCAATGTGTCTGTTAACTTTCAGATTTTATCACAAATACAAAAATACGATAACCTAATAACCCCAGTTGTCGACTCACTGAAATACCTCACTTCACTGAATTACGACGTCTTGGCATGTATCCTTTCATGTACATTAATACATCTGGCACTGACACAGCTGTGGTTATAGCTGCATTAAATCTCTTCTCTATCACTAAATACTATTTTTTGTTGCTGCTTTATGTTGGAAGTTCTAGTGAATTTTGCAAATGATTTTTTTTTATACTTACTGGGTTACAGAACGCTCTGTTTGCTCTTCCCTACTTTCACACTATGGAAATTATACTTCAAGTTGTTTTACTACTTTCACACTGTTCTTGAGGGCATAGTGAACCTGTAAATGGTAGATTAAATAAGTTACCATTTCTTTCATGACTTCTTTAAAATCAGAACTGTATGTTAGTGGCTGTACTTGCATAGTATTGATAAATTACACATTGTGGAGCTGGAAAAAAGTAGCTTTTGTTTTGACAAATGGATAAAAAGTATTCTCTTTAACTCTGCTAAAGACTGTATCATTGAAGCTCTGGCAAACCCTGAGAAGGAGAGAATGAAGCATGATGACACGACTATCTCGAGCTGGCTGCAGAGTTAGTATTTCTATTTTATTTCATGAACATTTAAAATACTACACTGTCACTATGATCATAATGTTCAGTCTTTCACTTGGATCTGCCAGCTAATTTTTCAAACAAAGTGCTGGCAAGTGTAATCAATTGGAAGATACTTTTGTCTTTGTAACAGAAAAACATGTGCACTGCTAACACTGTACGTGTATTTGACTAATACTTATTTTGTGATTGATCTCCATGACATAGTAAGTGTAACTGTTTCTCCTTGCTTTAGGTCTGGCTAGCTTTTGTGGTGCTGTTTTCAGAAAATACCCTATTGAACTTGCTGGTCTGCTTCAATATGTGGCCAACCAACTGAAAGCTGGGAAAAGGCAAGTCTTGCACAACTGATCTGTATAAACTCCATCTTCATATGTATATATTTTTTTTGTTTCTTCTGCTGATGTATGAGCACTCAATTACTAGTTACTCTGGTAATGATAATGCTTCACTCATTTAAACCACAAAGGTTAAGAAATTTAAATAGAAGGAAGAATGATACACTGGCTGGATTTTTCCTGTAATTGTTTAGCTGTGGCATATTATTTGAAGAACTGTTCTTTCATCTGTAGCTTATCTTTCTACAATTTTCTTACCTAATCAGACAAACAGCCCTCCAGTCTGTAATAGTGTTGTGGAAATTACTGTGCATTATTTAAAAAACAAAAGCAAGAATGAAACCACCAATTAACATGATACAAAAGGATGCAGTTGTTGTTCAAAATTTATTTTTTTTTCCTTACGTCTTATCTGCTGGGATCTTAGCATTTCTATATAGTTTTAAATACTTTGTCTTATTTATTTAATGACCGTTGAATTGCTTCTTTGTACATCAGTGTTAATCATTCACAAGACATTTTTGAAACAAAGATTGCAATTTGAATCTTCCTTCACATTCTTTTGTCCATCTATCATCATCAGTTAATGTTACTGCTTCCTTATTTAATTAATTTTTTTGGATTATTTCCTACCACATAGGTGAGTATTGACTTCTATTCTATTATAAATCCCTATATGCTTACTGAATGACAGCAGGAGATGATGCAGCATGTTAATTTAGGGTATTTATGTTGAGAACTCTAGTTTTTTCCCTTCCTGCAATGCTCAGTCTCATGTGCTCCCTTGCCCCAGTTTGTTTTGTATTCTGGTGATGGTACAATCACACTGAGCTACAGAAGGAGGGTAAGTAATGTTTCTTGTCTTTCCCAAGAATTACATATTAAGACTAAGTATTTTGAGGAAATTTTTTTATTTTCAAATTAATATTTAGGATGGTAGAAATAATAGACTTACCACAATGACTACCAGTTCCATGACACTGGAATATTCAAGTGTTTGGACTGGAGTATATGCTGGTAGTGCACAGTTCCTAAACGGAAAACATAGCTGGAAGAACAAACAAAAATATACAAATGGTATGAAATAATTAAATTTAGAACTTTGTTTTGGGTCAATGCTTTTTTCATTAGTAGGTCACAAATATCCAAAGAAACTAGAAAGTATTGCTTATTTGAACGATTGTGATACAGCTCGTGTATTTCTGTTGAGGAAAAGTCATCACCCTTCCTTTAATTCAGAGCAGGAAGTAAAGCCTGGTTTGCTGGAGGGCATGATTACTGGAGTGTTTTGTATATTCTTGTGTTCCAAATCAACTCTAATTTTGCCAGTAAATGTCTAAGACAGACATTGTTTGAAGAAGAAAAAAAATGTTCTGAGAATTCCATGTTCACAGGAGATACAATAATGATATAGATACAATATGAAGCATTTAAAACAGCCAGAGAGAGCAGTAAACTGAGTAATTTGTTGGTACTTAGAGCTAATAGCACCACATTCAGTATTTTCAAAAACACTGAAATACAGCTCTTGAGTGCTTGTGTTGCTTTTAAATAACTATTAACCTGTAGTAGAGAAATCCTTGTGTGTCCAGTGTACTGTTATTTTACCCAGAAATATAATTAAAATGTGATTTCGCTTAACATGCATCACCCTGTTACTTTCTACTGTGTATTGAATGTTGTAGCTTCCATTTCTTAAACAAATTTTCTTTTTTTTTACCCCACTTTTCTATTTTCTGTGCAGCTTTGATTTGCTTATTTTAAAAGAGGTAGTGCAAAAAATGGCAGGGATAGAAATTACAGAAGAAATGACAATGGAACAGTTGGAAGCCATGACTGGTGGAGAACAGCTGAAAGCTGAGGTGTGTTCATGTTAAATTCATGTTCATGTTAATGGTGCTTCTACAGACTGTGACTCATGACCTCTGGCAGCATAGCTGGGGAAGGTGCTAGCGCTTTCATCACAGAGCTTCCCACTCCATTGGGTTTACAAGCCTTTCAGAAAGGCAGCCAAGACAGAGTATACTTGAGCCTCAGTTGCCATGCTTCACAGCATCCCACATGAATGAAGACAGCCTTCGCTGTCTGGTGTTAGGTGACAGGCTGCAAGTTACAGCAGCCGCTGAGCTTCTGTGTTGTGCAGTCATGCTGTTTTGAGCCCTGATCTGAGTGTGGCACCTCTCTGAGTGGAGTAACATCTTAAGCCACCTTCATGGTTAAAGCTGTTGCAGCCTTGGCATCAAAGATTTGGATGAGTCTGACCTAGGATTAGCTCCCTGGGCAAATGAATAGCTATACTCAGAACTAAAATCAGAACCTTTTTTATTGAAAAGAAAAGAGACTTTGAGCAGATCTCAGTAGACCTAGGTCTAAGATGCAGTGTCATGGTGCTCATAAGTCACTTTTCACTTCCTGTGTAGAAGACTAACAGCATACAAGATGAGTTCATTTCTGATATGTAGCAACATAGAATCCAGAGATTTTTATTAACAGACAAGAAACTGTGTTGATGTTAATTCCTTAAAATTCCTGCAGTCAGAAGCACATGGTTTACATTTTTAATGCCCTGTTTCCAAATTTAAGCTACATCTTTCTGTGCTGTGCAGGGTGGGTACTTCGGCCAAATCAGGAATACAAAGAAGTCTTCTCAGAGGCTGAAGGATGCGTTACTGGACCATGATCTTGCCCTTCCGCTATGCCTGCTTATGGCTCAACAGAGAAATGGTGTGATCTTTCAAGAGGGAGGAGAAAAACATCTGAAGCTGGTGGGAAAACTGTATGATCAGGTGAGTTAAAAACACATTTATAAGAACTCCTTTTCTTTGGTAAGCTCTACTGTATCAGGATTCTGTATGAGAGTAATGTATTAAAAAATTCCACATTTGCAGTGATCTCACTTCTATAATACAATGATGTCAATTGTCAATATATACTTAATACTTCTGAGTGAAAGACAGAAGTGTCCTTTGTCATCAGCAGCAAGAAATTTTTCAGTTGACTGTTGTTTTTCTGATATGCTTTTAGATGAACTTTTGTGTTAGAAGATCTTTAGGGATAAGCCTGAATTCATTTGCTGCTGGAATTCCTTTGCTGCTGTAGGCAGTAGGAATTAGTTTCATTCTGGGAGAACAGAATGCTCTTTCAGTTCTGCTGGCTATCGTAAGGCTTTCCTTTGGGTACACATAGAGTTGAGTCAGCATTGGTAGTGGTAGAAATACGTAGCATGGAAAGCTCAGCTTTTCTCCCATGAGGAATTTTTTGCCATAATGTGGTTTTAACATTTTTATTTTAAAAACAACCAACTTCCCCCCACCCCAACCAACAAACAAACAAAATGGAAAAAAAAAATTGGCCTTTGTAAGCCCTCCCTAACTTTATTTCTGAACAAAATAAAACTATTCTAACTTTCTTTTCACATAGTGCCATGATACCCTGGTACAGTTTGGTGGGTTTTTAGCATCCAATCTAAGCACAGAGGATTACATTAAGCGAGTGCCTTCAATTGACGTCCTTTGTAATGAGTTTCACACACCACATGATGCTGCATTTTTCCTCTCAAGACCCATGTATGCACACCATATTTCCGTAAGTATAACTCCGTTTGTCTGCTCCTAGTGATGCCATTCTATGTGTTACAACTGTATGTGTTAGGATCCTGCAAAAGTCAGTTTGATAAATAAGACTCGCAGGTGCTTTTTGAAGAGTTGTGGTAGAAACAAGCTGTGGGTTGGAAGAGATTTTAATTTACCTTCACAGAAAATAATGGCTGTGTGTCAGATTTTGCACAAGTTAAAGCAGTTGTAGCTCATGAATTCACATCTTCTGGTGATCTGAGTGATCAGCAGCTCTCCCACCCCAGTCTCCCCAAATGTGCAGGTCTCTGTGGATGTTTTAGATGGATTTTTGCTGTGGAGGAAAATGTTGCAGCTGTTAAAAGGTGAAGTGTTTAAGTGTCAAGATAAATTTGCCCCTGCAACTAGAATAAGTATTGAGAGNTAAAAGTTCATTACGATGTTCTCAAGTGCTTTATGTACTTAAAATTTCTTATGTGAATCTTTGTTCCACAGGAAAATATCTGGGAAGTTGAATTATATTTGGTTTTTGTGTACAGAGATTGCAATTTTTCATTTTTTTAATCCACAGTCCAAGTATGATGAACTAAAAAAAGCTGAGAAGGGAAACAAACAGCAGCACAAAGTTCACAAATACATTACATCATGTGAGCTGGTGATGGCTCCTGTTCATGAAGCTGTGATCTCGCTGCACCTTCCCAAGGTTTGGGATGACATCAGTCCTCAGTTCTATGCGACGTTCTGGTCTCTGACGATGTATGACCTTGCTGTCCCACATAGTAGCTATGACAGAGAAGTCAATAAACTGAAAGTCCAGATGAAAGCCATAGATGACAATCAGGAAATGGTATGTTTACAAAATGTTATGCTCCAATTTAACCTTGAAAGAGTTTTTTCATGGAATCCTTGTATGAAGACCTAAGTAACAAAGTTCTTGCATGCACTTCAGTGCTAAGGCAGAGAGCGTTACCTGTGTGTAACAATACCAGCAACACCATTGACTGTCTCACAGCAGTGACAAAACCTGTCCCGGCACTGCGAGTCATCCATGCACCAGTACAATTTGCATTCTAAATCTTGCTTTCTTTCATACAGCAATGTAGCCTGCATGATGGTGTGTATAGTTTTTTTGGTATAAACTATGAAAAATCAACTGCTGATTTGTAGTACATGATGGGATATTGTTGAGTTAAATGATTTAGCTGCTCTTTCACCTGCTTTATGTAATTGTATTTTTTGGTTAAGCTACCAAAGTTAAACCTCGGTTAGTTCTGAGCAAGTTGGTCCATTGACAGAGGTTTTTTGTCAGCTGATTTGTCCATTATGGTTTCTCACAGTCATATAATGTAGACACTCTTCCTTATAATTCCCACTTCAAAAATACCAGTGGCTCCAGTAAGTGAAAATTACTGGGAAAATCTGTCTTTAAGAAGATAGTTTCTTATGTATCTGTACTTCAGCTGTTTGCTTATGTCATTAATTATCCAGTGTTAATAAATAAAATCAAGAATATTGTTTAGTAGAATAGCTTTTCAGGTATTTCTTAGTATTACCAGGAATTTCATAGCTCTATCTGTAGCAAATGTTAGTGTAATATTAAATTGCACTGACATTTTACAGCCTCCAAATAAAAAGAAGAAAGAAAAAGAACGTTGCACAGCTCTTCAGGACAAACTCCTTGAAGAGGAGAAGAAGCAGTTGGAGCATGTGCAAAGGGTTTTACAGAGACTGAAACTGGAGAAGGATAACTGGCTGCTGGCAAGTAAGTGCGTGTGTGTGCATAGTCATCAATGTCCCCAGAACTAAAAATTCAGCTTGTGCTAGTGCACTAAATACTGATTTTTCTGATCTAGTTATCTTGCTGGCAGACCTCAACATATGAGCCTTTAATTAGAACACAGTGTGTCTTTGCAAATGCTGAGTAGCTGCTTTTTAGGGAGATGTTTCCTTTGCTTCTTGCAAAGTCAAGACCTGTTTGCTGATTTAGAAAATAAGGGCTTCACAGATTTGGGGTGAGATTGTACTTACAAGGTGGTTTGCACACTAGCTTCTGTATTGCAGGGGGTGGGAATGTAAACTGCCAATGAGTGATTTGGGTTAACTTTGAGTGCTATGATTAGGAGCTGTGGTGGAACTTGAATAGTTGAAGCAGTTTACCAAGGTTTTTCTGAGCTTTTTTTCCATTGTAACAAAAGAATTTTTTTCCAATAAGAAACAAAGATCTGCTGTAACAACACTTCTGCCCTTTTGCCTGTTCCTCAAACAGTTAAAAGGCTTATTTTGACTTGGAGTAGCATCAAAGATAAGTCAGGAATACAAAATGGAGAATGTGATGTGCAATACTGAATGTCTTGGGAAGAGTAGGATTAATTGTTAACACTTTACTGTTTTTCTTACTTGTCTCAATTTCTTTGTTTTCGAAGAGTCTACCAAAAATGAGACTATCACAAAGTTTTTGCAGTTATGTATATTTCCTCGCTGCATTTTTTCGGCAATCGATGCAGTTTATTGTGCTCACTTTGTCGAACTGGTGCATCAGCAGAAAACACCCAACTTCTCCACGCTTCTCTGCTATGATAGAGTAAGTAGCTAGAACTCTGTGTATGTATTTAATGATTATAAGCATGTGAAATAGATTTATCCTAAGAAAGCTAGACTTCCAGAGGAAAGCCATCAGCAGTCTTACAAGTTACACTCGCGTTTTGCAACCTTGCAGTGATCTGCAGCTCTGTGGCCTTGTCTAACCCTCCAATGTCAGCCGTACTGCTGTAGTAGCAACTTGCTTAAGCTTGCCCTAACAAGCATCATCCCTGGGACCATTCTGACCCTGCTGACAAACATGGGATTAATTTGTATCACTGCTGAGACATGGGAATATCATGCCATGGGGGGTACTGATAGCTGCAGTAGACTGATTTTTCTGGGTCAAACAGCTCTAACGGTACCAGCTGACTACTGTTCTGGGATATCAGAACCTTTCTGGCATTTTCTGCCGCAAGAAGCCAGGTTACTAAGTTGGTTGTAACCATACAGATGATGCACTGATAGGACTATATCCTTTGATTGAGAGGATTTGTATGGGGCTGTATTG
>VXAV01006009.1:12713-31190 GCA_013399715.1 Alectura lathami | reverse complement strand
TAATAATGCTGCTGTTCTTTTTTCTTTTCTCAGAACAAAAACGCCGCAAAGTTGATATCCATTCTTCTCCATCACATTCCTCAACAGTAAAGGTTAGTATAGCCTGAGGAAGGCAGCGCCCATGTTAGGCTCACACGTTTGGGATGCCAATGTCCGACTTCCTTCAAGTTTTGTGCCAAGTATTCACTGGAGCCACTGGAGGTTTTATATTGCATTAGAAAATGCATTCCTTTTCTTTATTGGCGGACTGTCTTTTTTCTATTAAAATATTTTTTATTAACCCAAGCAAAGCTTCAAGGACCTAGCACAAATTTCGTAAATAGTGTTTGGAAATTGCAAGAGAATTTTTACACAGACGTGCCTCATTGTTTTAAGCAGTCCGTTTTTTTTGGAGTGCAATGGTAGCTACAAGCAAATGAGTCCTTGCAGCAGAGTGGAGCATATTTTTCTGCACTTCTATTGAAGAATCTGTAGCACTGAAGATTCCTGGATGATACGGGATGTACGATACCTCTGAATTCATCAGGCTTCTTGATGAGCGTCATACCGATATGTGCCTTCTAAGGAGGAGCCTTGAAAGGAGTTCCATTTTAAAGTCTCCTTGGTGATCAGTTCTCCTGTAGTTGTGTATATTCAGTGAGCATGCAGCTTCTGTTGTACCTTCCCTGCAAGGTTTGTTTATTTCCAATGGGTTCCCACCATGTTGAGCCCTGCGGTACGATAAAACCAGATGTGGCCACCAAGCCTCCTACCCAGCAAAGAGAAACCCCAAGCATTCAAGCGCAGCACAATACCTTGGGCGTAGCCTACTTGAAGACTCAGGGTAGCCATTCCTTGCTCTATTTATTTCATTTCTAAACCATCTGTTCATGGAATCTTTGAATTTGCAGTACGTTGAACATTTAAAACTGTAAGTTACTAATACTTCATCGAGAGCACTGTGATGGATTATGTGGGCTTCTAAACTTTACCATCTTACCAACTTTAGAACAAGCTTTTCTTTTTTCTTTTTTTCCCTGAAGAGCGTATCTTTTTCTATGTAAGATTTTCTTAAAAGTTCTAGAGTAATTTTGGAGAACTGGAGTAGCTTTTAATTTTGAGGAAGCAGGTAACAGTGGTAACTACTTAAAGTGCAATTACAAACTTTCTTGCCTATTTTTGTAAATTGCAGTGTAAAGTTATTTTGGAGTGAGTTCTGCCACATTTAACTGAAAGTGGAGAAAATACAGGCTTCTAAACATTCTAAGCCTATTTCAACTGATTCAGCAGTATGTAGAATTAAGGATATTCTTATTTTGTCTTGGTGGGAGAGTGGTTTTTCAGTGTTCCATGAAGAACTGGGTGTAAACACATTTTGTAGTTTATATAACAACTGAGTCTAGAGAATAGATCTGAATGTCCTTTTTTTCTTTTTCTTCCTTTTTTAAAAATACTGTAGTTCCTAGATTTTTTTGTGTGAAGTATTAACATAAGATTTATTCCAGAAGGAGTAGCTGTTTTTTGTTTCGAGGGTACGACCATGCTTCCCAAAGTTCCTCTGGTTTCTGAAAACTATTCCAGCTTACGTGTCGTCTCCATTCATTTTCTACAGGACAACCTCAACGAACTCAAGGACTCTTCAGCAAAGGTTTGAACCTTTTAGAAACAACCCAAGTTTATCTTTGTGTTGTTGCAGAGAAAACAGAACCTTGGTCTTGAGGCAAGCCACATCAGAAAACTCAAATTTCTCCTGTAAATACTAACATAGTATCAGAGGGATTTTTTTCAGTTTGAGATGTTGAGCCTTTATACGGGAGAGAGGGAGGGTTGTTAGGTGAAAGCAACATTAAATCCCTGAATTTAACATCCACTCATTATTTTCTTTAAGAGATTTAATTTCATAGCTGGTAATCTCTCCTTTAGCCTTAGTCTGTAGAAAGGAATCAAAAAGAAGCATGACAGTCATTACTGACTTTGGCTTCACTTACATAGTTTTGTTTGTCTGGAAGTATCTAAATTAAAGACAAAACTGCAAAAAAAAAAAAAAAAAAGGCTATTTGGACATTCTGAACAGAATAAACATCCTTTCTTGTTCTCACTGAAACTTGCACATTTTTATAAATGTCCTTATGACTAAGTCATTTGACCTAAGAGGAAATAGAATAGTTAGATTATTTCTTAGTTTTTGGATACCAGTTAAAGAACGAATAGTTAGTTTAAAACATCAGATACTTATCTCTGGAATGTCAGTACTCTTTTATCCTCACTACTAGCACATATTAGCGCATCACAGGCAACCTCCTAAATGTGTTTGCTTCCCGTAACCACCAGATTCAGTGTCTTACAAGAATGCGTGCTGAAGAATGCTTTCAGGGGTTGAATCACATTTTAGAATATTAAATACTTAGGCAGATCGTGCAACTATCGCATTGCTTTCTTTTATATCTATGGTGACAGTCACTGATACTGTGAACTAATGTTCAGATGGCTTTCTGCTGTTTCTGTGGGACATTTAATACAGTTGAATTGGCCAGTGGCTGGAAATGGATCAAGTCTTCTGAAGTTGCTGTAAAGATTTTTAGCTCACGCGGTCAATATCAGTATGTAAGGAGCACAAATGCTTATCACTTGGAAAATGTTGAACACCTGGACTTTGCAGATAACTTGTAGATTTATCTGCAGTTACATATATTGATTTAAAAACACAAAAAGGATTTATCACTTCCAGTTCTGTATTATATGCTTTCATAAAGACAGTTACAAGGAAAACATCAATGCAGAGTGTTCAGAACACTTGGTTCAGTTCAGAACAGCTCTGATTGTTTCATGGATGCTTGCTAACTTTTTTTAGTTGAATCTGTCTGGTACCAGCTGTACCCATTTGTATGGGGGGTACAGACAGGAGGCATCCTTTGATTCTTAGACTTGATGAAATGATAGTGTCTATTGATTGAATTACTGTGGTGTCTAGGTTTTTTAGAGTTAAAGAAATGTAACATTTGTTTTGAACCCTAACTTCTTGACTATGTTCCCTGTATGTGGTATAAGGCAGGTGTTCTTCTGGACTGCCAGGTGTGTGTTTGAGGGAAAGGAGGTGATTTTCAGAAGCCTGTAAGATTAGAGTTCATCTTCCACTGAGAGTTAGTAGCAGTCAAGTGTTTGTGTGCTTACAGACTTTCTTTGCTCCTCACTTTGACTTTTTTTTTTTTGGAACAGGTGGGAGTGAGTGGGTGGAGGAGGAGGGACAGAGGAGGATGTGGGGCAGACCACTGAAATGTTTTACGTTGCAGGTTATAAAATAAATGCTGCCAGCCTTGAGTTAGGTCTGTGTTATTCTTGCTTTAGCCTTCGCCCAAGCTGTAGAACATATGGCAATGCCCCAGGTTTGGTGTCGCTTCAGTTAGCAGCATCTCTAGATGCAAGTTTATAAAACTTGACAAGCCAAATCTTGGCTGCTCTTATAAGGAGAGGTGGAGGGAACAAAGCTTCGCAAAACTCTGCATTGGAATGGTTGAAGAGCAGTGGAATCTGCCATGAACAGCCATCCGAATGTAAGCAGCAGAACGAGAGGAGAGCGGAGCTGAATGTGGAAAGTATCTGCAGGAGACAACCAAGTGGGGCTGCTTAAAGCAAATGTGTTTTTGCAAATCACTGTTAAAAGGTGATAGCACTCCAAGGAGAGAGGATAAACTTTGCTTGTGGAGTAAACTGGTGGGGGGNAAGTTTGCTTGGGGAGTAAACGGGGGGGGGGGGCAAAAAAAAAAAAAAAAAAAGGCAAAAAAAACAGATGAGTGAGGAGAAACAGCAGAAAGAAAGGACTGGGAAGGTTCAGCTGGAGGTCTGTCATTGGCATAGGAGGATAACAGCATTCTAGTACATGGTGAAAGAAGAGGGACCTAACATTGTTGGTGTGCCTTTTACCAAAACTTGAGGTCACTGATCTTAAACACCAGAATTGTAGAAGGACAGGATTACTTAAATATTGTTTCAAGTAATCTTATTCTTTTAATTGGGTTGGTTAGTTCTAATGGTTTTTACATTGCTCTAAACTAATCTTACTCTTATTTTTCTTTTCAGTGTAATTTTAAATCATCTGTCTATAAAGAAACACAAAACATCTTGATTAAAATATTTTTTTCAAATAAAATTGGTAGCTTATTGAAGGGAGGAGATACTAAAGTAGACTAATTTAAATCTGTGTTGCTGTAACTTAAATGAAAAATGCCTTTTCTTGGTATTTTGTGTTTAAATTGTATCTTATAGTCAGATCTCTTTAAGAAATACTTTTCATAAAATACCAAATAAGGGCACAATTGTACTTAAAATACAGAATTACTGTAGTGCATTGATATTTATACAATAAGTGTACCACCTTCTGTATGCACATCATAGCATGTAGATTGTCAAGTGTTTTACTTGACACTGTTTTTTTCTTTGCTCTCCCTCTCTCCCCACTACATTGATACTACAAATATTCAGTTTTTTGCAGCTAGTATGTTTTACAGAGCTTATTAAAATTGGTTAGGAGAGAGAGTGCAGTAATAATCTCAAATGCATAACAGGGCAAGCAGAATTGTGTGTTCAGCTGCTTTTGTAATCTGGAGTTTTGTATTACTTTAGCTGAAAAACGTGTTATTCAAAGTTGTTTAAAATACTTTGTGGATTAGGATTCTCTAAAAATGAATTAGAGATTATCTCCATTCATTCCAGGCAGAATTTGCAAGTCAGTGTATGAATCTGCATATCCTGTGTCAGTAGTACTGCTGATGTTTTGGTGTATCAAACAATGCTGGAAAACAACCGAAAGGCTTCCATTAAATAGATATCGAGTTAAGTGGAAAGATTCTTGAATTTTGAAGAAAACAAAGCTATAGATTAAATTATGCTTGATCAGTTTGAAAGCCTCTTCAATCATGTTTTTGATAATAAAAGTAGTAATGTTAAATTTTGCTTTCTGAGCTAGATCTGTAATGCTAGAGTAAGATTTCTTATTTACACATCTAGGAGTATATATTAATATTTGGTGATATTGCCTTAATTTAACAGCACTACATTAACCACACTACTCCAACACTGTCCAAGAGTAAAGAGAGAGAAGTGGACAAGAAAGATTTGGACAAGTCAAGGGAAAGATCCAGAGAGAGAGAGAAGAAAGAGGAAAAGGACAGGAAAGATCGAAAAAGGGTTGGTGAAACTTTTGTGAACTAGTGGTATAGAAAGTTGGGATGTACCTGGGAAGCTTTTTATGTGAAGCTGCAGCAGTAATAATTAGCAGTACAACCTGTCCAAGTGGAAGTGATCATGGTTGTTTCCCTTTTGTTCTTTTACTTTTTCAAAAGTTGGTCTAGAGTAATTTGTTCAAAACTTTTTCCCTTCAAAATGATCTTAAACTTCACACAAGCTGTAATAACTATTACATTATAAGTATTCAAAAAAAAAAATAGTTCTTCAAAAGAACATTGTAAGCAGGTGCCTATTTCAGCAGGATGTGTTAATCTGCTAATATCTGTACAATTGTATTTGGTGCCAGGATCATTCCAACAGTGACCGAGAGGCACCACAGGATTCAACTAAACGGCGCAAGGATGAAAATGGGACAAGTATGTATTCTGTCACGTGTGTGTGTCTTAAGCTTTTACGTGCTGTGAATTAAAACTTTCTCTTGTTTTTAGCTGGTTCTTCAAAACATAGTAAAAGTGAAAGTCCTTCTGATTCCCCTCGCTCAAACGAAAAAGAGAAGGAGAAGAGCAAATCAAAATCTTCAGGAAAAGAAAAAGGTGATTCAATCAAAGCAGAAAAGATGGAGAAGAGCTCCTCCAGCAGCAAAAAGGTAACATAAACCATCTTTTTGTTGATTATTTTTTAATCCTTTGTTTTTGGCAGAATAGGCTAGCTCTTTCCTCATTTGATGTTGTTTTATAGCCTAAACATATACTTCGAATGCGTAGAAAATGCTTCTGGAATGGAATTTCTGGTGTCTTTTGACTCCGAACATTGCATCAGTCACTCCTGAGAGGATAAATTAGAGGAACGATTATTTTCAGCAGTAGCTGGGAAAATTTAGAAATTATGCTAGAATATTCAAAACTTAAAGTATATTTGCAGACTGATTTGGTGAGCAGCTAAGGAAAAGCCGGTCTATTTAAATATAAACCATTTGCTATTCATGCTTTCAAGTGCATGTGTCAAAACTTCTCTTGTGAAACTAGGCAAGTATGTTGTCATCAGTTCGCAGTTGTTATTTGTTAGTGATTTGTTACCGCATTGCTGTAAGACAGCTTACAAAACTCTCAGAAATCTTAGAAGCTGGTTACTGTAATTCTGATTTTTTTTTTTTTTTTTAGCTACGGACAATATAATAATTCTAGTCAGACTGTACAATATAGGAGAAACAGTTTATTAGAGTATATGTATATATCCTTTTTAGGAATCGAGACATGATAAAGAAAAAGGAGAAAAGAAAGAAAAACGTGACAGTACTGGAGGGAAGGAAGAAAAGAAACAATATCCTTTTACATATCAGCACTTCAGGAAAAATATGGAAAAGTAGCTTCCTTTTATTGTGTGTACCAAAATATAAATATTTTGTCCTTAATGCTGTATCTACTCATAAATCTTCAGACAAGCACAGATAATGAAGAATGTTTCAGTCAAGGTAAAAATTTTGGTTTACTCTTTTAGACTTGATTAACTCCTGTGGTTCCTCTTGACTGGTAAAGGATACATACACACAAAACAGCAGGAGTGGTAAAGGACTGAAGCAACACAGCTTTCAGAAATTCTGTCCTGGGGAAATAGCTTTCCCCAGCATCAGCATAGAAGTTGAATAGATTGCAATAGATTGTTTGGCCAAAAAAAGGGAGGAGGGGGGTGGTTGGGGGCCAACTGTTTGAGGCTGTTTTCAAGAACAGTTGCCATACAGAACCAAAGATGAATTACTGATATTAGTCAGTCATCAGTCACAATAATCTATTTTGTTAATTAAGAATATCTTTGCCTCATGCGTTGGAAAGTTAATTTTTTTATCCTCTCTTTCAGTTTACCTGTATGGGAAAGTCTTAGCTATTAAATCAAATTCCTATGTAGTGTAGTAAGTCCATTCTTCATCTGCACTTAATCTTTGGTATTCGATCAGGTTTGAGGAGGAAGAAGCCAGAAGAAAACTTTGACATGAATGCATTGACTATTTCCAGACAGAAAAAGAAACTTAAGTATTTTGAGTAACTGTAGCTTAGAAAAATTGATTTGAAGCTGACAGTGTTCTGATTTTTTTCATCCTTAAATTTAGATGCACAAAGGAGAAACACCCTCATACCCCTACAGCTAAGAGTTTCAAGAGTGTCATAATGTTTCATTTTCAGTTATTTGGGAAGCAAGGTGTCCCACTCAATTTAAAATTAGTTCACCTGATCATCCAAACTTGAGTCACACATCACTACCAGTCTTTCTCTGTAGACCAGGAGGCTATTTTACATTCTGTAAATTGTGTGTGTTGGGTAAGCGTGGAAATAACCAATTTGTATTCAACACACTGAAGAATATCTTCTCTTTGTTTCCATGTCGTCCAAGTCCTTTGTAATTCCTGTGTTTGTTCTCTGTTTAGAAATGAATTGTTTCTACTTCATTTCTCCTTGTGTTTACTTTGAGAGTTCACAGAACCTACCAACAAAATTTCAACAATTTTTTTGATTTGGTTGTACTTTTTTTTAGCAGTTTAAGCTATTTGCTTTGTCAGCAAATGTGTACAGGGGTTTTAGGTAACAAAGCTTGCCCTGATAGCTCGTTGGGGTAGGAGTTCAGGTTACTGCTTCCTAGTATTTGTTTTATCTTCTTGATACAATAGAAGATGCTTTTGTGATTAGGTTCCAAACTGAAAAATTATGAATCTTCTTCAGAAGAATTTTCATGGGATTTTTTTGAACTTTTTCCATCATAGCTGTTTTTGTCTGATCTCAGGTTTGTTTCTTTAAGCAATTTTTTTTTAAAAAAGGCTTCTTGGTGAAAGAAGCTCATTACTGAGGGCTTGTAGCTTGTTTAACAGAACTTTTTATCTTGACCAGCAATTCAATGTAAAAGATGATCCTAGTTAGTTAAGGAGGCATAAGTGTGTTTTCTATGACTACACTATGATTTTAGAAACAAGTTCTTAGGTTGAATTCACATCCAGAATACAGAGGGCTGAACTGGAGGATCTGGTGTAAAACAACACCCTAATTCGTGTAGAGAAATGCAGGAAAAAAGCTGCTCTTAGCAACACAGGTGTGGAATCTAATTGCCTGTTCCTGTTAAATCTTTTCTAACATTCCTCCTACTGTACAACTTCTGATGGCCTGCATTCATTTTTGTCTAAATTGGAGACAGGAACACTCTGAGGAGGCTGTACTTCCAGAACAGTTTTTACCTTGACAAGTGACTGCTCGTTTCTTGTTTGTATCTTTACATCAGCATTTCACTACCCACAGCGCAGTGCTCGTGTTAACGTGGTTCTTGCTATGGAATGAACTGTAGATGGGGAGTGAATGAGGCCGAAGGGTTCACATTCATGTTCTTTTGGTTGTGACTGGAGTGAAGGGCTCAGTTGTGAGGTGGGCATTCATCCGAACAGCATCTAATTCCAACTGTGCTTGCCTTCATTGCAGGTGGGATTGAAATGGGAAGATATCCAGCTGTGACCAGAAATGTATTTTCCAGAGTATAGATTGCACAGAAATTTGTGAATGAAGAGGACCCATCTGCATCTCCTTAAATTATTCAGTTCTCTGCTTTATTTCCCTGTGTTGAAGATTTAATTGTTGAGTTGTACATTACTGTATTTTAACTTGTTGCTTAGTTTCTTACACATTTATTTTCAGTACCTGGCTGAAAGTGTTACCTATGCCATATTTTAGCACAATGTGCTGCAAACAAACAGTTGCCATAGTGCAAATGAGGTTTCATGTGTACAGAGTTCCACTTTAGGTTGTCTAAAATACTGCCTGAGTTTAGTAATTCTTTCAGTCTGAAATGCATTCTTTTAGATGTTTGAAAACCACAAATAAACAGTTATTGAACCGTTTTGAATTTACCTCATTTAAACTCAGTTTTTATTTATTACTTGGCCTGTTTTTAATATCAGTGACTTAAAATGACAAAAAAAAAAAAACAAAACCAAGTGGGAGCACTGTTTTCATGCAATGTTTAGGGATTATTTGTATATTATGTGTACAATGTTGGCTTGTTTAAAAAAAACACACACAAAAAAAAGGAACAAACCCTATCCCCTCCTTCCCAACCTAAACCTGTGCTCAGTTGTCCCTTGCCACGCCTTTTGTTTGTCATGTTGTTTTTAGATTAATTGGAAATGCTCTCTTCAAACCTGAAATAAAGTTTCAATTACAGCTACAGGAGCTTTTTATCGCTGAACTTTAGTCTGAAAAGTTTCACAATGACATTTTTAAAGAAAAAAAAAAACAAGATTTTTTTATCTGCTGAATTCTACCAGTGTAACCTTTTTTCTAAATAAACAATAGTTTTCTCAATGGGTCGTAAATCATTGTGTGTGGTCGCTTTGTTGCTTTATGTACTGTTATGAAGATTTGCTAATGCGTTGGAATTGTGGGAGGCTGTTACTGTCTTAGCTCGCAGGTCTTCTGTACTTGCTTGCTGATCAGAGTTCTGTCATTTGTCAGCAACCCAGACAATCTGCCTACTGTAAAGCAACAAATGTGTTGAGCTTCTGAAAGCGCTGCAGAAGCTAAGGTTTGCTTTCTTGCATTCAGTCAAGTTTACGTCTTGAGGAGTTTGTCTGTGATACAAACAAAGCTCATTAAATCTTGTGCACTTTTTTCACAATTTCCTAATCTTGGCAAACTAGACTGACTTGAAAATGCCTTAGCTCCATTTCAGCAGTTCAGTTTAATGCCTGACAAAAAAAGGGGACTTTGCCTGGCTTCTGACACAGCATGGTAGGTCACTTTGAAGCCATTACATCTTCACCTGGGTATGACATCTTCAGGTTTGGCAGTATTCATATTAATGACTAATGGGTTTTTCCCCTGAAACTGTGGATCTTAAGTAAAAATGACCAGTGGTTTGTTTAAGCTAGAAAATAGGGATTGTGAAATAAATACCGCTTTGTTCTTTGTAGGGGGTGAGCCCAGTGCCCTGCCCAAATGCACTGCTCACCACTTAGAGGTACCACTGGAAGCTGAGCTGTTGTGGCCTGGGTACAGTTAGGCAATGATACGTGTGTATTGGCTGCCCGGCAGGAGCTGTTGGTACAGCTACATCCTGGCGGTAGTGCATCAATTGTTTTTTCTTTACAGCAGATTCTTTCCAGGACTGACAGTGTTTGAATGCCCTTGTTTCTTTTGTTTGCTAGGAGCCCTGTGATACAGCTTTCTGTAAACCCCAGACAGCTGTAAACAGCTTTCTGTCCCTCTTTGCCTCCGTAGTCTGTAGGTACAGCAGGACACAATGTTCTCTCCCCCTCCAGGTCACCACTTCCCCCTTTGGTGACGCTTGCACATCAGATCAGGTGAATTGTAGTACTGCACTCAGCAGTTCCTCTTCAACCTTTGTATTTACTGTACCTTCTGCCTCCCTTTTAACTTCAAATTCTGCTCCTCATGCATTTGGTAAGGATCTGTTTTTTCAGCATTGCTGCAATGAGACTGTGGGTGTGGAGAAGAGGACCTGATGCTAGTGGGAAGTAGTCAACAGTATAAAGACATTAGCAGAGCCATGAAAGCTGACAGCCATTGTCTTCGTGTGGCTTCAGAAGATCGTGAGTGGAAGCAGTGTGAGCTGTCGGCTGCTGTGCGAAGGATGGAATGAATTTTTCTTCTAGGAGATGAAACTAATAGTCTATTTCAATTGGAAGAACTACTTTAACAGATGGAGTTGTGCTGGTTTAGACCCCACAACTCTTCTAAGAGGCTGGTCTTAAGTAGCTGGTAAGATTTATGTGCTCTAAAGAGGTGATCTTGGTAATGGGAGTCCACCTTCCTGCAGGACAAATGTATTCCTTTGATAACTATCACCTGTAGGGACAGTCCTTCAAGGATTTTGTGAAGGAGTCATGATCCCTAATAGAAAAGGGTGATGGGGATTTTCAAGGTGATGTCGTTGGGCTGACAAGCAGAAGATTCATTCTATTTGTGGGACTGCTTTGGTTTGTATTACTGCCTTCATGCTCCGCATTGATTGCTGTTGCCGTAGTTCCGCTTACCTTTGCGAGGCAGTGCATTTATAGCACAGCGATTCCCAGAGGTGCTTCTGTTGGCCCTCTCCTCTGGAAAGGAGGTTGGTTGGTACTACTCACTGAAAGTGATACAAAACTCAAGTTTATGCAGCGAAATTGGGTCCTTAGTGAACAGTGACTTCCCTGTGAGCAAACTAATTGCAATGATTTGTCTGAGAAGGTGCTTAGTTCTACTATGTGCTCAACGCTCTGCTGATGTGACCTTTTATATTAGAAGCTCACAAGGAAATACTATTTTAAATTATTCAGGTTGTTGTTATTTGTAAGTTAATTGCTGCAAGCTGTGGTTAATTGTAGTTGTTCCCCATAGGGCATGCCACACCTGCGGTGCTGCTTCCTGCCTTGCTCTCGCCTTTGTCCAATAAAACCAGAGCCTGATGCTGGGTGCAGATGGGCAGCTGGGGCTCAGGTTGCTGAGGGTCGCTCTTGCTCCAAGGAACCACCTTGCCCCATCTGGTTACAGACAGGCTCCTGTCCCTGCGCTGTCTCAGCAGCTTGAGCAGCTGCGGGAGCTGTGTCTGCCATGCAGGGCAGCATTTTGTGAGTGGCCATCAGGGGTTGCTCAGGCTTTGCATACGCTGCCAATTTCAAGCAGTAGCAAAACCAAACTAGTAGCTGACAGAATAGTTGCTCCCCACAATAGTAAAAACCTGTCCTTTTTGTATCAAGCATCAGTGCTGTTCAACACAGGGCCTCACTTGTCTTTTAATGTTTTTGTTTGTGTTCAGCATAATCCTGAGGACCAGACCCTGCACCACATGGGCACATTCCTGGTGCCCTGTGCAGGTCACTGTGTGGCTGGGGTCACTGGGGTGTGGGGCAGGCACGTGTCCTCTTTGGGGCTCTGAAAGCGAACAAGGATTAAGAAATTGTTGTGCTTATAGACCTCATCAGTCACACTGTACTGAGCAAAATTGTCCTTATTACCTGGAAAGGTATTCCTGAATGAACTTGTGCCTGTTGCCCCTCGTCCTGTCACTGGGCACCACCAAAAAGAGCCTGGCCTCACCCTCTTGACCCATTCCCTTTAGATCCTTTAGGTACTTACAAGCATTGATCAGATCCCTTTCAGCCTCCTCTTCTGGCTGAACAGCTCTCAGCCTTTCCTCATGCGGGAGATGCTCCGGCCCTGATTATCTTTGCTGTCTTCCGCTGGACTCTCTCCAGCAGTTCCCTGTCTGTCCTGAACTGGGGAGCCCAGAACTGAACCCAGTGCTCCAGACGTGGCCCTGCAAGGCAGAGTAGAGCAGAATCCTTGTCCCCTAGTGCATGGAAGGCACGGACAAATTAGAAAGGGAACCAGGTAAGAGTTACTGTGCTAATTAGAGGTGAGGAGGAATTACTAGAAGGAGAGCACCTGGCTAACTGCTCGAGTGCTGTCTTGAGTGTTATGCTTAGGGCAGCATGAACTGAAATCCTTCCACCAAGGCCGCTCCAGTGCATGGGGCAGGTGGGTGGCAGCTGGGCCCCTTGCAGTGCAAAACTACAGAGGGCTGGAGGAAACCTGGGGCGAGGCAGTTGCTAGTGAAGCCTGTCTGATGTGATATTCTGCTCGCACAGTGTCTGCGAGAGGTCGCAGCTTCAGCTGTTTTATAATGCGCTATTTTGCTGAAGGTGGCAAACTTCCCGTGTTTAAAGGGCAGGGGAATATTAAATAAATACCATTTATATTTATTTGCCTCAGCTCAAAATGTGGCTCTTCCATTAATTTTGTAGGTTTTTGGTAATTAGCCTGCTCAGCCCATATTTGGAATTCAAAACCAATATTTGTTGAAGAGCTTCACACGATATTAAAATACACTCCCAGCGCTCACCTGCAATCAGCCTGCGTGCTGCTGCTGCGGCAGCGTGAGGTGGGATGGGCCCGGCTCAGCCCGAGGCCAGGCCGCAGTGCCAGGAGCCCGACGGGGTGGCTGCCTCTGCCCCCAGCCCTGCTCCACGGGGAGCTGCAGGCCGCCTGGGAGCCCCCTGCACCTGGCTGGGCCCCTGGGCCACAGGCTAGGAGCTGCGCTGGTGCTGTGGGTGGGCAGAAGCTGCGCTTCGCAGCCTGGCTGGCCGCTGAATGTCAGTGTTGCTCTGAACAACTGCAACCTGCTGGTGACCACGTGCAGGCAGCGCTGCTCCGCTTCCATGTGCGTGCTGCAGCGGGGGACTGCTGCCTGTCCCTGGCCTGCACTCATGGCCTTGAACCCAAACCCGTCGCTGTCGGGAGCGGGCAGCAGGCACTGGCTGCAGCTGCCTGTCATGGACGTGTCGCCAAGCCTTTGCGCTGTTTCGTACATCTTCCTGCTGTTTACAGCATATAAAGCATCTGCCACATGCTCATTGATGGGTCCGTTACTTTGTGTGCTAAACCTAACACACCACCCATCACCAGCACCATGCCTGGGGGCTGTGTTAGGTGTGTTTAAAGGCTTCAAGCGCTCTACCCCGTCCTTGCCATGGAGGCTGTGGCTGCACACACAGATCCAGCCCTCATGTTTTCTTGGCCTTGCCCAGAGCTTTTCCCTTTGGCCTTGGCTTGCTTAATGCCACCGATTTCAGCTCCTCCCTGCTGCTTTCACACTGCCAGAAACTAAAATAAAGTAAAACCTGGACCTGCAGCAAATCAAATGGCAGCTGCGCGCTGGGGGCAGCCAGGTGCCACAACTCGGCCCGCTTCCCGCTGCGGCTGTGTTTCCAGCCCGGCTGCAGCATGGCCCCAGCTCCCTGCTGGCTCAGCGCTGCCACAGCCCCAGCTGGCAGCCCCACGCTGCCCCGGCCCTGCAGCTCCTCCAGGCCTCTCCTTAGACATGGCAGTGCCTTGAGCCCGTGCCCCCCGGGGTCCTGAAACCCTCCTGCGGGTGCCATCGCATCGTTGCGACCCAGTTGCAGCCGGTCCCAGCACGCAGCCAAGCTCTAGCGCCGTGTCATGAAGTACAGTGCTGGTGTGGGGGATTTCTGGTGCTGGGGGCTCCTGACGCAGCGTCGGCTCTGGTGCTTGGCAAGATGCAGCTGCAGCTGCCCCAGCCCCGTGATGGCAGCAAGTGGCCGGGCCCAGCACGGCCGCGCCGTGGGATGGGCAGCAGTGGCCGTGGGTGATTTTGTCCCCAATAGTAGTTGGGGATGTGGAATGTTCTGAATTAATAGTGCTTTGAAATTTATAATATCCATGAAAACATTATCGCTGTACTTAAATCCCTGACTTTAATTGAATAGAGCTATCATTATCCAAAGCTTGTTTATGTCTTGCTGCCTGCAAAATAGAATCAATTTTCCAGATTGAGATGATGAATATGAGCACCAAGGAAATTTTGTAATTTTATTTTAATAACCATGAATTATTATTATTTTTTAATAACCATAAATAAGTATTTTTTTAAAATGCAAGTTGCAGTGCTCTGTGCCAGCCCTCGGCAGGGCGCTGTGTGCCAGCAGCGCTGTGCTTTTGTCACTGCTGAGACCTGGCAGAGCAGCGCGGTGCCGGGGGACACAGCACAGCTGCCGCAGGGGCTGGGGGCACCCGCCCTGCCCCACCCCAGGCTCCATCCCCGCTCAGCATTGGACAATTGCTGCATGGTGCTTTTGCAATGTGTCGGTGGGCTCAGCCTGCATTTGCCACATCTATAGATGTCTGATCCCCGGCATATGAGCTATGTGAATGTGTGTTGTTTATTTTGTTTGTTTTTGTGTCCCCCCCCCCCTTCCCCCCCCCCCCCCTTCCCCCCCCACATGTCTGCTGGCTCTGCTGCAACACTGCCTGCATGGGGCACTCCGTGCTGGGTTTTTCCTTTCCTGGGGCTGCCTCTTGCTCTCCCCACCACCCCTGTGGGCTCTGCACTGCCCCAGCTCAGTCTTGCACTGGGGGACGTTGCCCCTGTGACCCTGGGGCTGAGCCACATGGGAGCTGCTGGGGGCTCTGGATGAGCCCCCCCGGGCATCAGAACCCTCCTGGGGGCTGCCAGAGGGGACAGGGGCTGGTCAGTGCCAGCACCAGTTTGGGACGTCGCTGGCGGCCCTGTTCTGTGTTCCCAACCCGCTGTTCCCTCCCTGCCTGCTGCCATTCACACCCTGAGAATCACAGCGTGGCTTGGGTTGGAAGGGACCCTAAAGCCCACCCAGCCCCAACCACTGCAGTGGGCTGGCTGCCCACTGGGTCAGGCTGCCCGGGGCCCATCCAGCCTGGCCTTGAGCACCCCCAGGGGTGGGGCATCCATAGATTCTCTGAGCAACACCCAGTTTGTTTTCAGGGTGCCAACCCCCAGTTTCTTATTGCCCAGAAGCATTTTTTCTTATTTCCCAGAAGCATTGTGCTTCATTTCAGCCTTTCCCTGAAGTAGATGAATGTTGGGCATCCTAAATAAGAGACAGAGCTGCCTGGCCATGGTGGTGCCCACAGGCAGGCAGTACCTCTCCTTGGGGAAAACATCAGCGAGCTGTTTTTTTTTTTTCTTTACAGTTTTATTTACAAAATGTATTAAAACTCTTTGTACAACACCTCATTAAAATGAGGCTCAGTAATTGATGCCCACACATGCAGTTTATGCTTTTACAGCCATTAGTTTGCTTGGCAATTTTTCTGCTCACTGAAGTGCAGTTTCAACGACCAAAAATAGGAACTTAAATTACTAAAAAAAAAAAAAAAAGGAGAAAATAAAAAAAAAAAAAGAAAAGAAAAAGGAAAGGACCCAAAATACCCCAAAGCAAAACAAAGGAAAAGAATAAATCAAAACAGATCATCGTGAAACTACTGCCGAACTTCCGATAGCTTGAAGTTGGTAGCTAGGATTTGTAAGCAATTAACACATTTTGTTTTAGCTTTACATGCAAGTTTAAAAAATATTGAACTGTTTACCAAACTCCCTTCACTGGTGTGAAGCCTCCACTCTTTAAAAATGGACTGATAAACATACATTTTTATACAGCTTTTAAGAAAAATGTTTGTTTTAAATACAACTCATAACCGCACAGCCTTAGCTCACCCTTGCTGGGGATGTGATCGCATCCAGAAGTTGAAAAAAATCACAGTTTCATTAAAAAGAAAAAAAAAAAAGAAAAAACAAACCAAAACAACAAATTTTTTGTTCAATAGCTTGTTAAAAACCTGAACAAAAAACTATTCTCCTATGAGCTTTTAAAATGATTTTTATATTACATTTTGTTGGAAATACTTATTTTAAGAAGACTTTCCCCATATAGTCTTTTTCTTTCTTTCTTTTTTTTGTTCTTTTTTCTTTTTTTTTTTTTTTTGTTTAAGTCCTATTAAAAGTTCAAATCTATCATCAGCAAACTAAACGCCTAAGGGTCAGACTGGTTTAAATGAGCTCCTTTTTCATTGTATGTTACTGATGAAACAAAACTCTATTGTAAACTACAGAAAATACATATTGTCGTATTAGAGGTAATTAGTATGCAGATATTTCGTCGAGCATTTCCCATGTGATTGACAATATGTTTCAAGGTGGTTTTTTTTTTTTAATTTTTTATTTATTACTGTTAAAGATGAAGTTACGCAGTTTCCAGGCAGAGGCTTGGGGCTGCAGCTGCCCCGGGGGGGAGCAGCCCCCAGGCAGAGCCTCTCCACCCCGCAGCAGCCACCTTACACCGCTGAGAGACGCCAGGACCCGCGGCTCTGGCCGGAGCTGCTGCCCCGCACTTGGCTTCTAAACGGCTGCTGCCGAGAAGCATTAGCTGAGCACAGTGCTAGTTTGGAGAGAATTGGTGTGAAGCAGAAGCAGGCCTGGGAAAAACTAACCTGCGCTTCTCTTGGTTCGCTGCTTGATATTAGACACTGAATTAAAATGCAAATGCACAGCAAGAAAAGAGATATATGGTCTGAACCTAAACAGCAAGTGTTTTTTTTTTTTTTTTTTTTTTTTTTTAAGCCACCCAATATCATTTTAATAAAGCACCTGTAGGTATGCCTGATGATAGAAAAAAAAAGAATATGGTATTTTCTGCCTGCACTTAGCTACCTTGTCAAGAAAATTAATTTACTGATCTGGAAGCAGACATGCAGTTCCACAGATTGCTTTCTTTTGGATTTACAGATTCACAGTCAGTGACCTTAACTGTTTTAATGCACATTTTCTTTTCTTCAGGTGTTATTCACTGATATACAGAATTGCTCCAATTAGCTGGACAGTTTGAAGTGGTTCGGAAACGTGAGCGATCAGAAACGTGAGCGATCGGTCACGGCCGGGGTGCAGGGGTCCTCCACCAGCCGCCAGCGCGGGGACAGCAGGGCCCTGCAGCTGCCGGAGTGGGGTCGCAGCGGGACGCGGCCGGGGGCTGCCGGCACCGGGGCTGCTGCGTTCAGGACTCGAGTTCAGTTACTGTGCAGTGGTATCAAAGAATGGCTTTTGTTGCACTGATTTTTTTACAAGATTTTTTTTTTTCCACATACTAAGATCTTGTTACCAGTCCTTTCCTTCTCTTTTTCTCTGCTTTTCTGTACTTCTTTTCTCTTTCCTTTTCCTTTTTTCTTTTTTTTTCTTTTTTTTCCCTTTTTTTCTTCTTTTCTTTTCTTTTCTTTTCTTTTCTTTTCTTTTCTTTTCTTTTCTTTTCTTTTCTTTTCTTTTCTTTTCTTTTCTTTTTTCTTTTTTTTCTTTTCTCTTTTTCCTCTTCTTTTCTCTTCTTTTCTTTTCCTTTTCTTCTTTTCTTTCTCTTTTCTTTTCTTTTCTTTTCTTTTCTTTTCTTTTCTTTTCTTTTCTTTTCTTTTCCTTTCTTTTCTTCTTTTCTTTTCTTTTCTTTTCTTTTCTTTTCTTTTCTTTTCTTTTCTTTTCTTTTCTTTTCTTTTCCTTTCTTTTCCTTTCTTTTCCTTTCTTTTCCTTTCTTTTCTTTTCTTTTCTCTTTTTATCTTTTTTACTTTCAAGCAAAGCAAGAATATTTCAGTGATGGTTTGCATTGTTGTGAGTCTCAGAGTCTTCCATAAGGCACTGAAGGAAAAAAATCAGTTTTTCCTATTAAAAGTTCGTTGCACCACATCAATGCGTGTCATGCCTGACACCTCGGCTAGAGTACGACTGGCTCAGATGGTCCGAATCCATGAAGTCGCCACATTCTCTGCTGCTTCTCCTCTGGCATGCTGTCAGAGCGAGGATCTACAATGAAAACAACAAGACTTCATTTTTCTCCTCCTGGTGGCGAGCAGGAGCAGGGCAGGAGCAGGATGCCACAGTCCCTTTCTAGAAGTTCAGCTCTACTTTGTGTGCTTTACAAATAATTTCTACAGTGGATTTTCTTTTTTTTTTTTTTTTTTTGTCCCTCCTTAAAGG
>VXAV01006009.1:0-12692 GCA_013399715.1 Alectura lathami | reverse complement strand
AAGGGGAGAGAGGCCCAAAAAAAAAAAAAAAAAAAAAAAGAAAAAAAAAAAGTGTGAATTCTGAATTGTTTTTAAGTAAGAAAATTGTGAACTGTTTTTAAATTAATAAAATATTTGGGTTGAGCGAGCCCTGGAGCAGCAGAAGGCTGGGGAGAGGAGTCCTCACTGCAGCACGAACCCCACCATCACCGTCGGCACTGTGGGCTGGCGACAGGCCTGCTCCTGTGCAGGGAAGAGCTTTAATCCCCGACAGCCCACACTGTGGCACAGAGACTGCCACCAGTCTAAAGACCTTTTACAGCAGCCCTCTACTGCATACAACAAAAGAGCACACAGAAGTTAAAGAATAAAGAGAAAAGGAGGATTTTTAGTTGACTGGACCTTACTCGTACCCCTAGATTTTCACGCTTTCCGTGCCATACACGTTGTAGCCTTCTCTGTACGTAGCGTAATTCTGGGTATTTGTGGCAGGAGCAGGTTTAAAGTTTTGGGTGTTCTTGGTGAGTTTCATTCGCTTGGACTCTGCCCGAGACTTGTAACAAAACTCGATTAAAGCCACCATCATGGCGAGCCCAAGGCCTCCGACAAGAATATAGAAAACCCCGGCCACATTGCTCAGGCTCAGAGCACTGGTCTTGTCCTAAGAGAAACGAACCACACCGTTAGTTTTGCTGTGAGAAAAAGGCAGACAGAAGATAGGTTACTTTGCACTCAGTCCTAGCTGCAATAATCGCACATACAAACTTTTTGATCAAGTCCAAAGTCCCCAAACCCCCAAACAACCCAAAAGCCTGACACACTGCGGTCACGCTGTGCGACCCTACTGGTGCCGCTGGCCCCGCATGGCACGGACAGCAGCAGGAGCTGCTCTGCCCTGTGCTGGTGGCCGGGTGGAGCCTTGGCCATGTGGAAGTCAATGAGATTTTGTCTGTTGGCTTCCCCAGGCCTTTGCTATCCCAGGGCAAAGCTGCCCATGGCTGGGCACTGCGGGTGGCCAGGGCACCGTCGGGAAGCTCTAGTGGGCAGAGCAGGGGCTACGTAAAGTAGCAGGTTCTTACATTATAAAACTAAAAAGAAAAACCCAAGCCACTAGACACCTGGCTTTGGTGAATGCAGATAAAATTACTGAGATGCTGCTAAACCTTTCTACCTTTTTTTTTTAACAGTTCAAAGAAACAAGCAACCCTAGGAAGATGGTCAGCTAGGATAAGGTCAGCAGGAGAGCCCTAAGCTAAGCCAGCACCTGCAGGGACCAGCGGCTGCGTTGCTGAGCAAAAACAGTCACTGCAGCATAAAACACGCTGCCCGGGTTTTGCATCCCTTCAGGATGTGGCAGATGAGGGGGGAGAAGGCTTTCACTTTTAAAAATGGGATTTTGTAATGAGATTAAATAGGAGTGCAACCCTTTTGCTGCTGCACGCAGGAGATGCTGCTGGTTCACGTCTGAACTGTGAGGTAAAGCGAGCCCAGGTGTGCCTGCAATGTGTGGTCATCTCCAGGGGCATCCAAACTTTCATGTACTCAGAACAAAAGAGGACCTTCCTTGTAAGTGCCTGTGCATTTCACAGGCAGTCTAGATAGAAGCGTTTTAGTAAACAGCCTGCGATGTGATCTGAGCTATTGCTCTTGTCAGTTACCTAGTTTGCTGCTGCAGGGTCTGTGCTCAGACTTCTTGGGATCTCGACTTTATCTCCTGCAACAGCTCTGAGGCTGTGCCCCAAGCAGCCTCCAGCCCTGCTGAAGGCAGGGCATTGCCTTGCTCGCTTGGCTGGAACTTGAAATGGTGTCTGATATGGGGAGGTGCCTCCAAATTGGGAGCATTTTCATTTCATCATGACTGATGCAGCCCGTGTGGGTGTCCCCAGGGTGCAGCATGCTGCACGCGGGCGAAGCAGTGGCTGCAGTGAGGGCATGGTGCTGGGCGCCCAGCTGGCGGCAGCTGCGCAGGAGCAAAATGGTTCGAGGTGTAGACAGTGTCACCAACAACAGCTCCAAAATTAAATCAAGCAGGTTTTGAAGTGAATTGGAAAACGGGGCAGGAAGGGTGCTTCCTCCTTATCATGGGTCTGTCCTGAAATTGTCCACTCTTAGCAAGCATGTGACTGTTTTCCAAACTGACTTCTGTAGGATCTAAGCTACAATTTTGAAACAAAATGTGGGCGTTCAATCAAACTAAAAATAATAATAAGAAAAAAGATGCTGGCCTGAATAATACACACTGACTGAGATGAAACTTGCAAATTCAAATGAGGATAGCAGCCCTGTGTGCTTTGGGGGATTCTCCTTCCATGGCTTTCCAGTAAAATTCTAAATAGTAAAACATACTTACAACTAAAGTCTGTTACTGCATTAAAGAAAAATGCTGTCATGTTCGGAGACTTAATAATTTTTCTATCCTTTTCTTTCAACCTTCAAAATGTAAATACAACTTTTGAAAGTCATTCTCTGTACACACAAACAGTGGGTCAAAATGTGATTTCTAATCAGTACGAAAAGACCTTCAGCGACTGACCTTACTTCCGGAGTCCTTGGCTCCACATTCACCCTTATCGTACCACCATTTGTTTTTCAGCTTGTCTAAGATGCCTTGTTCACTGAGTTTCAATACTGCAAGGTTTACAGGAGTTCTTCACGTGGGAAATAACATAAATAACATTATATTATGTTATTTTATGTTATTCAAGCTTTAAACTACTTTAAAACTATACAAAGCGATAAAGCAGGGTTCCTGGCCACAAAGTATTTACACTGCAGGCAACTGGATCATCCCCTTAAGTTAACGCTAGAGCAACGCTATATTACCAGGTCCTGCCCATATCGCTTTGAGTAATCGGCACTCACTGTTAAATGAGGGTAGGAGAAACAAAGCGAGTCCAATTGCCCCTTTTGCCCAGTCCCAGGCACTGGCAGTAGCTCTGTGGCGGTGGTGGCCCTGGTCCAGCGGGACTCCTGTGGCTCTAACAGACAGCAAGCCCCAAAGCCAGCGCGCTGGCTTCACGCCCGGGCTCCGAGCGCCCTGGGCACCAGGAAATCAGGATGCACAGACCTGTATGAAACACGTTTGTGGCTGTGGGAACACCGGGTTTGCGTGCCCGGGTTGGGCTGCCAGCCTTTACCCTGGACAACACTGTGCCACTGTGTGGGGACAGCTCAGTGTCTGTGCCCACGGGGACGACAGGACGGGTCCTGCCCCAAGCAGGTGTCTCCTCTGCACAAGCACCTTCAGCCACCCGCTGCAAGCCCCAGTGAATGAGCAGGTGGAGCACCGCTGGGAGAACAGCTCTCTGGTTTTAAATTTCATTTAAAAACTATCCACTTCGGAGAGATTTTATGCAGTACATCTCTCTGCTTTGAAAAGCATTGTGCAGCTGAGAATACACAAACAATAGGGAGAAGGTTATAAACACCTTTCCTGCTCTCTGCATATTTTACTGTGCAAACTCCCCCCTCCCCCAAGTCTTATTCCAAACACTATTTTTAATTTGCATGCCTTTAGAAACCCCTTACAGAGCACAGAGAATTTGCATAACATCCAATACATTATAGATTAGCTTTCACAACATTATACAGTATTGGGAAATGAGGAGGCTTAACATGCTAATTAGGATGCTTTATTATTTTTCTTAAAGCCAAGATTGCAGTTAATTGTGTGCACGCAACTGCTCCCCCCCCCAAAAAAAAAAAAAAAAAANCTAAAATTACCTTAACTAAACAGAGGGGAATTTGCCTTTGGCATGGCTGGTCATGGCGGGCCTGCAACCTGGGCTTCTGGCTACCTCGGCTCCAGCGCCCTGGGCACGGAGATGCTGGGCACCCAAGAGCCCCTCTCAAGTGCTGGACAAGGTTGGGCATTTATTGCCGAATTTGGCTTTTGCCTGGTTCTAAAGGCAAGGGGGATTTTTTTCTGTGCTTGCTGCAGGAAGGTGACTTTTCATAGCTTGCCCTGACACTGTTTGCATGAGGGCTTTTTTAAAGACCAGAGGACAGACAAGTCACCTGGGACCTGCAGCAAGTGTCCCAGCTGCCAGCCCCCCTGGCCACCCCACAGGCAGCTCAGGGGATTATTTGCTCTGTTACTGGGTCTCTCAAAAGAATTACATTTCTTCATCTTTTTCTTGGGATAATTTTGTGATTTCCAGCTGCTTTTTTAATTAGGTTACTGCTCTGGGGTTGTACAGGATGCTCTACGAGGTCCTTAGCCCTTTCCCTGGTGGCTTCAGCTGCCTTTCCTCTGCCTTTAATTTATGATGGGATTCTTTTTCATCTTCCTCTGTGTGGTTTCCAGATCATCTCCTGATTAGCTTGGCTGCTTTTATCGAAGTAAAACATTCAGGGGTTGAGAGCTCGTGCTCTCTCTGTGCTCTGTACTGTGCAAAGTGAGCTGTGGTAAGCAGGATCAGGCCGTTGGTGTTCCTGTGGTGCAGGACAGTGCTCGGGGCACAGACTTGCTGAGGTTTTCCTCCTCACGGTAACTGAAGGACTTTTTGCTCAGTTGTGTGGTTTTTTTTTTTTTTTTTTTTTTTTTTTTTTTCATCCAGATTTGGCTGATCCCTGTATAACCACGTGAGGCTGGGGTTAGTGGGCAGCTTTACCAAACTGCTGAGGTTTTGGTTGCTGATGTCTACACAGGACTGGAAGGTTCGAGTGGAGGGAAATGGTACCAACGGGCTAATGCTGAATAACAGTGCCCCCGCTGGCAAAGTAAGCCGCGTGCTAGGGTTGATTTATTTAAGAGAGGCACGCTGTTAAGAAGATTGGTGCCTAACATTCTCACAGCCTTCACTTTGTAAGAGTCTGCCACAAACATTATTTTACACCTGGGAGAGAGGGTTTTTACTGAAGTTTCTGCATTTTGGTTTCCCTCTTCCTGGTTAGAAGACTCCAAGCAGCTGCTGGTGTGAGTGTCCATCCCCCACAGCCAGAAAACAAGAGGTGCTGGTCTGTCCCTGCTGGCAAGGTACCACCATCTCCAAGGGAAGCCTCTCTTCCTCTGGCTGCGAGGGGCTCAGCACCCCAGGCTCCTCTCTGCTGCATTTCAGCCCCTTGTGTCTCGGGATGCCAAGCCCAAAATCCACCCCCAAAATCCCCATTCCTCCATTGCTGTTGCTGGCCCAGGGTACAGGATGGTGCTGATGGTGTGATTTTTGAAAGGCACTGTGCTTTAACTCATCAAAACTCCACCCCTGCTTTGGGTTCCCCAGGCTTCTGGTTCAGTTTAAAAATCCCGACAACTTCTACCTCTAAATGTAGGAATCACCGCGGCACTTCCTTGCCATGAAGGTGATCTGGCAGAAGGTACAGCACGGCTCCCAGGCTGAGTATGCTCCCCATGCCCACATGTGAGATAACCCCTCAGAAGAAAGAGCTCCTATGTGCAATTTGAAGAGCTTCTATTGCATTTCTGTTTCACTATCTGATTGTTTTCCATCCATGCCATTCATATGGAAAAGAAGGAACACTTTGACACAGAACCCAGCTGCTCTTGTGTCTTCCTTCTCTTTGTGACACTGCCACCCTTTTTGAGGGATTTTTTGCCCGGCCTACTCTTGCTGCAGTAGCTCGGCAACATTTCAGGTCAGTTTCAGTAATTTTTATTCAGCTAAGAAAGGCTGTGGCATGATAATTTTTCTTTCTGGCCAGAATGAATTTAAAGTAGAAGAAAAGTAAATTAATCATCAAAGAAACAGTTCTTTATCAGTCCCAAATGTTAGCAGGTACAACTCATGCACTTCACAAATTATAAATCATAACAGGCTTTTAATTTGATTGATGACCTCTTAGGTTCTTTTCCGTGGTTTCACCTGCACCTATGTAAAGTAGATACTCAAAGCCATAATTAACCTAGCACCACCACTCTAGCTTCTATAGGCTTCAGGAGGACACAGCAGGCCAAAGCCCCTCGTACACCTGCAAAAGGTGGCAAGTTGGTTCTTGTGGTGCTCAGCTCCCACTACTGACCCCTGTGCTAATGTGTCAGCACTTGCAAGCAGCCCGTGTTGCTGAGCAGAAGAGGCTGAGCTGGTTCTTGGAAAAAGTGCTGTTAATTTATGAGAAGAACATTTCCATTTCCAGCCTTGCCAGGAAAGTGCCATTTTCCAGGAAGAAGTGGTGTGACACACTGATGGCCCAGTGCTTGGCTGGACCCTCACACGTCGCAGCGTGAGGGAAGAGCTGGTGACCCTTACTGGTGTGCCTCAGTAGCAAAAGTCACTCAGTGACCGGGAAATCTCACCCGCTAACCCTTAGACTTCTGTCAGCTGCGTGTAACCAGTCTTTGAGTGGCATAAACTCCCTGCAACATTGTAGTTATGTTTATGACTTGCAATCAATAAAGATTTAAGTGGTGATTGGAACAGCTTTGGATAATTCATATCCCATTCTGTGCTCTAATGGATGTAATATAAATGTTATACCCAAAAACGATCATTGCCAAGGAGAGCAAATGAACACAGCAGACAGCACACTGCTCCCCTCAAACCAGATGAAACGTTGCTCATAATTAATTTAGGATTTTTATATGCAATCGTTCCAAAATGGGAGCTGTAAAGAAGAGGTGCAACAGTGAAAGCCTCCTGGTAGCGCTCAGTCAGGGCCGCGCCAAGCACCCCCCAACCGCCCCTCGGCTTTTGCCACCTGGGCCTTACAGACTACAATCCGCTGTTGTTCCTCCACCTATCACCAGCCAGCTTCTGAAGTTTTGTAGATTATTTGTGCACAGGGTACATGGTGTTTTCTCAGCGCTGTTCACTGCAGCATCTTGAGACTCCACAAGTAGCATTTCTGGGGTTAGAGGGTGAAGAGCTCACCCATGAGCTTGAAGGGAGACCAGAAGAACATCAAAAGTGAGAGAGCTCCTCTGGTCTGGAGCGCATCCTGACCCTGCTTCTGGCCAGGGCTGAGGCCCCGGGCGGCAGAGGACGAGCTGCAGCGGGGCCTCCATGCTGCCTAGACTGCTTGCAGGGCCTCTGAGGCGCAGTGGCCGGGCAGGCGGGCTGGGGGCTCCTGTGTCTCTGGGGCCACCCAGTGGGATGTTTGCCATCTGACCCAAGGGCAGAATGTTAACTCAGTGCTGAGAATAGAGCCAGCGGTGACGGGGATCCTCCTCTCCGGGTGGATGGATGCTGGCTCCAAACATACGGTACAAGTGGCTGGGTGGAGCCTGCCCACTGCAAACAAGTCTGGCTGAGAGGCTGAAGATGCAACTGCCAATGTATTCAGTGCCACATCTCCCATGGCGTGAAATCTTGAATAGTCCGTAGAAGGCCCTTTTTTTTTTTTTTTTTTTTCATTTCAGCAGTACTTTAGATACCAAGCAACTCTGGATGGAGAAGTCCCATGGAAGCACACACGCACATGAGGCATTTAAAGGAAAGCTGTCTGCGTTGTCATGTGCCCTGGCTGTTTGGGGTGCATTAGGGTAGACAACGTCACAGCCAAGGGCACCCCTGGGCCCCGGCTGTGTCACACCACTGTGGTGCAGACCAGCTGTAAATCTGGTGTAATACCTGGTGAGGCCAGGCTTACGGCCAATTTGTGGGACCAGAGCAACAAAAAGCCGCAGGAGGTTTCTGGCAAATCTGTCCCTCTGAAGACTGTAAGATTATTGAAGAATGAAGTCCTCGCTCGGCGCCAATGCATGAGCCTTGCTGAGCAGCACGAGGGCAGACCACGAGCTGCAGCCTTGTGAAGGGCCTTCACCTCCCAGCGCTGCACCAGGTCTTGATGAGTACATTATAAAGTGTTTCTTCAAATGGTGTTGTTTTTAATCCCTGTTATTTCTTCCTAATCCCTTTAATACAGGAATTTGACATATTTAGAGCACTCTAATGTCTGCAGCATGAATTTTGCTTGTTTCTTCTGACCACAGCTGTCCTTGCTGGCTAAGGCATCGCTGGAGTTGCTGATGTCAACATAACCCAGCCAACCGAGCTGTAACATCAAAGAGCTCAGACGCAGAGAGCTCCGGTTTCTAAAATCCTCCTCACAAAGACAGAGGAAAGGGAAGTGGAATAAGGTGCAAACAAACAAGTAAAATGCTTAATTCAGAAAGCTTCTTAAAATCCTTCAGGGCAGAACTACTGAAATCATGGAATAAATTGCTCCTGTTGGTATCATTGGCAAATCTGCACTCCCATCAGCGGACACAGAGGACAAAGCCTGCTGCAGACACGTGGAAGTTTCACCCCTCCCACGATCTGAGCGCTAAATATCCGATGGGGACATGATGAGCATCCCCAGATGGCTGCACCAGATCCCAGCCCGACACGTGCAGCACCTCGAGGCCCCCCGAGCTCCATCGGGAGGCTGATGATCACGGGACCCTTCCTGCTACTCGGGGCAGCTGCGAGGGCGGCAGCCGGTGGCCTGACCTGCATCCCGTGCCCGGCAGCACCAGCACAGTGCAGCAAGGGGCACCGGCAGAGGCAGCCATCATCCCCAGCACACTGCTCGACCTGACAGGACACCACACAAATCTCAGTAACAACCATCTTGGCGTCATTAAAATATAAAGATAGAAACAATCCTGGAAGAGTTACCAAATCCAGCACTATTCTCTAGAGGGCTTTGCTTGAGGTTAAAGACCCGTCTAAATCAAATAAGGCATTTTATCCCCCCAAGCTCGATAAATCCCAGCCTGATCTGCAACTACTGAATGGACTTTTTGTCAGATCTTATTTCTGAAATAATTTCTGACTAGATAGGAAACCGGAGGGTGAACGTACTGTCCAGGCTTTCTACTCTTTCCTAGATCAGCTCTCTCTCAAGATGCAGCCTGTCATAATTTACCAATTTGACAATGTCTCCATGCCACAGTTTAATGTTTTGCTATGCACCTACACATGACGGATGGGGAAGATTCAGGCTGGAAATGGACTCAGTATTAAAACTTGCTGTGTGTGTTTAAAATCTAGAGTTGCATGGCACTTGATGCAGGCATGAACAAAGCCCTGAAAACACAGTCATTCGCTATTCCTATTTATTAATTTTGAAATCAAAAAGTGATCTTCTGTATTTCATATTGAGCCTTTAATATTCATTAAAAAAGCATCAAGCTTTTTTTTTTTTTTTTTTTTTTTTTTTTGAATAACAAATGAGCACTGGGTTGTACTCTGCCACCATTTCAGATCTTCAACATTTTTTTCTGTCCTGTGTCAACCAACAGCTGCACATCTACAGTTACTAATGTCCTAGGGATTGAAATGCTTTATGGGTAGGCAGAGGATGGGACAGAAGACAAAGCTGTCTTATTTGAAAAGAAAAAGAGCCTTCAAAACGAGAAGATTAAAACCAGGCACCTCAAGCCTCATACATCCCCAGCCACCTGAGAAATACGCCACACATTGATGGCTGGTGTTGTGCTCAGAGGCATCAGTCACGGCATTAAATCCACCTGCAGAAGGGCTTTTTCTCACTCTTGCTCTCAGTGCCACAACCAGACGCGGTTCCCTTGCTGACGGGGCTGGAGAACGGTGTCCCCAGCACGGGCTCAGAGTGGCTGTCACTGACGTGGGATGTCAGGGAGGCCACTGCACCGTCTACCTGTTTTGTGCCTCTCATATTGAGTGGTGCCATGGGATGAATTAGGATGCAATGTAGTTCTTCATATTTTTATGCTGTCCTATTGCCAGCATCAGAGCCAGAAGGTGCGTGCAGGTTGTGCCTTGTTCTGCCATATTTAAGTGGTGTGGCAGCCTGCAAGGGCTGCTTCTGCAGAGGGGACATCCCTGACCCTGGTGGAGGCACACAGCTCTTCCCTCTGCTCGGACCACAGCTGTCTGCAATGACAGCTTTGCAAAAGGCCTGAGTGCAGGCTGTGCTGTGGCTATTCGAAAGCTACACAAATGATCTATCAGGGGATGGTTTTCCACAGTTATTGCTGAGTATTTAGTAGCGGCAATAACACAAATTTGCTCTAGTCTTCATCCCTATGTTTTTCCATAAGAAGTGTTGTTTTGTGCCGGGTTTCTTGCTTCCTTTTTTTGGAGGCAGGTCAGAGCATCCGTTGCATCCTTATGGAATCAGTGGGGATTTCCTTGCAGGTACTAGGTATGCATTTTAAAATAATGTTTTAACTGGTGCTGTATTTGCTGCAACGTGGAAGACAATCACGGCTGCATAGTGCCATCACACCACCTACACGTGTGCTGAGCACACCTGTGTGGAGCAGACGTGTCACCACCTGAGACTGCAGCTTCCTGTGCTCTGCAGAGAGTTTGCATTCTGTGTCTGGCAGCAGCAACTGTCTCTAGGAAAGTATATTTATATGTTTCATAAACGTAGCTCAAACAAATTAAACTCTGTACTAACAGGATCATAATTTAATAGAAGTGCCAAGTGCTAATGCAATAATACATGCGTATTGGATTAGGAAACACAAGCCGTAACAAGTCATTGTAGTTCACTTGCAGCAGTGCCTGAGACTCCAGATACAGCTGTGGTGAGCATGTGGGTGGCACATCTGCCCAGGCAGGGGGCTGCAGGCCAGCAGATGCTTAATGTCACGCTACAGCTGACAACATCTGGATCAGCAACACGGGCCCTTCCTGTCATTACCTGCATCCTTTCTAGCCTGGGTGGATACGAGCAAGAGACTCAACTTACCTTGCATGCGGGCTACCCCCTCACCTTCTCCTTCTCTTGCCTCTAGACACATCCACTTTTCCCCCCGTCTTCTATGATCTATTTTCCTCCTGGGTTGGCTTCTTCGGCAACTCCTGCTCCCGGCTCCTGCAGCTGCAGGCAGGTGCTGCTCAGTCCAAAGGCACGCAGGCACCACGGGACAGCCGTGTCGCTGGCGTGAACTAGAGGTGTCCAAAGCACGGTTACAGTGCTGGAGAGCGCCTGCCTCCATGTGAGCTCAGTGCTGAAAGGTTAGAATTACTTTGAAGAAGAAGAAGAAAGGCATTTATTTTTCCCTTTGTATTTTATGTGACAATCATTACCATTGGAGAGGAAACAGCCAAGAGCGGAGCCCCAGGCAGGTGTTCAGAGCATGAGCCCTGCTTCTGCACGCAGGAGCCCTGCCTGGAGCTGCTGCTTCTCCCTTTCCCCTTCTTCAGGCCCAAGGAACCCTGCCTCTGTTCTCCGCAGACTGATGCTTACAATGCAGGATAAATGACTCATGTAAGCAGTTCATGGAAAATAACTCCTAAGTACCACAGGTATTATCAAAACAAATGCATGACTCACAAGCCTTTTGCTAATGTTTCTTGCAGCCATGAAGGCAGAACGTGTGGTCGCTCTGCAGCACTCACCACTACACAAGCATGTTTCCTCATCAAGGGAACAAAGCAAGCCCCCATGGCAGTTCTGCTAAAGGTTACATGAGCAGAACGAAAGGTTCCCGATCCTTATATGCCAGCCATGAGCCCACTAGCTCCATCCAGCCTGGGCAACCTGCTTGTCCTCAGTCCTCAGTCTGACTCTCCTAGCTGCAGCCCCCATAAATCATCCTCCAATGAGCTGCACAGCAGCATGGACGTTTCTGCAAAACAAGGCAGGCTCCCTGCCCTTCTTGGCACTGGTCTAAACGAGATGCTCCAATGAACTCTTAAGGCATTAAGACTTCATTACTGGTATAATATATACGCAGTTTTATTTCCTAATATGCTATAAAATAATAGCTGTCAATTACACACATATTTTGATGCCTTCATTTGAAAGCATTATTTTGCTTTTTAAAGTATTATTTTACTTTGTCACTCATTTGCACAATACAGTAACTTCATATTACTTTCCCAGCTCTGAGCACAAATTATCTCTGTGCTACTACCACTGGCTCTCACCAGCCATTTTATCTTTTTCCAGATCATAACCCAGGCCTACAGAATGGGGGGCAAGTAAATTCATGCCGATGAACATAATTTCAAACAAATTGCTCAAATAAATTGTGCTGCATCTTTTTAAGATGACCATTAACGCAAATGTTCTCTATAAAGCACCACACATTTGGCAGTGGTGATCTTTAGACGTCAGGTATCATCTAAAATGATGCCTAACAGATTTCTTCTAAAAATATGCCACTTAAAAAATTATGCTGCAAATGCTAACTGCTGAGCTGCAAATGTATCAAAGCAAAATAGCACTGAGAAATGGGGGAATGAATCCCATCTGCTAATGGCCCTGCTCTCATCTCGGAAGGGCTCGGAAATGCTATGCTTTATGAAGTGAGGCTCTGAGGGCAGAACTCAACTAGCTCTCTGAAAAGTAATCCTCTGATTAAAAAGAAACAACCAAAACATGAAGCGGTATTGCATCGAGTATCATTTCACAGATGCACTCCAAAAGAGATATCAGCCTAAAAAAGAATACATTAAAGAAATCAAGTCAAATAATTAGCAAGGACTCCTGGCATGTGAAGCTGGCGAAATGCTGCGTTCAAACAATTTCCTTCTGCGTTGGTTGTCATTCAGTGTTACCATGAAGGTACAAGAATACAAGAAATGTATCAACAGCAGAACTATAGAAATTAATCTTAGCAGAAAATTGTTCCTATGCAACTGAATAATTAGTTTCCCTTAAGTCCCTCATCCTGCTGCTGCCGTCTACATCCTGTTTTGTCTGTTTCTTGTTAAATTCCTATTCAACCATCACTCAGCTCTGAGACGATAGGATTATATAATAAACAAAATAATTAGTTTCCAAACTGGTAATATGCTGTAACATATTTCCTGGAATACATTTTTTTTTTT
>VXAV01006008.1:234002-249556 GCA_013399715.1 Alectura lathami | reverse complement strand
GAATTTAGCAATGAGATTTTAAGCACAAAAGTACAATGCAAATTAAATGTTTTACTTAACATTGTCCTACTTTGAAATTCAGTAGTGTGCTTGTAAACTCTGTGGCTGTGAGTTCTCCTTTGATACTATACACATCAGGTCTTATGAAGAATAAAATTGAAGACTTAAGTCTGTAGTAACCTTCAAGTCTATGAAAGAGATGACAAAAAAAAAAAAGAATCTTGAACAAAGCTCTTCCACTTCCCCAGTTGCTTTCTATCAACTTTTCTTTTGATTGGTTAGTTGAAATTAGTGAGTTTTAGTGAAATTAGAAAGTACGAGAAAACAAGTCGCACTTTGTGAAGTCTACTCAGCAAGGAGCCATGAGCCAAATCAACTTTCCCAGGTCAGTCCCTTGTTTCTTGTTGCCTTTCTGGATGAGGGTTGCAGTTTCCCCTAAGATAAAAAGATAATGCTCTTTAAAAATGAGAGAAATCTGAATTCTCAGTCACTGGTACATGGCTGGCAAAAGCTTACTGTGATGTGTATTTGGATGAAAACCTGCAAGTTTTCAATAGCCTAATAGATTTTAATTGCTTTTAGCTTTCCTTCCCTACCCAAACCTGAAGTGGTTTTGGGTTCTCTAAATAGTTGGGCATTCAGCACTGTTTCTGCTCACTGACTGTACTCCTCTTCTGTGAACTGTCACATCGAAAGATGAACACTCTCTTGGACCCTAGGGAGGGAATTGTACTTCAGAATGTGAAGAAAGTTATTTTAAAGCTATTCTCTAGAGCCATGGGAGAAAAAATGCTACTCCCCATGGACTTGAATAAATTCAATCCGTTCATCTCATCTGGTATTTTACATTCAGTATTATCACTGTAGTTGCTGCAATTTCAATTCAAAATGTTTTTACAACTTTGAGCACTTTATTTGACATGAAAGAAACATTTAAATTTTGCATTGCTAAGAAGGTTATGGATAGATTCACGATGCGCCTTTCACAAGCATCATTTTCCCCGGACTTTTATTCATTGTCACTCAGTGAGCAAGGGATGATAGTCTATGTATATCTAAACAAATATCAAGGATAGCTGCCGCAGATGCAATCTGCTACATAAACCACACTTGATGGTTTCTTCTTGTCTAAAGAAAAATTAAAGTTGACATCAACACGAATGGAGCTCATGTGAACAGTAACAGATCGTGCAGTCACGAGATCTACTTTGCCCAAGGGGCAGTCCATGCCATAATTTGTTTTGTTGCTCAACTACAATAAAATTGCACTGCTATAATTAGTATTTGTCAGCATCTCTTGAAATTAATGATTTCTGGTAGTTTTATCATCGGCTTGCCAGACTGCATTTGAGTGATTAGTACATAGTCAGTGACCATCAACATCAGACATGGTTTGTGTACATCTGTTAATTTTTTTCCACGATGTTCTAATGCTGTTACATTGGAAATATTTCAGACAAAAGCGTGAGGGAAGGGACTTCCCTCTGAGCAGCCGTTACAACTCAGAAGGTGATGGTAGATGAACCAATTATATATATTAAAAATGTATATATATTTGAACTTCATGTATATTCATACATATTTGAACTTTTGTTCCAGATGTCCAATTTAAAGTATATTTTCATCTCCACTGTAGGTACATCTTGATTCATTGTGCATGTTCCCAAAATGAGAGTATATTGCCCAGGTCTGAATGCAAAGCCTGGTAGCATATTGGGTGTCACACTGTGCTTCAGCTAATAAACCCTTCCTTCCACTAGTGCTTATTTTAGTCATAGTGCTGTACTTCTGTTGTGATGCGTCCTCCAGTTCCTAACTGACTCGTGTTCAGTCAGGCCAGGTTCTGGACACAGTGAGCTCAAGTAAGTTTATGGAAAGAAATGGCAGGCAATATTTAAAAGATCTGTTTTCACCCCAAGTGCAGAAAGCCTTGTTCTGCAACACAAGAATTCTTCCAGAGTGACCTGAGAATGGGGAAGAGACTTGCATGCTGTTCAAAGTGAAGATGCTTTCAAGCATTTGATATTTAGATTTCAGTTGTAAGAGCATTTTTTTTTTTGAAATTCTGAATATTGCATCAACTTTATGGCCAAATGTATTTCTGCACTTTATCCTCACAAAAATTTATAAGGCACTTTCATGCATTAATTTATGGGTATTGATAAACACTTTGTACTCATTTTCACTAGACTTGTCATTATGGTTTCTAGCATTTTAACTTAACCAGAAGTGTGGAACTGGCTGCAAGGAAGGCAGCTGCTCTGGTGGGAAAACGTGATGGCAGAAGCTGAAATGCACAAAAAAAAACCAGAGCTGCAGAGAGCAAGTGAGAGGGCAGCTCTGATCAGCTGGAGCTGTGAAGGTTCTCCAGTGCCTAATTTGGTCTGTTATCCAGTGAAGTGATGTGCTTTTGAAAGTATAATCAAGATTTTAATTTAACCTGTCTGAGTGTTAAATTAAATGTGCTGTGTGTCATACGTGCAGTCTTATTACAGTTAGGTAACTGTAAGCTATGTTAAGGATAACTGATCCTGACACTTATGATAAGGTAGTGCCATTCACGGAACATTATCAGAGGGGTTTGATGTAAGGTTAGTGTTTCAATGTAATGTGTATCTTGCCTTAAACAGCTGGAGAAAGACTGGAAGTGGAGTACAAAGTAATTTTATGGAATTGGATTACTCTTTTCTGTAAAGCAAATTCTGAGTAGTTGGAACGATGCTTTTTATTTCACTTTGAAGCTGCTGCACCATCATCTGCTTCAAAATGCTGTTGCTACTTTGAGATGACTGGATACACTTGATTATTTGCTGCGTAGAGAGTAGGGTTAAACACACATGCAGGGGGCCCTCCCGTTGAGTCCTTGAACCATGAAGGTAAGGAGCCTAGGCGCAGCTGGATCCACTCCTAGGCTTAGACTTGTTCAGCCGTTTGTCTAAGGGACCATATGTACACAATCAATGTAAGATATAATCTTAGCAAAGCTAACTTACCTTAAAACAAGCTATCAGTCACTTACTGAGGATCTGTATAGGCAAGGCATCTTGACATCAAGCCATAAAGGATCTCTGCGCAGGTGTAACCTTGAGTGGCATCCCTGCTCAAGGGAAGATGCTGTCGTGCAGTTAGCTGCTGTGCAGGAGAGCTCCAGGGGCTCTTGGGCTGTTCCCAATTTATGGGGTAAGATGATTGACTCAGACATAGGCTGCTTTGGTTTTAGGTGCATGCTCAGTTGGCCCTCAGCTGTTTAACCAGGTGTCTACTATCAGTTCTTGCAGCTCCCCAGTTTGAGACAGATTTGTGGTTGTCTCTGTCTTAGGGAGAGTGTTATTGGTACTGTTGCTCATTGTCCTCCTGTGCAAGGCCAGGCTGAAGGAGGAAGTTGGGAAAAGAAGTGATGGGAGCTGGGGGGACCATACCGTCACATCCGTGAAAGTTTGGTAAAATTCATGGCAGCATATATTTAGCTAGTTATTCAATTCTTAATCCTTTTAAATGTGTGTCAATCAATAGCCTAAAGACTGATTTGAACAATTTTTGATTTACCATAATTGAACTTATTCAGTTCTGTAGGTGCCTTAACAACACCAAAGGTCTTCTGTTTGCAATTTTCTAGCTTGCCATTCACCTATAGCTTAATTCAGTCTTTTCTTCCTGCATTTGCACTCATATCACCTTGTAGCTTTTAGTTTATAACTCTGCAATCAAATCTCTTCACTGTGTCCTCACAGCTGTTAGTTTATAACTTCAGAGCCTAGTAAATAACATAGTAGGTAAATCACTTACTAAGTAAATACTACCCATGTCTTGTTTACTAATTTCGATCTCTCTTCTTGGTTTGTCCTTAAAATAAGACAGACTTGTTTGTTACAACTCTGGAGAGCTGCTACCTGGAAGAAATAATTTTTCTGACTACCAAGTGATTCAGTCAGAAATCTAAGTTTATGTGTAACATCATAGACATATATTGTATTTTCTATCCCTAAGATCCTAGTAATGATGTTGTATTACTGTTACAAATCTTTCTTTGGAATAATAACAAACAATCTACCTCAAAAAATCATTTGAGTATGTTAGACTTAGCCAAATGAGCTTGTAAACAATTGTTTAGTGTAAACATTAGATGTCGTTTGGAAAATTAGCTTGTGAGAGAGAAGGCATGCTCTCCAAATTACAGGAAATGGAACAATTGCTCTGTAAATGTAATACATTCAGCAAGGCTAAGTGCTGGGTCCTGTGCTTGGGTCATAATAACCTGATGCAGCTGTACAGGCCTGGGGAAGAGATGCTGGAAAATTGCCCAGCACAAAAGGACTGAGAATCATAGAACAGGAACATAGAATGTCCTGAGCTGGAAGGGACTCGAAGTATTATTGATTCCAACCCCGGGCTCCACACAGGACCACTGAAAACCCAACCCCTGTGTGTGAGAGCAGTGTCCAACCGCTTCTTGAGCTCTGGCAGCTTGGGGCCATGCCCACTGCCCTGGAGAGCCTGTTCCATGCCCACCACCCTCTGGGGCAGAACCTTTTCCTAACACCCCCCTGACCTTCCCCTGACACAGCTCCATGCCGTTCCCTCGGGCCCTGTCACTGTCTCCAGAGAGCAGAGCTCAGCGCCTGCCCCTCCACTCCCCTGTGAGGGAGCTGTAGGCTGCCATGTGGCCTCCCCTCAGCCTCCTCTGCTGAGGAGTATGAGAGTATGAGTATCACCCAGGAGTATGAGAAAGGGAATGAAGTTCAGTAACTTATCGTTGTAGGAGCTTCAGAAGAGTCAGTCAAGTGCTGTAGTTTTCCGCAGAAGAAATTGGAGACACAACGTGATAGCTGTAATTAATGCTAAGCTGTTTTTGAAAGGGCACATCTGAATCTACTTTACCAGCTTTCTTTCACCTAGGGAAACAACTGGATAATCATCATAGCAAGCTCCACATTGACTGTTTATGGGACAAAAAGGATTTAAATGTCATAGTTTGCAATTTTTTAGTTAGATGGTTTGGATTAATGTTCTTGTTGAGGGATTGCTTAAGACAATTCTAGTTTATTTGTTTATGTAAGGCTTTCAACTGCTATCAGTGCAAACAGGCATAACACCTATAAATCCCAAGTCTTAATGCAATTATATCTTAGTGTGTTATGAAGTAGATCTGAATTACAGCTTGCAACGTTTGCAATTTTATAAAACTGATTTCTATACGTTGTCATTAAAATACTGTCTTGCTGTATATTGGAGTGACTGATGATGTGAGAGAAATCCAACTGTGATTTTTTTTTTTGTTTCTCCACTGTTGATTTGGAACTAATTTTCTGTAGGTATAAACTGGTAGTGTAACCAATTTCTAATTTGACTAAGATGAAATTGAATAAAAATCTTGTTCTCTGGTGGTAGGACATGGTAGAAAAGAGTTCTCTTTTGAACTTTTGCATATGACACAGGTGTCATGTTCAGAAAGAGGGACAACTTCACCTTTGCAGCAGTTAAACAGCTCAGTGATGATTTTCCACAAAGGATTTTTTTTTGCTGTTTGGACTGCATCTCTGTAAAGTGGTGAAACCAGTTTTACAAACTGTAATGTACATTTCTTTTGGAATGTTAACCTTTTGGGTTTCTCTTTATGTTGGTACTGTCACGCTGCTATAAGTCCTAATTTCGTTCTGATGACTTTTCTACTACAAAAGGAATAAAATGGTTTGATTTTTGTAACTGTTCTTTGTTCCTGGTATTCAGGTGTGAGCTGTTATCTTCCAGTGTAGGTGGGATGGAATTGGAACTGCTAGCTGATAGTTAGATTTTTAACTGAAATATTAATAAATACACGCTTGTATTACCATGTTCTGTGCCACTTAATTTGGTGAACATTGCTGGAGTAGCCAGCAGAGAAGAAGAAAGAGCTGTCCCCATATCTGAGCAGTTGTAGTCCCACATTTAAGTGAATAATAAATTCGACTATGATTTATGTGGAGATGAAAAAAAAAAACAAAAACAAAACAGAAAAAAAAAAAACAACCAGCTGCCTCTAAGCCAGAAAACTAACCCTCAGATGTTGGTGCAGCTCTGCTTACCTTATCTCTTCTGGGAAAACCACTTGCTTTGAAAAGCCCCTGCTGTGGAACAAGCTCCTGTGGGTATGTGAGTCACAGTTAACTGAGGAAGCCATGTAACCAGGGGGGGCCGATTCTCACGCTTACATGGGAACATTTTTTCATTGTATATGTTTCAAGGTATTTGAACATAAAGGCATGGCAATGATCGTAGGAACATGCTCTTTTTATGAACTATGTATAGCCTAGGGGACCTTTTTTTCCTCTGAAAACCAAGGGGTGGTGACATAACTGCCAGCAAAACAAGAGACAGCATCTGCCTGCGCTGTGCAGTGCCAGGCTGAGTCCTGTTGGATGGCGTGTATGTCACACCTGGCTCTCCTGGCATGGCAGTTCTTGTGTGTGTTGAATCTACCCTGGAACAGCAAGGAATAAGATAGGGTATTTATATTCCAGGAAAAAGCTTTTAGGGGATACTGCTGAAAGAGGAGACATCCAGACATCAGCTTGCTGATTTCACTTTGTGAGAAAAACGCCTTTTGCATTCTGGACAAAATTTCCAGGTGCTTCCCTGACCTCTGTTGCTGTGATACCCAGCTCACTCCAATGAAGATGTACAGGAATCGATACCAGAAGGACAACCTGACAGCAGTAACCCAAAATAACTCCGTTTGCCCTTCAGAACAGGGGAGACCACTCCTCATTGGTACTCCCCAGGGACAGAAGACAGGGTGTGTGTCAGGTCCGACACCTGGAAGGTGCCCGCAGTGCTCAGGTTACACATGGGAGAGCAAGGGCCACGTCAGTGGTGTAGGAGCATCTTTCTCCACTTCTATACCTACACGTTCCTGTTTGTTGTTTCGGACACTGCCTTGTACTTTCACTTGTCATTTTTCTCCCCCACAGCACTGGGGTGTGTCTGTCCATTTCTAGAATTGCCTGCCCCAGGTAGGTTAATATTTTTATAATTAAACTGTTAGTAGCTTTTTTTGCCTTTTTTTGTCCCTTCTCCTCTCTCTTGTAGTATTTTCTACTCACAGAAGTGCTTTGCCATGTGCAAAATTGTGGCTTTCTTTTTCAGGAATCTTGCCATCTGTTGAGTACCTTGTACTAGCCTAACGTGTGAAAGTTAGTAAGATTCAACTCATGTTCTCTTTTCCTTGTTTGTTCAGCATTCAGGCTTGCCATCTTACTCAGAAAGAAAATCAAACTCTGTGAGCATTAGGCTTTTTAAGGATATGTAAAAGAATATCAAATAGGAATAGAAATCAGTCTATAAATGAGATTGGAATGCATTTTTTATTTTACATCTTAATTTTTAGCTTCCTGTCTAGGTTCAACAAAATCTCCTTGGATTTTTTTCCCCCCCAAGTGCTTACAGTGTGTACATTCCTGCACTACAACGTAATGAGGTTATCCAGTTTGTAGTTCAGAATTCAGTTTTTCTCGTGTATTTGAATATACTCAATTATAGTTGAGAATCACCCCTAAATAGTGGTTAAGCATAAATTTAGTGTTGTTACTGTTTTTTTAAGATTTAGGCGAGCCAGCTTCTGTAAAGTCTTCAGATGGAAGTGTGTCACCATTAATACTGAATACTTTTTTTCCTAGTTGGTGGAACAGTGGTGTAAAATATCTGATCTGGTGAACATGGTGAATGCAATGCCTTCCTGTCAGGCTCATGTCCCTGCAAAAAGACCAAAAGGTAGAACTGGAATCTTCTCAATGATTAAAGATTTAATTGTATTCAGACAGTTGAAAAGCCTTTCTGCATATCTCAGAAAGAAAGAATGGCTCCAAGGAGACCTCATTGCAGCCTTCCAGTACTTGAAGGAGGCTTATAAACAGGAGGGGGGCGACTTTTTGCACGGTCTGACAGTGATAGGACAAGGGGGGATGGTTTTAAACTAAGAGAGGGGAGATTTAGGTTAGATATTAGGAGGAAGTTCTTTACTCAGAGGTGAGGCACTGACCCAGACTGCCCAGAGCAGCAGTGGATGCCCCATCCCTGGATGTGCTCAAGGCCAGGCTGGATGGGCCCTGGGCAGCCTCATCCAGTGGGTGGCAACCAGCCCATGGCAGGGGAGGGGGCTGGGTGGGCTTTAAGGTCTCTTCCAGCCCAAACCATTCTAGGATTCTATGAAAGAAGAGTGCTCACTTACCGTTCAGTGTGCTTTCTCTGCAGACAGTCTGAAATCTATGAAGGTGAAATTGACTTTTGGGAGCAGAAACCTTCATAAGGAAAAACATGGAAAATGCCCTTTGGAAGCTTGCTTTCTGAGAAAAGAGTTTTTTTGAAGAGCTTGAAAGTGAAAACTCAGCGTTGCACTGTGGAACTGTTACTGGGTTGTGCTCAAATGGTTAAAGTCTGCAGTGTAGTGAAACACTTCATTAAAATTTTGTCAGCCAGGCTGAAGTGTTAGTCTTGGGCTAACCTAAACAAATGTGATGGATCGGCATATGAATATTGTGCAACGCTACATCTCAAAACAATTTCACAGTTTCTCTAACCTCTTTTCATCTTCCTTTTTTTTTTTTTTTTTCTTTCCCCTTTTCTGCTGTATTCGTACTTAAACATTTAGCTCCTTTTTTAAAAAAAAAAAAAAATACTTTTTAAATTCCTCCACTTTTGGATGGCTTCTTATTTGGGATTATAAAGGGCCTTTTGTTTCTGAGCTAATAAGCCTTGCATTTAGCTCATCATACAGGATAACTTTGTTTTTCATACTTTGTCTGTGTATATAGGTTGCTGGGATTAGTTTTTACTGTTTAGGAGTTAGGAAAACCTTGAAGAATAGTAACAGATTCTGAAAAGAGATTTCTGGATTATCCTCTGTGTAACTGGAAGTGTGTTTCCACTGTGATTTCCTTGCACTTTTTCTGTGGGTTTTGTTCAGGGCTGTGTTTGATGGGAAAGCAATTAAATGGAAGATAGATGTTACAGTTTTAGAGTTGCTGTGCAGGTTTCCCTGCAGTGTCGTCTGGAGTATGTTCAGATCTGGAGTGGTTGGCTGCAGCAACATCAAATGTGGGTTTTTAATATAGGACATAAGAAGCAGAGGGATTTTGGGAGCTGAGGTTGTCTAGGGAAATCTGAACTGAAAGCAATATGCATTGAGTGAAGTCTACCATTAAATGAATTTTAAGGTGAGGAGTAAGAATTAAGGTGAAGAATCAGAAATATCCATACATCTTTAACAAATGCTATCTTTCTGTAACATACTCTGTTTCTAGAAAACTTTTTTTTTTTTCCCAGTAACAGAGGCAGGTTCCAAAATTGTCAAGACAGGAACTATATGAAAGGATTTTCTAGTTGTTGTCATATTATATTCAGTTTTGCTCCATATCTGACTCTAGTGCATGCACATCTACTAATGTGAGCCATGTTTATGAATCAGGAGACGCGGGTGGACCTTCCTCATCGGACTGGCAGTGTGAGGAAGATGCTTCTCAGCTCCTCATTTTATTTTGTTCAGGCGATTTTTGCTGTGTGCTTGTCCTCTGTAGTATATGCTTAGTGTGAAAAACCATTGCTGCAAAGAAAAGAAAAGGGAAAAGTATTGAAATCTGGGTATTATTTGCCTTTGTACCCCACACCAATGTCCAGGTTCTTAAAATGACTGTGATTACTTCTCTTCTTTTATTTCTCTTTCAGGAATTCCTGTGCTTCCCTGCCACTAACATTTATTCAGGTCTTTCTGTCAGCTTATGACCATGTAATCCGTAGCAGGTTGCTACCCTGCATGTTTAATATTCAGGGCAAAATGTGAAATCTGTGATTTCCTAGAAAGAATGAAGATTATTCTACAGCTAGAAGTTTTTATCTGTAACATAATCAAAATTAACTACAAATAAATCTAACTGAATTATCAACATTCCTTCTCCCTCTCCCCTGCATAGTTTTGTTTGCTTTCTTTCGGGTAGGTTTTCATATTTCTTTTACTTTTCCATTTAGGAACTTAGAAGAAGAGGTATGGCTATGAAACTTACATAGTTCTGTATCATTGTTGTGATAACAATGTCATGTTAGAAAGATCCGCAGTGTCAATACACGCACAGATAACTGTCTATTTATGTCACTGGCCTTTTGAAAGCAATCTAGTTAGAATTGATGGGTATGTCAGTGCACATTCTTGAAAATGTAGTGATGCACCTGTTCTGAAATTAATTGAAGAGGACATTTGAGTGTTATGGCAGTTCTGGCAAGTGTGAAGTGCAATAATCCTTATGTCCTACCAAAACTTGCATGCTATTTGGAAAAAATTCAGCTTAAATTATCACAGCATCCCAGCAACTTCTGGTGTGTTTTTTTTTGACTAGAATCCGAGCCTCTTGTAAAGAAACCCTTTTGAATATCAAACTTCTTAGTATGTCCCCAAAATGAAATTTTCCAACAGTTACCCACAAAAATAATAGTTTTAAATAGTTTAATTGTTGATAGATTTGCATTAATGTATCATTTAAAGTAATGTTGAATTCAACAAGCTAGAGAAGGCATGTGTAAATTAAATCATCTAATGGGCTTCATGGTAGCCAGAGAGTTCATAGTGTTAAAGATATATATGTGTGTATAGGGAGTACCCAGATTTACTGTGCTTTGGAACCTGGAAGGGTCGGTTACCTGTCTTACCACCAACTTGTGATAGACTTATAAAGATGTCTTCAGAAAAATAGTTGCCAAGAATTGGAATGATTTGTTACCTACGTGGAATTACACCTTAGTTAAGAAATTTAGGTATAATCTAAGCAGGAGTTCCTTAATTCATTTAATACCACAAGGTAGATTGAATTGTGAATGACAAACATGTCATAAATACATGCAAAAGTTTTGTCTGGATGACTTGGACATATTTAATTGAAAGTAGTTATTTCTCATATACCTCATGCAGGAGTACTGAACTTAAATAAAAATGCGTGTGAGTATGCATGCATATTGGATGTTTGAACCAAGCAAGTACTCCAGAAATAAAAGGTCTTCAGCAAACACTTGTATCCTGATTATGGAAGTAACTGATCTATCAGGTGTTAAATAATTGCAGTGGCAGGTACTGAAATCACCAGTTTTATGACCTTCATAAGCCTCTGTATTTGACATTTATACTTTGCATGCAAAAAACTCACGGAAACAAATATTGATAAGCCTACAGTAGGTACGCATGAGTAACTAAAACGCTTAGGTGTGTAGCAGAGGTATTTAGACCTGCTGATTTTTGGAGGGACATTAACGAAAGCAACCTAGTTAGTAAGCAGAGATTGTTGCTTGATGTAGTCTTCATGTTCAGTGCCTTCATTTTTGTCATACACTTTGGCTGTGCATTCACTGGAAAATCATAGTACTTTCATTGAATACACGTGCCACTGTCTTTAGTGCTCTAGTCTGTGGCTGAGGTTTTGAGCCACAAATAACGTGGAAAATGCCAGATAAAGTAAATGAATTCAGCATTCTGAAATACGCTTTAAAACTGATTAATGTTGGTTAAAATTGTATATAAGTTGGTAGATTTAAAATCAGAAAAACTTAGTTTGCTTTTATAGATGAGGTATTTCAGTCTTGTTTTATATTTAGAAAAAAATACTGTGACTTGTACTACTTTCAGCTGTCACTTTTGTCAGTTCTTAATTTACTTCTTTCCAAGCGAGTTTACAAATTTGTTCATTTAAAATTGAAAGTTGGCTACTGCTGTTTCTGTTTAACACATGCTGGAAAATGTGCTACTTTTGAACATGCTTATTTAGGTGAAAGCTTAAGTCAAGCATTTTAATATGTTTATTTTCAGAAGTCTGTTTCAATTGTTTGCCTAACTGGATCTGCCAGTGTTCCCATTTTTCAGTTGTAATTTGGAAGTGGAATTAAAACCAAACACCATTATTTGCTTCATATGAATTTGGGGACTGATTTTTAACGAGTTAGATGAAGTTCTCCAGATATGGCTATATATAGTTATGTACAGTTACTCAGTAGACAGTGAGTAGAAGTATTGAGAAGCAGTATGACTCTCCTTACGCTCTAAGAGTTTTGGCCCTGTGGTTTTGTGTTGAACGTTTGAATTCTGAGAGTTTACCTGGTACGCAGTGTTTGGGATGTGGCAGTTCAAATGAAGCTTTGTGATAAATTTCTCTTGTCAAGAGGGAAATTTTTGTTATGAGAGGATACCGGTGCACAGTTAGAATTGAGCAGGAGAGGGATTTTGAATAGGCTCTCCCTTAGTTTAAAGGTGAACTTCATCAGGGTTGCCTTGGCCAGGATCTTCTGTTAACTCTTTGCATAAATATTCTTGGGGACAGCAGTAAACTTCTTTAGCAGTGTGCTCTTGGGAGGCCATTTTTCCATTTTAGTCTGGGCTCCTACATGCCGTGGCAGCACTTCACCTGACACAGCCCAGGATACGGTTCTCCTTCTTGTGGGAAGGGCACGCTGCTGTCTCGTGACGGGCTTGGTGCCCACCAGGAGCCCAGGTTCTTTTCTGCAGACCTACCCCCAGCTGGGTGCCCCCAGCCACGTCCTGGTGCCTGGGGTTGTTCCTCCCCACATGCAGGACCTCGCACTTACCCTTTGTTGAACTTCATGAGATTTTTGTCAGCCCACCTCTGCAGCCTGTCGAGATCCCTCTGGATGGCAGCACAGCCCTTGGGTGAGGCAGCCACTGCCGCCAGTGTCACCATCTGCAAACTTTCCGAGGGGACACTGTGCCCACCCTGTCACCCAAATCATTGACCAAGGTGTTAGACAGGATTGGACCCGGTGTTGACCCCTGGGGTACACCACTTGTTGCTGTCCTCCAGCTAAACTTTGTGCAGCCAACCACCACCGTCCTGGCCTTGGCCGCTCAGCCAGTTTCTGATTCACCTCGCTGTCTGCTCATGCAGCCCACGCTTCCACAGCTTCTCTGTGAGGGTCTGATGGGGGAGCAGTGTCAAAGGCCTTACTCAAATCCAGGTGGGCAATATCACTGCTCTCCTCTTGTCTGCCATGCCTGTCATTTCACCACAGAAGCTGTTCAGGTGGGCCAAGCATGACTTCCCCTTTGTGAATCCATGCTGACTACTACTGATGAGTCTCATCCTCAATAAAATCCACTTTGCAAAGTGGATTTCTGAGGAAACTGTACATATATAGCAGTATAGGGCAAGTACCAAGCTGCTTTTAACGTTTCAAAACATGAGTGGCAGGAAGAGCACGAATCACATTTTGGAAGTACAAGGTGGATTTTGGGGTGGAAATAAATGTTTACAAATGAAGACAAACCCTGTTGGCAGTGTGCTGTCTCAGGATATCAGGCCTGACTGCTGAGTTCCACAGGGGGTTGCAAAAGGGCCTGCACGGTTTTGGCATGATCCAAACAGTGTGCAACAAAGAAAGCCTTCAACTCCAAAGGGTGAGGAGAGCCTGAAGCCCACATGGGGCTATCAACCTTGTACAGTTTACAAGTTCTGCTTGCATACTGTGTCAGTTTTGGTGCATTTCTGTCCTTACAGATCTAAATGATGTCCTTACAGATCTGAGATCCCAAACACTGAGATTTTAGAGAATAATCTAACCCTTGGAAGTAATGCTTTGGCAGGCTTGTTTGTACTGACTTGGGTCCCTGGTGATTTCACCAAACTGTTTCATATATCCATTAATATTATGTTGATTTACCTAGGGGTACTTTCATAGCCATTCTTTAGAGTTGTGGCATTGGTTTAAGATGTATAAACTGCAGTAAGAGGTGATCGTCTTCTGCAGAAGACACGTATTGTGGGTAAAACTGACAACGGTACGCTACAATAAGGCAGCAGGGAAGAGTGGATGAAGTACACGTGTAAAAACCTCTGATATCTGTGGTTGCAAGTATCTTTGGGCTTGAACCATTTTCTAGAAAACATGGAACAATGTCAAAGTTATTAATAATTTGATTTATGGAAGAAAATTTTGTCAGAAATTACAGACCTGCTTAGCATGTTCAGAAAAATGTAACTTAGCAGTGAAGCGTGAAATTGGGACAGCTTTCTTGTACTGAATCCTTCAGAAGTGGTGGATTCTGTTGTTTTGGGAACAGCATTTCCCATTCTGTAGAGCAAAAAGCATGCCTGCTGAAATTTATGGCATAAGATAGAACGTAACGAGGTCTTCTCTCCGAAAATGTGATGGGACAGGTGAAGCATTTGTTAATACTTCGAAGGAAAATGATAGCAACTGAAGTCTTATTAAATATATATGCGATTCCTTGTGAGTATGTTTAATAATATTAGTGATTTCGGACTGTGAATTGAAGTACCAATGAAACTAATTCATTTTCTAACTCATGAAGTACACAGTTTGTTTCATATGAAGTTGAGATCTGGTACCCACTGTTGAAAAACTGAAATATATTATGTGGCGTCTTTTTGTTCAAGAAGGAAGGAAAGTCAGACATCTACTTGTATTTTTTTGTTCAATAGCTATTGTAACAGTTAACAATTGAAATGTTTTTACTCCCTTACTTTCCAAAGAGGTATTTTTATTACAGCATATCTGTATTGTAGAAAATCATTTTGGAGAAAAAAGTGTTACCAAGTGTAACACAATATTCCCCTTCATGGCCCTCTTTCATAGATGGGTATGGAAAGACAAATGCGATATAATATGGTCGTGTTGCTTATTCTGTTGTGGAAAGGGTGAAGGGTGGATAAGAATAGGATTATTTGTTGTGAGCTTTGGGAAGGGGAAAGAATAGAGGTTAATGCTAATTGAGAAATCTTTCTCCCATGTTACTGTCTTCATCAAAGTGGCAGAACTTTACTCATCAGTTCTAGAGATTGTTCTGAAAGAGATCAAATATATAATGAGCCTGGGAAGTCTATTTGATATTTGCATATGTGAACTTGATAAACTGATCAATGAATTTTTTACTTCAGATTCCATTTATCTTCACAGAGTTTATTTATCTGCTACCAGTTCTTAATTTAGATTTAATTTAGTAACAGAACTTGAAAAGCAAAGTTCAGCAATTTTTGTATGTCCTTGCATAGCTGGGTTTCAGAGGCCAAATTCCAGGGAAAAACAAACATAAAGGATACTTTTCCACATATTTCATGCTTGACATCATGCTGTTCGTTTGTATCAATAGAAACTTAATTGTTTTATGGCAGTATTCGTGTGACTTAGTGGTTCAGGTGCACTTCAGCCATATAGTGCACTTTGTTCCAGGTACACTTCTAAGTTTGCAAGAAGAACATCCGGGTTGGAAATTTTGTGGCATTTGATTTCATACAGAATTGTTTCTGACCTCTCCTTCAAGTAAGACGGGAGGGGTGTGGGGGCTAATGTAGGTAGTGGATGGCGAGGTACTTGGATGAGCCTAAAACGTGCCGTCTATTTAAAACGCATACAAGTATAAATAGTCACCAGATGGCACTGTGACTGAAATTTAAATCAGGCAACTGTAAATATAGTCAGTTTGATCTTGGAATAAATGTTAGATGTCTCTGAAGTCGTTCTGTGAAATGGTGTTTTTTTTTTTTTTTTTTCTTTACCCCTGTCAGTCTCATTTA
>VXAV01006008.1:215414-233991 GCA_013399715.1 Alectura lathami | reverse complement strand
CCTGTCCAGTGTTGAACTTCAGCTGTACCTTAGCTTCAGCAGCTAGTGCTTAGGAACTGCTGGTTTATCCAAGCAAAACCATTAATGTAAACTGAGCCAGCCAACTGATGCTTGTTAAGAATTAATTTTAGACTATCTGATTAAATTATAATAAATTCAGACAACTTTTGATCTTTTTCTTTAATTTCTAAAAGAGTACACACAATAAATCACTTGAGGAAAACACGGTCATTCTGATCAGAGTCAAATGCTACTTGATCAAAGATTTGTACCAGAACGGAGTCATATGATAATATCATGTATTTGGTTTAAATTTATGACATCATTTTAACTGGAAGTTATATCAAACACCTTAATGTCTCTTGGAATAAAAGCATTATTGTAGCAGACATTGAAGTGGCATGGAAGAGAAAGTGGTTCCTTTCACACACAGGTTTCATCTGATTTTCATTTCACTTGTTAGACTCAATTCCCCAAATGATGTGTTTAAAGAAGGCTAGCAGTGACCTTAGTAGTTATTCTAATGGCTTATTCTGTCATGGAGTTTTCTGTCTGAAAAAATCCCTGACCAGATCAGACGTTGCTTTCCTCTAGTCCTAAGCATCACACTTTGACTGGCTCAGTAAAAATCTCAGTGGCAGTAACATCCCTTGGCAGATACACAGATGTCCTAGAGAGAGATGGAGCAGTACTGTCAGCACTTGTGTAAATTTTCAGAAGTGCAGTGTTGCAATGTGTGCTGATACAGCGAAAAGATTGGAAGTCTTTAAACTTCAGAGAGAGGACCGATGTGCAGTTAATTGTGGACAAATCCAAGCATAGTGTGATTTTGTTTGCCTCACACGCTAAGTTCATTGACATGATCAAGTTAATCATGATCAACTGTTTTAAGACAGAGCTGCTGTTTTAAGGCAACAGTAGCTCTAATTATCCCAAGAGCTGGATTTCCTTGCCTGAATGTTAGAGTCTCTTACAGATATTAAAGTCTCTTCTACAATATTGGTTTCTTTTTCAATATGTAAGTTTTACACAACAGGTTGTCCTACCAAAAATAAGGCTTTAAGAGGGGCACAGTTCATAGAAATCATTTTTTGTAAGTTGTAATTCATCCTTAAATCATTTTCTAGAAAGGTGGAAAGTATAATATAACCACACTGTAAAATTCTGGCTGAGAAATACTTTTTTTTTCCTTGGTGTCTTGTTTTCACTTGCATTTCAGAGTATACATTGAAGGTCTTGCTTTACTGATGAAGAACAAATTCAGTGCACTTTCAACTTTGTTTAGATTTAATTTCTTATTTTGAATTTAGATAATACCTGCTAAAACCCTATAACTGAAAGTTAATACTCACATGTACACTAAAATAAAATTACATACTTACACCATAGTACTCCTGGCAGCAGTGTAAGCTGGATGCTGACTTGATAGAGTGGAGAACTTCCAGCTGAGAGCTGCCATGCTGGGTAGAGCGTTGGAGTCCATGACATGTGGAGGAAGCTTGGTTTCTTCAGTGTGAAGTGGAGATTGCAAAGGGAGTTACGTGGTGGGAGATGCAGAGATGAGGGAGCCAGACTCCTCTCAGAAGTGCACAGTAAAATAGATGAGAAGGGACAGAAACAAGGTGGAACATAAGGAAATGCAGGGAGTATTAGGAAGATTCTTATTCACAGTGAGGGCACTCAGACACAAAATGGTTGCTCAGAGATGCAGAGAGAATCTCCATCTTCAGAAATGAGTTCAGAATTTGGCTCCATCTCAGCCCTGTTTGAGCAGAGAGTTGCTCCAGATACCCTCCAGAGATTCCTTCTCAGCTAAAATAGTCTATAATGTATGGCATTATTCACTCTGCAAGCCTACTTGTGTCTGTGAAGATCATAATTTGTATCTTTTTTGTTTTGAACTTCCACATTTTCCTTGTGAGGAAATTAACAGTCTGTGTTTTCATTTGATAATTTAAGGAATTGTAAACATTTCCCTGAATACTAAAGGAAACTCGCTTATCTTTTCATCAGCTCACCTGTGTGGCCCCACTGGTATTACTGCCCTGTTATCATCTGTCACAAAGATTTTGGCTTGTGATGATTAAAATACTGAGAGTAGCATGCAAAAGATTTTTTTTTTTTTTTTTTGAGAACGTGTCTGACTGTGTACTGAACCTAGAAATCTGTTTTCAAACAGTTCCCTTTGATTAATATTGAATGCTAGCTCAAACAGTCGTTAGTATCAGCTGTATAAGCATCATTTCCTTGTTTCAGCTATATGAAGTGTGTTAGAAAGAAGCTGAGCTCCAGCAGCTCAGACACATGATTTGTGTGCTCTTGATTGCCATGTTGTTTTTTTTTTCTTGTAAAATAATCTTTGATTCTGCCCTTGCTTCATGTACTTTGAATTCTACACATTACTTTATAGCAGCCTTTTCAAGATTTTTTGCTGTTGTGCTTTTATTTGTAGTGTTACAGGGAGGAGAGAGGTCAAAAAATGTCATACTGTCTGTCTCTTGTGTGCCACAGATGTTCATTTTCAGCTTCATGCAGAAAAAAAATGAAATTCGCTCTGTGTATGTGACAAAGTGTTTCTGAGGACAAGCGTTCAAATGCAATATTGTCAAGCTATTTTTAGCCAACTGCTGTCCCTATAGTGCTGTTTAAAGATTCAGCTCAGGCTGCTAATAGATATATTTATAACCATTCTGTCAACTGCCACAGCATGAGCGCTGTTACAGATGATAATTCTATTCTTGGAAGCAGTACCATGGTTACCATTCCCCCTAGCTGCTCAAATAGAAGCTATACATCTGTATACACTTAGTAACATTTTAATACACTAACACGTTTGTACGCTGCAAGGAAGGAGAAGGCTAGACATGATGATAAGAGGAAAGAATGCGTGCGGAAAAGCACATGAAAAATGAAAATCGGTGTATTTACTTGTTTAGGAAAATACAATAACTTCTTTAGTATTACATCTTCTGAAGCCTGGGTGTGAGAGAAGCTGTAAGAGGTTATGTTTTGCCTGCATTTATTTTTAATGCAGGCAGTTTGGTTTTGCTGATTTTTTTTTTTGTTTGTTTGTTTCATGTCAGAGTGCTAACGTATAAACTCTTAAGCAAATTGTGAATGTGCGTGTACACACGCTTGGTACTGAGGCATGCTGATGAGGGTGGAGTTATGCCTTCTAAGACATTCAGAATTTTACAAAATTTGAGGCTTAAAGGTGAAATTTGATATGGAAAGTTTCACGTGGCTTTACATTTGCATGGTGTGCTCCAAGCGTGGCTCAGTGAGATGCTCCTTCCTCTGGAAGCCTCCCAAAGTGGCTTCAGCTGGCTGCCTGGCATCGCAGCGAGCGCCTGGCTCTCTTCTGGGTGACTGAGAGAGCCCAGGGATCCTGCAGAAGCCTTGGATGCTCCTTCATTTGGGTCTAAACTCCAAGTAAACCAAGCTCCTGCAGGTCTCCTAGTCTCTGACTTTTAGGGAAATATTTGCTGAGCAGTAACGCAGTCTGGGATTCAACTGCCTTATTAGTTTTCTCTAAGTACTGAAGAGGTTTTAAGTAAATGCAACTGGAGTGGTGGCATTAGGTCCCATGTGTGCAAAAAACACGTGTCTAGTGCCTGCGTAGTAACATGCCTGCAGCGTGCCTGGCAAAGGCACTGAAACAGAGAATGTAGAGGAGAGATGCTAGGGCTTTGAGTTGTTCTTGTTTGGTTTTATTTTGGTTTTGTTGCATTCAGTTGGACTTCACGGCCACGAGCATAATGTTGGTGATGTGTTTGGGGTGATGTGGTGTCATCCACCATGGCGGGAAAGAGAAGACTTGGTCTGCTTTTACTTGCTCTGTTACTTCCGTAGAGCTGGGGAAGGTGCTCCTGTGAATCATGGACAGCAGCTGCGAATTTTTCTTTGCCTTAAAATTCATTAGATACAAATTGAAAAAGCTGTCTTGACTCCTATACAACCGCTCCAGTCATAGAAAGATCAATACGCTTTGTAGTACACCTTCATTGGCATTGAACGTACCAGTTTCCTGCTAGATGTTGCCATGAATTACAGCTCATGCCTGCCTGAAAAACTGAATATAAAGTGAACTTTGGAAAATAAGTGGAAAGATTAATATTTGGGGCTTTTGAAGAAGATAGGGTCAACATTATTGATCTCTTTAGCTGTGGGAAATGCCAGATGAAGTTCTAAAGTAATCAAAAGGAACTTTGTTTTCATAATGTGTAGGATTTAAATAGTAAAATTCATTACTACCAAATGTTAGGAAGGCCAGAAGAATATACAAGTTCAACATGGAACAAGTGAAAATGGGAAACTTGATTTGATAAGTAGCAGTTGTGAGGATGACCCAAATGCAATGTCTGTGCTAAAAGTAATTTTTTTCAGTAAAAAATACTGAGAATAAATGAGTAATGAATATTTTGTTATTATCCTCCCCTGTGAGGGCAGGCTGAGAGAGTTGGGGCTGTTCAGTCTGGAGAAGAGAAGGCTCTGGGGAGACCTGATAGCAGCCTTTCAAAATCTGAAGGGGGGCTACAAGAAAGAAGGGGACAGACTCTTTAGCAGGGTCTGTTGTGATAGGACATGGGGAAATGGTTTCAGACTGTGAGAGGGGAGATTTAGACTGGATGAAAAGAAAGTTTTTCACAATAGGGGTGGTGAAGCACTGGCACAGGTTGCCCAGAGAGGTGTTGGATGCCCCATCCCTGGAGACCTTCAAGGTCAGGCTGGCCAGGGCTCTGAGCAACCTGCTGTGGCTGTAGGTGTCCCTGTGCACTGCAGGGGAGTTGGACTAGATGGCCTTTAAAGGTCCCTTCATACTCCAACAATTCTATGATTTTCTTGCCTTTCTTGTTACAATCCTCCTTAAACAGGTAGGGTGCAGAGGTACTTGAAGACCTAGGGTGCACTAGGGTGCAGAGGTACTTGAAGACAAGCCTTTATTAAGAAAAAGAGCAACAGGACTCCATTTTAACAAATGGATGTTGTTAGAAAATAAGGAAAAGTTCAAGAGATCCGGCAGATCAGAAAGCATCTTATTGGTAGAACTTAAATACAACAGCCAAGTTTGTTTGGTTTGCTTACTCAGAAAAGTTTCTGGTTTGAAGGTTTTTCATAGTTTTTACTTTATTGGTTTGTTAAATGTTTTTTTTTTGACAAATCCAATGAACTCATGAACTATTTTTTTGTTTTTAAACTTGTTCAGTGTGCTGCTGTTACTTAATATTATTCCTTTTTTTTTTTTTTTTTGCACAAATTCAGGAGTAGCACAATTTTTCAGCAAAACTTTCTAAAAGCTTTGAAGTAACATGGATGCTTTTATAGGTGGTAAAGGAACTACATTTTATCAATGTTTTTGAAGAAAACTTTTGTAGTGATCAGTGCAGGCAAGCAGTCCGTGTCTTCTAATTGCAAAGTTGATGAGGAATGAACAAAAGTGAATGCAGATTTTTTCGTTGCTCAAATTTTGCACCAAAAATATCAGTCATACAGAAATTTCTCTTTCTGGTTTATTATTGGAATTGTGATGTGCCTCATTGTGCTCACAAATGAAGCAGTTACCCAGCATGTATTGTGAATGTAAATTAGTTCAGGGAAAATTATGTTTACAAGAAAAGAGTAAAATTCAGTTTGAGATGGACCGAATAGTGCTTAGAATGTTTACTTCTTAGAATTTGTGTGTTGTTTCTAGAATGTGCAAGAGGTGTTGGGTGAGGTGTGTAAAAATCAAGTGAGCAAAGAAGAACCTTATATCCTCGTTTTGTACTTGTCCTGCTCCTCCTTTCTCCACCTGAAGGCAAATGTCATGCCAGTGATTAACAGTGATTCTACTTCTATGAAAAGAAAAAGTAATTGATTGGCAGGAGAAGAGTTTTTCATGTTGTATGTCTTAAAACTTATTACACCAGCGAGATTTACTACCCTTAATCACGTAATGCTATCAAACCTGTGCCAGCTATTACAGTGAAGGTCACTGTGATTAAAGTTGCCCGTGTAACAAGTGCTTGGAAATTGAAGAGTTAAGAGGATGTCCTGCAAAGTGTAGGGCTGTAATATCTGAACTATATTGCAGAACTGCTGAGTTTTTTAAAAATGAGATGGGAATATCATAATGTGTTAAATGAAGTAGGACAGCACAAAAACATGTGTGAAGGAATGGTCAAAATGAACTTGTTTGGGCCGTAAAGAATGTCATTAGTACTTGGCTTGTCATGCCAAGGTTGCTGAACATACATACCTAGGTATTACTGACTATATATACCTGTGTGTACACACCCAGAAGGAAGGGGGAGAACTTGGTGTTTGGTCTTCAGCATGTATAGAAAAAGAAAAATGTCTGAAGATGAAGTTATAGTAAAGACCAAAAATCTGCAAAGGCAATGCTGAGGAGCATGAAGAATACACTGACAAGGAGGAGAAATTTGAAGGAAAGAATTACTTTGCTGTTGCGTGACGTTCTATAGGTGGTGTCCAGATGTGATTTTTGAAGTGGCAGTCTGAAGGGTATCATGTCTTGAAAGGATAAAAACAGGTAAGAAATTGGCAGTATGAGAAGATTCTTGGTGACTGGAACCAAGTTAACGTTGTGCCCACTTGAAGGAAAGACAGGGAGGCAGCCTCAGGGTTTTCTGGGCTGTTTAGCCTCATTTCAGTTCCTGAAAAGATAATAGAGACTCTTCCAAGCACGTGGATGACAAGAAGCTGATTGAGCACAGTCATTGTGGTCTTACCAAGCTCAGATCAAGCTTGACCAACCTGATTGCCTTCTTGGGTGAAATGGCTGATTCATCGACGGTATTGAGGCTCTTATTGTCTGCTAGTTAATCAGCAGTCCGGATGTTGAAGCAGAATCCGTCCTCAGCAAATCTGTGGATGTTGGGTGGACATTGTGAGTGGCAGTGATTGTGTCCAGAAGTATCTCGGGAAACTTCCTCCTATTTCTTCCTCATGACATGCAAAAATCACACTGGTTTTATTGTTTAATAATGTAGCGTTGGTTTTGAAAGATGTCAAGCATGGAAAATGTCAAGCATGAGTGCTTTATTGAGCTGGCCATAAGAGATGGTTGCTAAAACTCTAAGTTATCTTAGGGTTTGGTAGAGCCATGCTCTTCCAGAAAACCAAGTTGTTTGAAACATTTGTTTCTTCTCTTTAGAAGCCTTCCCATGGAATTTTTTAGATTCCTGCCACTCTTGCCTTTTACATGAGTCTGCAAAGGAGATGGTGACAGATTGGTTTGCAGTTTCATCAATATGTTGCTAATACTCATTTTTACATCTCCTTTTCATGAAACACAGATGGTCAGGTTTTTTAGATGATCAGCGTCTGACTGAAATTGGGTTTTGGCTAAGAGTCTGCTGGCTGGAGCTCATCCTAACGGAAGCAGATGAGTAGGGAGAAGAAGAGAAGGTAGGAATTTGTTTCTTCAAGAAGGTGTAGCTTGTTTCTTCAAAAGATGAAGTCATATAAGAAAAACTCTCAAAGGCTAAAATGTTGTTTACTCCTGGAAAATATTACTGACTTCCTAAAGGAGTGTCCAGCTCCATTTATTGGAGCTGCACATCAGTAGTTCCACCTCTATGTGCACAGAAATCATCCATTTCTATGCAACTTTCACTTAAATTTGTTTTATATGTAATCAGATCAAGCAGAAATTTACTTTGCAAAATATTCCTTGGCAGGCATCATCTAGTTTCTGTGGTGATTTTTTTGTGATCTGCTTTAAAACTGATATACAACATACAAAATGAGGAAGACAATTCTAACCCTGAAGAAAATTTTTGTTCATAGTAGTGTTTTTTTGGTCTTGTTTATTTAGAGATGTCCTTTCTATTCCACAAAAAAATGCAACATTGAGAAATGTCCACGGCATTTTAGCATGGAAGGAAAACTGGAGAGTGCTATTGAGAGCTGGAAGAGTGATACAGATGGGCAGGGAGGTTGCAGGGAAAGGACATGGACAGCCATCAAGTGCTGAGCAGATGCAGTTTGCCTGCTTGGCCGCAGATGGTTTAGATGATCTGGAAGGTTCCTTCCAACCCAAGCCATTCTATGATTCCGATTTGTTCCCTTTCATGCTTACAATGAGCAATAAAGAAATAGTGTAGATGTCCTTTGAATGAGACAAAGATGTATACTGCAAAGGGCTGAAGGGGCCTCAGCTGCCCTTTTTTTCTGTTCTTTTTGGTTGTTGTAGTAGGGGTTTATGGTTCTATCTAGTATTGCATAAGATCCTTTTAACAGTTGGAATTTTTATTTTAACCATAATTGTATTGATACCTGTTAGCAAATGTGTAGCATATAAAAATTTCAAAACTTCCCTCTCTGAAAAGTGCCGTTCTGCTAATCTGAATTGCTGATATTTTTTCTGGAAGTCTGGTTTTTTTTTTTTTTCCATTTTTATTTTTTAGAAAACACCAGTTTTAAGCAAAGACTGTTCTTTTTGTCTGCATCTTTCAGAAAGTCTCTTTAAAGATTTTATTTGTATTGTTATTCCATAATCTGATGAATCATACTCTAGTATTTGTTTCTGCCTTGGCGTTTCCTTTTAAATCAAGACTGTAAGTCTTCTTCCAAGGGACCAGATGCCATGGAGCAAGTTGAAAACCTCTAATACCCAGTCTTTGAAAAAGGGTAAGGAGGAGCATGACTCCCATATTGCAGGTATGGGCCATGCTCTTGGGTATTGTGCCTCATGTCACAGGGCTTTCACTTCGTGCTAGTTTGCTAAAGCAGAATGACAGACTGCCAGGTCAGATTTCTCTAGGGTCACCAGTGACTTAATGGATTTCCACATCCTCTGATATGGACATTTGAATTTTGACATCCATACGTCCATATCCTCTTCCAGAAACCTTGAATTCCCTTCTACAAGTTGTTTTATTTTTTTTTCCTAGCAGAACATGGCAATATTATATTGAAAGAGAAACCCTGAGAATGATTGGTTGCCCCACAGTCCCATGCCATGAGTTTCAAGAACCCCTCCCTCATTAGCAAGTTCTTGTCTGTCTAAAAATTGTGACCAACTCAGCATCTATCTGCTCCATCAATATTCAGGAGAAGATAATTGCTACTAGGCTCCTTGTAAGGACTCATCATGTTTTTTAAGATCATTAGTGGTAGCACTGCTGATGAAAGCTGAATGCTCCATTATGAGGAAAAAAAAAAAATAAGCTTCTTCGTAAAGCTCTGAGTCATGCGTATAAAGAACCAAGTTTTATAGCCTTAACATACAGACATTCATCTCTTTTCTTCGTTAAAAAAAAGCGGTGAAGAATACTCTTACCTATTCAAAAGTGCTGTGTAAGCAGATCAGCACAAAAAGTATTTGCTTTACTATGGTAAAAGTAATTTATTTTTTTTCCAACATTAGTATTTTTTTAAGCAGGCAAATTCCTGCAAGTTTAGAGAAAGTAGGCATGTCCAACACCTGTGTAATCCAGAAATCTCCTGGGTTACTTGTGTCCTGCCATGTTTCCAGCAGATGCTGAAAGCGTTTGGTCTTCCATCAGAAGTGGAGAAAACAACTGGGAGAGGGCTTTGATTTGTTTGAGTAACATTTTGTCCACTTCTTGGACAGGCAATCCATTGTAAAACATTAAAATAACTGTAACATTTTCTTGCTGGTCCCCAGTTTCCTGGTTGGTTGGTTATTCAGTCTGTCTCATCCCATCCGTCCCTGTGAAGATGTCATTTGGCCATAGAAGCCAGTTTTCTCCCTAAACTGGAAAGGTATGGATTTGATGTGTGGAATCTTCGATGGATGAGGAACTGGTTGCTGGATCGCATCCAGAGAATGGTGACCAATGGCTCAAAGTCTGGACAGAGATCAGTGATGAGTGGTGTCCCTCAGGGATCTGTTCTGGGACCAATACTCTTCAATGTGACATCGACAGCAGGATTGAGTGCACCCTCAGCAAGTCTGCAGATGACACCAAGCTGTGTGGTGCAGTCGATACACCTGAGGGACAGGATGCCATCCAGAGGGACCTGGACAGGCTGGAGCAGTGGGCCCAGGAGAACCTGATGACCTTCAACAAAGCGAAATGCAAGGTCTGGCAGCTGGGTCACGGCAACCCCCGCTATCAATAGAAGCTGGGGGATGCAAGGATTGAGCAGAGCCCTGCTGAAAGGGACTTGGGGGTACTGGTGAGTGACAAGCTGGACATGAGCCAGCAGTGTGCCCTCACAGCCCACAAAGCCAACTGCATCCTGGGCTGCATCCAAAGAAGCATGTCCAGCAGTGCAAGGGAGGTGATCCTGCCCCTCTGCTCTGCGCTGGTGAGACCCCACCTGGAGTGCTGCGTCCAGATGGGGAGTGCTCAGTACAGGAGGGACATGGAGCTGTTGGAGTGTGTCCAGAGGAGGGCCACAGAAATGATCTGAGAGGTGGAGCATGTCCCCTGTGAGGACAGACTGAGAGAGTTGGGGCTGTTCAGTCTGGAGAAGAGAAGGCTCCAGGGAGACCAGATAGCAGCCTTTCAAAATCTGAAGGGGGGCTACAAGAAAGAAGGGGGCAGACTCTTTAGCAGAGTCTGTTGTGATAGGACATGGGGAAATGGTTTCAGACTGTGAGAGGGGAGATTTAGACTGGATGAAAAGAAAGTTTTTCACAATAGGGGTGGTGAAGCACTGGCACAGGTTGCCCAGAGAGGTGTTGGATGCCCCATCCCTGGAGACCTTCAAGGTCAGGCTGGAGAGGGCTCTGAGCAACCTGCTGTGGCTGTAGGTGTCCCTGTGCACTGCAGGGGAGTTGGACTAGATGGCCTCTAAAGGTCCCTTCCAACTCAGATGATTCAATGACTCTAAGCCTAAGTCAGCTGCCAAAACGAGGTGGTGATCTGCTGGATCCACTGCTGAGTGGCAGGATCCAGGGGAACCAGAGTCCAGCAGTTGTCAGTGATCTATGCTCTGAGTCTCCCTTTGCAGCATTCTTTGTGCACATGGGAGAGGGAACCGAGGGGCAGACATTTAGCTCTGCATGAGCCTTAGCCCATTCAGGACCCTAAGCAAACAGTAGGCTTTCAGGTGGATGGATGCTTATGATGTTCTCAGCTTTAAGTTTTACCACCATAAACTCAGTTAAAATTCAGTTAAACTGGTTTGTTACAGACACTTACTGGGATATCTACAGCGGTCCTGACTGATGTGGGTCTTGTGGTTTGTCAAGCAAGCCCTTACATCATTTCTCAGTTCTTAACTTTTGTGTTTATTAGATTCAGTAACAGATGACTAGATGTGCAAACAGTCAGTGCAACAAGTTCATGCAGAACAACAGGAGCATATGTGAGGGCTGCATGCATCAATCAGATTTCCAGTTTAAAGATTATAATCTGTTATGGAAAATGATTTGTAGGAAGCATGACAGGGTAACTTTTTCTTACTTCTTAGTTTTCTAGATTGGCAAGGAGTATACAGGCACACACACACAAACACTTTAAACAGTCTGGTTTTGGAATTTGGTCTAATAAGGATATTAGGCAAATCCCATTGAAACATTATTTACTAGCTGATTTTTATAAGAAAAGTTATCCGTGCTATTGATAAAACAGGAAATGGTGAACTGCACGAAGGTAACAATCCATTTACCCAGTTAATGAAGGCAAAAACATGAGAAAGCACTTGTACTTGTGCATTATTTTCAGGTTGGTTTCTTCCAGGGCTGTTTTTAATGCTAAGCATCCTTTAGAAGAATCTTATGGATAACGGGTAATCAGCTGCCGTTAAGAAAGCTCCATCTAGCTTGGTATTGCATGCCTGATCCTGGCCACTAGAAATGTGAATTATTCAAAGAAAGGATATCAAAAGACAGTATGTAAAAGGAATTGTCTTCTACTTCAGTTTTCAGGTTTCAGCATTCAGTGGGTTGCTGGCTTCATTAAGCATAGGGTGCAGCTTATCAGTCTTGTTTAACATCTACCATCCAGACCACATTTCTGTGAAAATTTCAAATCCCTTTCTGAGTTTACAGCCTCTGAAGCATCCAGCTGAAAGTGTTTTGTGTGCGTACAATCTGTTGTCTGCCATAAAATTATATCAATTAGCCTCCTTCCCCCAGCTCCTCAAATGGGAGCTTAGTCATTCTGTATTCTTTTTCTGCACACTGTTTATTATTTGATAGACTACTTTAATATTGTGTTTTGATAGGCTCTGACTACCTGAAGAGGCCCAGTCTATTTAATTTCTCCTTTTGGAATTTGCTAACAACCTAGCAGGTGTTTTCAGAGAGCTGCCCACGATGATCAAGCTGTAACTTATATCCAGTCATTGTGTTTCAATACTTGGTTTATACTGCTGTTTTCCCCAATAAGTTGTTTTGCAGTTGTTGTTGCAGAATTTCCTCATTTGATTTGTCACTCGTGCTGTCAGTGCCATTAGTTTCTCTTCTAAATGACTACTTTTCAGTTTATCTGTTAGGAATAATAAACAACTTCAACATGCTGTTAGTGAAACTCACCCCTTTTCAGCAACGTGTGCTGACATAGCTGTTCACACAGCGCTGGATGACACAGAGCCATCCTGACCTTTGTGTTAGTATTTCCACATTTTTTTGCACGTGTGTGGTGTTTCCTGTCTATTGAACTAGTTTTCTTTGAGGAAAATCTTTTCTCTTACCCTATATACCTTCATCCTTACGTGCTTTTTAGGATCCTTCACAAAAATTGAAAATTTCCAGTAGTTTTGTTTTCCGTTATGGTTCCTGACCGTTTGTCCAGTATTGAAGTCATTTACAGACCTGTAATTTCTTTGATCATTTTCCCTGAATCTCCTCCATTTAAAAAGAAGGAAAAGGCGTATGGCATTCCAGGTTGGTTTATACTGGGAGGTCACCAGTTGGGTATGGGAGTTCATGTAGCACTCTAAAATTAATACCATGGGCCGTTAGTTACTGCTGTCCTTATTTGGTCTAAAATTTCCAGTTCAGTTTGAAGGTAATTCTAAAGAGTCATACTATGTAAAGGAAGATACTTTTAACCTAGGAAATACAAAGAGAAAATACTGCCCATCTACTGGGTGGTATTGCAGAGAATGTTTTTACCGTGATGTTGACAATCTGTCTTCCTATTTACCTCTGTGGAATAAGAGTGACCGAAGGAATGCTATTGATTAATGTTTAAAATGCAGTGTATCAGGAGTGATAAAAACTTTGTGATTTGAAACTTGCTCAGAAACTGTGTTTAGAAATTGCAGGCATTATTGGGTTGTGGGTAGGTGGTGAATAAGTTTAGAGGAATATTTTTAAAACTTGAAAAAAGATCCTGACAGGTTCTTTGTGCTCAGAATTATCTGTAAAGGTTATTTTCTGACCTAATTAAAAATAAGTGAAATCACTGGGAGCTGGTGAAAATTGCTTTCTGCTTGACTGTTCTTACATTTGTGTGTGTATTGCTTTACCTTTTAAGAGTATTTGTTTGCGTTTGTTGTTAGTAACACTTATAATAGCAGCACTTCTTTCAGGAAAGGCTGCAGGGAGAAACGCCACACTTGTCAGTGAATGATAAATGTATCGAATAAAGGTTAATTACTTTGTGAATCACAAAACAGCTGAAAGCTCAGATGAATGCACCATGGAGACAAACCTTAAAGCTGGCCTTAAGTGCTGGAAGAGATGGTGAAAATGCAGTTTTCTAGGCTAAGATAACAGTGCTGTGGAAATGTGCTGTTGTCTGAAATGCTATCTTTCGTACATGAAGAAGTATTTTTTGTTTTGTGTATAGGGAACCTTTTGTCCAGGGCAACTATCAGTTACATCTCTTTCTTAACAGCATTATTGTACTGCATCATCTTGAAAATTATGTAATTACTTTCCCACTGTATACGTTTTGATAATAGCAGTAATAAGACAACGCTCCAGTCCTAGAGAGACATTTAGATCTTTAGACTACTCAGGGTAATAATAGGTTAGCTCCCTAATGATAAAAAATAATACTCATTTTGTGTATTGGGTGTGAAAAATGTGGATGCTGGTTAGGGTGGTTGTGTTCGCTGGCTGAAAGTTACAGAGTTGGTACGTAATGTTATCAGTAGCATTACTTTTTTCTCCTGAAATTTTAGGTTCAGGGATGTTTCCTGGCAGCTGATGTTACTTTGATCCTACGAATGTTCAAGAATAGTAACGTGTTCAAAGGTTAGAGTGTGAAAAATTGCGGATTTTCTCATAAACAGTAGATTATTGATGTGGAGACAGCATTACTACAAAATGTTTCTCGTTATACTTCACCCTGACTGCCTTCTCTTTGAGAGGCAAGGTTATCTGCTCTGTTGCTGCTGAACACATTGATGTTTTTTTGGCAGCTGACATCTGAAAGCCAGTAAAACCTAAATTCCTAGTTAACACAAAATGAATAGCCTGTTCATTTATCTGGTTGGCGTTAAAATTAAATAGCTTCAGTTGTTACTGCTGCTTTAATTATAAAGGTTTTTTTATAATCAGAACCTTTAAAAAACATTCCTATTCTGCCTGAACAGAAAGTGAATTTCTAGGAGAAAGTGGAATTTCAGTTACCCTGTGCTCAGTTTATCATTGACTTAAACATCCCAGTTGCAGATGATAAGTTTTCCTGTCCATGCTTGTACAAGAACTTCTAAAGAAATCAGAGAAAGGAGAGCTGGAAGGGACTTGAAGGGAATGTCTAGTCTCTGTGTCTATGATTCTGTGATTCTACTTGCTGCTTCAGAAGTCAGGTTATGGAGGAGTGATGGCAAGGCCGTTCTGGTAGAGGATCTGCCGTTGGAAACAGCACAAACTATATGTAGTAATCTCTAGCACTTTGCTGTTGTGGAAAGCTATAGAGAAGTTTTCCTTATTTCTGTGCTAACTCTTCTTTTTTTGTAGTTTTCCTGTCCTCTGTGGATGCTATTCCTATCCTCTGTGCATAAATCTTTAATTTATAAACTGGTACTTCGTCTTCTCTATCATGCCTCTTAGAGTCTTACTAGTTTTAATTCAGAACTGAATTACCTGGTTCGTTTGATGACTTTTGGAGAGATGTCTAACTATCATTTGGGGAAAAGCAGATTCTGGAGGAAGATTGTCTGCTCCGTCTGGTTGAGCATAGCTAGATTCATTTCCTGGAGTGGAGAGTGCTTCGGTTGCAGACACCGAGCTGTTTCTGATGGAAAACAGAACTGAACTTTGAGAAATAACACTATAAATAAAATCTGCGGTCCATGGAAGGAACAGCTTTGGAGCACTTTGTGGACTGAAAAGCCTTAAAGCAGCTGCTGGCATTCTGTAGATGGATGGTTGATTTCGCAAGTGTTAATGTCAGAGTGACTTCCATTTTAAGTTGAATCATACCATGTAATTGTGTGCTTCTTTGCTGTAATGAGCTAGTTGAGGAAACTGTGACAGAGTGATTGTAGCAATGATAGACTTCTTTTTAGAATGTTTGCAGTTCTCATAGCTGTTGCAGGAATGCTCAAACTCAGATTCAGCGCCAATTAGGATATATTAATGCTTTAATGGTAAATCATGAGATTAGATTGTGATATTTAACAACCCTTAATCATCATTGTCTCCTTCTCTGGAGGCATTCAAAACCCGCCTGGATGCGTTCCTGTGCAATCTGCTCTAGGTGTTCCTGCTTCGGCAGGGGGATTGGACTAGATGATCTTTGGAGGTCCCTTCCAATCTCTAACATTCTGTGATTCTGTGATCAGCCAATTTAATATTCTGATACAGTGGAGTTTGCTACAGTCAAAACAGATTTGAGAACGGCGAGGTTCTCACGAGCCTAGAACCTTGTACCTTGGCTAGCCTTGTACCTAGAATCTCCCTGATTAGTCCGTAACACACCCTTTTCTTTTTGTCAGTCTTTGGACCTCACAGAGCCTGGCCTGAGAGGCATCCCAGCCTGGGAGTGCCTGGGCCACAGCCTGCTGTGGTCCTGGACATCTCAAAGGGTTCTCCTTTAGGATCGGAATTTATAGGGTCGCCAAATGATTGACTTCTAGTCTGCATTGTTCCATTCTGGCCACAACTCAAGTTAGCTGTCAGATCAAGCTTTATGAAATATATATAGTACAAGGACCTTTATTTTAAAGCTTTATTCACAAGGGCATGTCTTTGATTCCCTTAGGCTTTTCTAGACTTATCTTGTATCACAAGCGTCACAAATCAATGGAAGAATTGAGAGATAAATGCATGTTAAACTGATTGAAACTTAAGAAAAAATAAAGCATTTTCTTCTCTCCTTACTTTTAAAAAAATTGTTTCACCAAACTGCAAGAGGTAGAAAACATGTGGAATGCTCTGCATAAAAAAGACACGATAGATTGTGTTCCTGACCCAGTAAAGTAGCTCGTGATGCTGACGTGCAATACTTGACACGGATGCACTGTGTATGTTTGAAGTAAGAAGGCTGATAACAGTATTGATTAGGGAAACTTATTTCAGCATAGAATCTTTTAAATAGTTTGGCCCTTAATATACAATTAAATTATTCCTAAATCTCATTTCACGCCATTTTTTTTCAAACTTGCACTATCGATTTTGGTTGGAAGGACTACAACTTGTAAAGCTTCACAGCTAAACAGAGGTATGAAGTTGGACAATATTTTCTCCCATTTTGCTTTCTTTTCCCTTCCTTTCTTTCTGAAGGTCCAAGATATCCTTTCGATGAGATGTTGAATGCATTCATTTTTACATACAGCAGGTCCTTGCAGAGACGCAGGTAGCTAATGTGAGGTACTGGTTGTCTATATGCTTGTTTTCCATTACCAATACTTTGAGCAGGGCCAGTTTAAAGCTGTTATATACACTGAAAATACATGACCGTGGGAGGTCTATTTCATTTATACGTGCTATATATGTTTATGAAATTGATTTTTGCTACGTGTGAAAAATTTAATATACACTGAGCACTGGTTCAATTATTTTTGATAAAAATTGGCATATTGGTGGAGACATTTGAATCCAAAGACGACTGATTTTTTTTAACATTTGAACAACTGTGATATATATACATGGAGCTGGTTATTCAGTTTGCCTGAGCAGTTATCTTATTAAGCTGTCACTTTTGATGGAATGAATTAAATGATTTGCTGCAAATGAAAACACTCTTTCGTAATTACTCTTGCAGTTATAAATATTTTAGAAGACATTATATGTTTGTTTACCCGGCGGACCAATATATTCTTATCCAAGAAGTACCTTAGTAAGTCATTTTTAAGTTGCAAAGGCTTTGTACCAATAGAGGATTTTTTGGAGACTGAGGATAGAAAATAGGATAACACATCTCTGAGTGTGAAACCTTGTGATGCGTTTGGTAGTGTATGGAGGAAAGCCTCTTGCTTTGTGTGATGACTTTGCCTTTTGCCTATCTTCTTGTGGAGAAGAAAGAATTTATGTAATACAACTTTAGTGAGATCAAACTTCTCCAGGTGTAACTGATGAGATTAGTGTATCTGCAGAATGTTGAGGCTAAGCTATGTATTTCAGTGTAGGTGCTAATCCATTTGCATGACATTAAACATTTTACCTTAGCCTGAGAATATATGAAGGCACTTTTGTCCTAAGGTCTCTCTGAAGTTGCCATCCCAAACTTTAGCTGTCGCCTGATTTGCTTATCAGTTCCTGGTGTTCTTGAATGTACACAAGATAACCTAGGAAGACAGAACTTTTTCCTGTATAAGCTACATGTTTGCATGACGTGCACTATAATATTAATTTGGCCTTCATTTGATATTGAGGTGTAAGGTGATGATAGGTTATTCTAAGAACATACTTAGTTTATCTCAGCTGTACTATTGTACTCAAACTAGACTTACTAATTAGATTTTCCTTCTGATTGCTGATATAATCAAGTACATAATTATTACCATAAAGAAACAAAAAGGTTTTAAAATTACTTACACAGGTGGAAGCTCTCCTGAGATTCTGCCTATATTATAAGAAAAATAAAATTTTGATAAAGCAGGTTTTGAATAGGAGAACTGTAAGTGCGCATTCACAATGTAAGCTGCCAAGCACCATAAGTGCTCAGGGCTGGAGGCTTTTTTAGACTGGATAGTGCATATAGACAACACACGCTCCATGTTCTCCCTGCTTGCACTCACAGCATATGTGCAATGGCGTTTTAATGTCCTGGCACTTTGTACCCCTCAAATTCCTTTGACTCGGGATGGAGTACTTGGTCAGTCCTCTGCTAAAAACCTGTTTGTGTGGGCCATCCGAATATGGCTTTTCACGGGATTTCTCATTGAGTTCTTTTGTAGTCATTATTACTTGTTTTTTTTTTTTTTTGTCCTTTAGTTTTAGCACAGTAGCTGATGCTGCTGTCCTTCTTAATGTGGTGGTGGCTGTTTCTGGGCCGTATCTTTTGAAGAAGCCTCCTTTCTGGAGCCATTCTTACTGGTTTTTACTTCGTTTTTCTCTCAGTTTTGTTGTCCTCTTGACAGTTTTGGTAGTGTGTATTTTTTAAAGGAGTAGTTGGGAGTTAGGCTGGTACAAAATCACCTCACAGTCACTACAGTTTCTGGAAACAATGTTATTGGCCATCAGCTTGCTTAACGAAAGCATAAAAACAAGTTTGCAGATCCTGTTTTTGACTCCGTATTTTATTACATCTCTAAA
>VXAV01006008.1:203485-215408 GCA_013399715.1 Alectura lathami | reverse complement strand
TTACATCTCTAAATCTTTGAAGATGCGTGTTGACTTTGTTGTACCTAATAAGGCAGTGTCTCTCCAGATAATGGGAGATGGATGTAGTACTTGAAATATTCATTGAGCCTATTTTCTTTTTGAGCCTTCATTCTTTTTTTGAATATAATGCACACCCTTTATACTCTCCTGGTTATCTTTGTGATCTCTTGGCTATCATCTGCAGCAGCCTAGTCTCTGCCACTCCACTTAGCATTGTTCTAGTGCCTTCCGTACTTGTCTGAGCTCTTCCACTTCGATGCAAGATTGCTAGGGCTGCTGCATAAAGTAGCCACATCTGTAATGTTGCGCATGTAGCTTTCCTGCAGAAACATCTCTGAAGAGGCACAGAGTACACAGAGCATTGGATTGGGTTAGTCAGGTGAATTGTTCTGTTTCTTTTTTCTGGTGTTTTACTTGCGTGCAAGTTTTGATTGCAGCCTGATATGTTTTTAACCTCTTTGATCCGAGATTACAATGGCATCAGATTTTTTTTTTTTTTTCTTTTGAGTCTGCACAGTGATGCACTGCTTCCAGTGCAAGGCTGCGCAGTACGGCTGGGGTTCATCCTGTTCCATGTTGCTCTGGGCTGTGACTTCTTCAGTGTAATGTAACATGTCAAAATGATAGGTAATTTCAGTAAGGTATTTTCTATCACCAATGGCCATGTAGGATGTGGCTTGAGAGTAATCTCAAGTAAACAAAATTGCTAAGAAAACATTTTCATATTTTCATGGTATGCTTTCTATACTTCTTTTGCAGATACAGTATATCAAAGGCTAATATTTTAAGAATTGTGGTGTAAGTCATAAAATTTCTTGTATTTGCAAAAGAAATTTAGTTGCTATCTTTTATTTTCTTCGTTGAAAGTCTTTCTTTTGTTCTATCTTAAACAGTGTTGTGCTTTAGTGTTTCTATCTAACATATCAACTTCCTGATACAAAAAATACAGTGATATGAAAATATCGCTTCCTGTTTAGTCCCTGGCTTTTCAAGCTTTTCTAATGTGTCTATCATTTTACCTTTGATATTGTAGTTTCACCTCTTCTCTGAAATTGTACAGATATGTTGCATTTTTTTCCCTTTCATTTTGCCCAATAGATTCTAAGCTGTTGTTGCTTTTAATTCACCCATTTTTCAAAGATGTTTTAGGTAATGTTTTTTTTATTCTTGCACATACTTGGTCATTGAAATGTCTAAAAATAATTTATACTTCTGCACAATTTGTCTTGTTTCCGTGAGTTGTAGTATTTCTTTGCTTGTTATTTTCCTTGTAGTGTAAGGGAAGTGGAAGAGAGATCCTTATTCCTCTCTCGTTCCTGAAAACAGAGATTATACAAACGTAAAACAGTTTTCTTGGTCTTAGCTGTCCATTGTTTGATATGCTACACAGAAATGCCTTGCTGACATTTCCTACCAATCTGTTGGTTATCTCAGTGACCTTCTAGTTCCTATTCAGGTCTGAGAACTAATGTGTAGTGTGATTTCTTTTGGTGACTCCTTGCCATTTCAAATAACCATACTGGTTAGTTGGAATACAATTATCCAAATGAAACTTAGCCAAAATATGAAAGTTAACACTTCTTTATTTGCGGGGTTTTAGGTCTGGGCCCAGAGTTCTACTTTTATGTCTCATCAGAAGTGTAGTGCTTTCAGCAATGTTTACAAACACTGCATTAGGATATAAAATTTTAGGACATAAAATTTTAGGATATAAAATGAGTGCCTTATCCAAAAGACAGTGTGCTACCTTCTGACAGATGAAGGATTTAATTTCTTTAGATTATATTACACCTTTTAAACTATATACTGATTTTTCCACATATCAAATGCAATTCTGCTGCTTTGTCTGCTTTCCACTTTTATTATCTGCTTCCTCCAAACTTCTGCTACTTGCACTGTGTAAAGCAAATTCCTAGCAAAAATGTAGCATGTGAATAAATCCTTTTGATTTTGGAACTCAAAAGGGTGAGTACAATGTAAGTAGCATGTTCGTTATGGTTCCTGATATATATATATATATGATCTGATGATGTTTTGGACAAGCTGCTTGCATTTAGACTGAGTCAGCAGTTTTCTAGCATGAAAAATGGGCTGGGACAGGAGAACAAATCACCCGAAAAGGACAGAAAACAGGACTCATCAATGGCAAGGTGCTAAGAAAGGCAGCCTGACCTAAGTATTGGAAGCAGTATTATTGTTATTTTGACAGCTGTGAAATTCTGAATGCTTAACTTTCTTCTATTACACAGCTCTAATGATTGGAATGAGCAATAGCGTTGAAGATCGAGAAAGATTTAGTTCCTTACAATGTTTACAGTTAGAAGAATATTGTTTTGAGGTAGTGTTAAGGTTCAACATGTTGTATTTTACTTATTACCCTTTTTGAATTGCTGTTGCCATTTCTTCAATCAGAACATCTATACTTGTTTTTCTGGTTACTCCACAATATATACTTTACTATTGAAGAAGTATTGGAGACTGTCAAGAGTTGTTTTCAATTGTGACATCGAATGAACTGAATTCATAAGTATGAACAAATCAAGGGAGATGGAAGTTCACATTAGTGTGCTGTTGGTTCTCTAAATTCAGTTTTTTATAAGACCATTATAAGAGGAAAGCAAAATATTTGCTTGGTGTCAAAAAAACACAAAAAAATAAAAAGGGGGGGGGGTGGGCGGAGAGGAAGAGAATTAAGGTTTTAGAAATTATTTTATAAGCAACTGTGATGGGTTGGCTTTGGCTGTATCCAGATGCCCACCTGGCTGCTCTCCCTCCTGCTCCTCAACAGATAAGGGGAGAGTAAGATGGGAAGGCTTGTGGCTTGGGACAAGGAAAGCGACAGGGAGAGGTGAGGGGCCAAACTCATACTGGACACTGCTAGAGGGCAGAATCATGGTATAAAGTCTTTTGTTGTTGTGGGGTGGTGAAGGGACAAGGGGTGGAGGTCTATTGCATGTGTAAATTGTCCACCTCTGTTGGTGCTGTGGGGATGTTGCTTTGATGTTGGTCCAGCTCCTGTGGGGCTCCCCACAGCCGCAGCTCCTCAGGAAATGTCCCCCTGCTGCAGCTGTGGGGTGGAGATCTGCTCCAGGGGGGCTCTGCAGGGCTGGAGCCCCTCCTGCCCTCCTCCTCCTCGGGCCTGGGGCCCCTCTGCTGCTGCTTCCTGGCTCAGGGTCTCCTCGTCAGCCTGTGCCCGCTGTGCCCCTGCTGAAATCTATTTTGCCCGAGGTGCCACCAGCTTGGTGCTGGGCTCGGCTGTGCCCTGCAGTGGGGCCCTTGGAGCCAGCTGTGTCCAGCACAGGGTAGCCCCGGCCTCTGCCTACAGAGGCCCTGCAGCCCCTAGCCTGTGTCTGGGCACGGACACACAGTACATCCAGAAAACAGAAAAAGCAATGTAGAGCAAAACCTTCAGTCAAGAGAGAACTTTTCTGTCAATATTAGATTTTCCTTTCTCCCCCATTGTTTGCTGTTTTTTTGTCAGATCTGTCTGGTAACGTTCCTTAGACTGTCACATTGAACTGAGAGTACTGCTGGACAAATGGATCCTTTCTGAGGTGATATGGTGAAAAACATCAGAGAGCTCCACTAAGTATGTGTGTAATTAAAACAAGAAAATATTAGTATGTGCAACACTTCGACACTGTCCATCAAGATCTTTCAAATGCTGTTTTAACAGCAGAACAAGATTTTAATATGAATAGCTGTGAACTTAGCAAGCAATTTTGTTTGAAATATTAGGAAAATTTACATGGAAGCTGTTTGCAGGTCATACGTTGACTATTGAGCTTGTTACAAGAATGAGCTTTTATCTTTTAAAGATTAGGTGTTTAAGTTACAGAAAACTATGCTCTCTCTTGTTTCTAGTGCTCTCCTCCATGTGGTGCTGTTTGTCTGCAGCAGCAGCAAGCTGGATTTTTCTGAACAGCTTTTCGATCCTTTGAAACATTTGACACCAACTTCTTAGCTTAATTGAAGTAGAAGAAAATACTCTACATCCATAGATAAATCAGCAACCTGGAACTTTGCATACGTGAATTGTCTGTCACATCTTCTGTGTTCTGACTGGTACAATAGCACTTAAAAGTGCAGGTATATTAGTGGATCTCATTAATAACAAGTTAAATATATGTAAGTTAATGATGTATTTGTGACCTGTCACATTGTTGCAGGCTAATAGATGAAGGCAGGACAGATATTCCAGAAAAGAGAAACAGTCACTGTGCTGTGATATAAGGAAGTGTTTCAACCAGGGCTGCAGATATTTGAGCTTTGAAGTCCAGTACCAGCCTGCACCAGATCGTTCTCTTTAGCATAACTATAAACTGCAGAACATCACATATCTAGGTAACCTATTTTAAAATTTCTGAGTAGCTCCTATGCCTTGCAATGGTGGGCATTTTAGTGAGTACACAGTTGGTTTTTTGATGATGCTATAGTGCTGTGAATTAGGGAATATTTTAAGCAAATCAAGTCAGTAAGTGAATCAAATGTACTGCCAGATAACACTGAATTTCTTTCTCAATAGCAGCAGTGAATTGCAAGCTTGAATTTTCTGTCCTAAGTAGGAGGAAGTTGTATTGAATGAATACTGCGGACTGGCCAGCATGATACTGATTGCAAGATCTTAGGGGAAATTAGAGAGGCTGAGAATTATGGATACAGTGGTAAGAGAGAACTCCAACTGTTCTCATGTAAACTGGACCGCTGCAACACTGGAGCATGACACGGACTGAATTCAAAGACCTTTTGGTTCTGTGGAGGAGCTGATTAGAAAGGCAGTGAGGGAGATTCAGTTTCGAGATTTTCCAGGGGAACATGTAGGACTTGGCTCACAACGTTAAGCTGAAGGGCCACCTAGTAGTAGTGATTGTGGTATGCTTGGACACAGCAACAACAGTTGATGAAATTGTGTGCAGCATCTTAAAGCTACTCAAGCACAATATTAAAAAAAAAAAAAAAAAATTGAAAAGAAATGAAACAGAGGCTGAGAAGTAAATACTGGTAAGTAAGTCTTTGAGAACATCCTGTTCGAAGCACAGGGAAAAAAAAAAATCAGAGCCTTTCAGCTACTGAGAAAGGCTTGAGAAGGGTTCAGAAGCAATGGACATGTCTGAACAGTAAGGCAAAGGAGCATATCAAAGAATAATGGCATCTTTCGAAAGTGCCCTGGAAACATTTTTGTTAGAATCTTTCTCAGATCCAGTTTTTTGGAGAAAATAATGTGATATGAATAAACAAAGTTAGTATTACTGTCAACAAGAGCACCTCTGAACTGAAGGGTTGCAGTGGGTAAGTTGTCAACTGTAGTTTGTCACCTCCTGTTTGAAACCATCTTTGTGCTTGAGGATTGATAAATGACAGATGCCAATATCTGAGAGCTCCAGATCTGAGACACTGTGTACTGCTAAGCTTGATGTCTCTATTGGCCACTTGAATAGAAAGTGTAGTACAGAATTAGTGGGCACGTGAGTATATCTGATATACTGGGGACAAGGCTCTTTATTTTTCTTCTTAACTCTGTGCTTCACAGTCCATATGCTTCACATATTGGAGTTCTTTGAAGATGTGAAGAAACACTTGAATGAGAGAGACAACAGAAGTTTTTCTGGATTCAGAGAAACACTGAATAAGATCAGAGAAGAGAGGTTCAGTGGAGGTTACTAAATACATGAAATTCACCTTTGTTTCGAAGAACCTCATGCTATTTGTGACTGGGAGAGTAGGTTGAGAAGTACGTTGTGTACTTGTTCTGTTCCGTAGGCATTCTGTTTTAGCTACTGTATGCAGCCAGTCTTAATGGTATAAAGTCATAACTTTTCTCTGCAGAGTGTCACATCAATAAAATTGTATCCTGGATATGATACAAAATTCTTGGTGTTTAGATCACTTCAGCACATCTCAGTAAATTAAAGTGAGCAGGTGTCCGCTTAGGGAAAGCACTGGCTGTGCTGCATAATGGACTTGTTTAACGGAAAGAAAAGTAAATAACCGTTAAAAACATTCTGTCTGAAATATTTTTTTGAAGCTGCATCCTGGCAAATACTGGGAGACAGCCATGAGCTGGTTCTTCTGTTGCAAAGGATCTGAAATAGAAAGTATTGATATTTTGCAGTACTGCACTGTTTATTAGCTTTTAAAAATGTTATGAATTCTAACTGTTGGTGCAAATCAAGTTATGTTTTTGTTTTATATTTTTATGATCATGCATTGATTCTCGCATCAAAGATTTTGAAGAAGCACTTCAAAATGGGAGAGCACATATAGCGTGGTGTTACGACGTCAAAAGCCATTGAAAGCCTATGGCCACTTCTAGCCCTTTGGTTAAGGTTATAATGTAATCTTCATTATGTGGAAACTGGGTGAAAAGCTAATTACTCCCTCCAGTTACCAAGCTTAAGTTGTATGCTGTACTGGCTTTTCTTTATCTTTTTAAACTAGCATATGAGAGAGTAAAGAATTAAATTTATATGACATGGGAGATGGGGAGAGGAAGGCCTGAAGCGTCTTGAGTAATATTGACAGAGTGTGAGCAGCAAGTAATAACTCATCCTGTATTTGCTGTGGAGATCCACATTCTTCCTTGACGTCATTCATAAAGCTGTCATACCAACACCACAATAGAAAGATACTTCCCTCTACAAATTTTACAATATCTTTCAAGCTTGTTTGACAGGGCATCTGACAAGTCTATCAAAACTGGGAGTCTCCTGTGACAAAATTCACGACAAGTGGCAATCCTGTAAATGGAGAAGGTGGAATTCTCGTATGTCAGAAGCAACCCCATTTTTATTTAAATTTCTAAGAGTTGTCTTATCATTTTTCCTTCTCATTTTTCTATGTCTGGGATCTGAAATGGTAAAATGAGAAACGCTAGAACACTGCCTAGCTGTATGATGCTTTTATATAATCTTACGTGAACACTTTCTTCTCTTTTCCTTCAATCTCTTCCTTTATTTCATCCTTAGATGTGAAGAATATATATTTAGTTAGAAAGAGCTGGAACAAGAAGAGAGCAAAATTAAGAAATAAAGAATCTTTTTGTAACTTTTTCTCAGAATATTAGAGACTTACAGTCAGTAAAACAGATGGCTCAAACCTTACCTGCAGACTGCTGTATACTGACAGAATTTTGCAAGTTTTCCAACCTGAATGGGTATTTTGATGAAGCTAACTAAAAAAGAGCAGAGAAGCAAAAGGCAGTGATGGACGTGGAGTCCATAAATCCAATACAAATGCTGTATTTCAATGCCTGAGGACATGACTGATTTATTTTTATTAATTGAGGGTATATTTAGAATGGTGCTGACTTTTTTCCATGGCAAAGTGATGCGATGGTAGCTCATGTCAGTTGTAATACTTAAAAATGCATAGTCATTCGCCTGTGTTGCAAAACCCGGCAGCACAAATACATTCAGGTAAGAGTAGCTGTAGGTTGTGCTGCTTTACAAGGGTATGGCTGGGTAGGAGGGAAGAAGGTAAAGTCCCTGTTTGCTGTGTCCTGGCTGCTTTGTGCTGGGTTGTCCTGAACCTTCTGGAGATAGAGAGGTTTGTCCATCTGGGCAAGCAGCACAGAAGGCTTGAGGAGGAAAGTCTTGCAAGTGAGAAGTGAGAAAGGGGAAAAGGAATGGCTGAAAAGATGGGAACTCTGCTGTCAGGAATCCAGGAAGCCAAGACTTCAGCAGCCAGGGAAACTTAAGGGAGTAGCAAGGATCGGATGGTGGTGGAATAGACCGTATCTACAGCAGTAAGTACTGTGTCCCAAAAATTGCAGATATGTGAAGTGAGATAGGATGTCTATGCTTATCAGTGCTTTTGAGGAGGAATGGGGGATTTTACTTCAGACCATCTTGCATCTGGCGCTAAGGACTTGAATGCATGGGTGGAATGCATCTGTCAGTTTAGTGTCATGGGATTGCTGCTGGAGATTATTTAGTCCAGCCCTCCTGGCCAAAGCAGGATCAGCTAGAGCAGGTTGCTCAGGGCCATGGCCGGTTGGGTTTTGAGTCTCTCCAAGAATGGAGACCTCACAGGCTCTTTGGGAAACCTGTTGCAGCATTTGGCTCTCAATAATAAATTGTTTCCTTATGTTTAAATGGAATTTTTCTGTATTTCATTTGTGCCTGTTGCATCTTGTCCTTTCAGTGGATCCCATCGAGAAGTGTCTGGCTCCATCCCACTGGGTATTTATATTCATGGATGAGATCCCCTTTAGCCTTATCGTTTCCAGGCTGAACAGTTCCAGCTCTCTCAGCTTCTACCTCAGCCTCTCTGTGTGACAGACGCTTAAATCCCTGAATTACCTTCATGGCCCTGAGCTGGATTTGCTCCTGTATGCCCATAACTCTCTTGTACTGGGAACCTCAGCACTGGACCCAGTCTCACCAGTCACCTTCTGCTTTCCTATGCAGCCCTTCATATTGCATCCTGAAGCAATCAAGTTTGTGTGGTCCAAGACCACTCCACAAAGCAAACAAAGGCTCAGTAAGTGAGAACAAGCAGATTGACACAAAAAGATTTTCCTGATCCAAACAGCTGTAATATTGAAAATGCCTCCATAAAGAGCAACACTGGACTGTGGAGTTCAGAGAGACTCATCAAGGTGGACTACCAGAAAATATGGAGGAATATAATTTTAAACCTAGGTGTTTTCTGGTCAACGTTTTGTGCCTACTGTGGTTACTGTGGCACATTTTTGTTACCAAATTTTAAATTATTACGTATATCTTGAACTTATGTTTTTCAGAGCAACTCATTCAAACTTCTCATCTCCTCTGAATAAATTATTTCCTTTTTCAAATACATAGAGCTTCATTTTTCCTTGATAAGGGTTGAATGTGAGTAAGTTGCCTTAGGCAAACAACCACAAATCAGCCCTCCAGCACAGACCTTAAGAGTAATTTACACTTTTCCCATATTAAAGCTGTGAGGCTTTTTAAAGAGTTCTTATGTGTCTTTATTTCAACAGGAAAAGCTTACCCTCATGTTACCTGATAAAAATAGATCATAAATTGCCAAACAGATTGTTTACCATTTGGTGTGATAAAATTAAAATGTTAGAGATGGACAAGAAGATCTTGATTCTTTATATTTTTATTTTTATTTTTTTTTTCAAAGCAAGTCATGACGCTTGTCATCTGGATGCCAGAATATGTGGTCCACTATTTATGCTTCATTTTTGATGGACTTTGAAATCCTGTTTTTGGCAACTTACCTTCTATTGAAGAGGGAATAATATAAACTTATTGATAAACAGTTCTTTAAACCTTACAGGTCCTGACTGTCTTCAGTAAAATCCTATGCATAATGGAGCAGGGATATGTAATACTGGGTGTTGAAAATTTCTCCCAGTGGGCAATTAAAAGAAATTTGTCTCTAAATTGGAGGGGAGCATATTTCTTAGCAAATATTAACTTGAACTGTCACATGATTTTAATCATTTAGCCTAAAAAAGAGAGTGGAGGCACAAGAGGACTTCTGACTGGCTGAAATTACTGATTTTGATGCGTTAACCAAACGTAATTTTCATGTTTTTCTTCTATCTTAAAAAATAAAAAAATAAAAAAGGGTGTGTATATGTAGAGAAATATCTTAATCTGGTTTTGAATGAATTCAGACTGAATCAATTTGAATAAAAAACTGCAATCCTGTTTAATTCCCAGTCATAATTCTGTTAATTTCCACTCTTTAATTGTTTTGCACTTGGTGTGATTTCACAGAACTACTCAAAATAGGTGTTGGTTACTTGTTAATTTAATGCCCTTCTCTAGACTAAATAATTAATTGATGGTTACTGAGTATGTTTTATACATTCTAACAAATATGGGGGCATTTCCACCCTTTAGTTTAAAATTAATCCCAATGACTTTCATTGCGTCAGGTGCAGTAGTTTTGTGATCCCAGTGAAAATGGGATGGATAGATGTTCAGACTTCTGTTATCATGTAATACTAATTTGGATTTGCATGGCTTTACATTGTTCATTCATGTAGTTTCCTTTTGGTGAAACCACAAATGCATTTATAAAAAAAACAAACAGTATTTTACTAAGCTTTGGATCAATAGGGTTGAAGTATTCTTGTTCATTTTACAGAGCTTACTGTCTGTAATTTTGTGTGTTTTTAACACTATAAAACTTTAAAAAGATGCTCTTTTTTCATTTCAAGGCATAATAGCATTATGATGGTGTTTAGCTGTAGGTCATTAAACACTCTTTCCAAATTTCATACATCTGTAAGAATAGGTGGCTAGCTAGAAGATGTCAGAGCATTGTCTAGCTAGGAATTAGACAGGATTGTCAAGTTGCACCTTTCAATAGATATTTATAGATAGAGATCTGTGGAGAAGAAAATTCTGCATTGTTGCCTGTTATCAGTTCATCTTTCATTTTTCTTTTCTCTCGAAAAAAAAGTTGTTAAAATCATTTTTCAGAGCAGTCACTCATTCCTAAATAAGCTGAAGACAAAATCTTTGCATGCGCCAGTTGTAAGGGAAATAATTATTTTCCAATAATCTATTATGAAACAGTCTTTCCATATGAATTGTTAAAAATAGGCAATCATTTCCTAGTTACCTGATTTTCGTTGTTTTTCCCGTTGTGCTCTTATTTCTGTAGAACTTAATGGATGGTCAAATGAAGTTCACAGAAACAGGATGGTTTTGGCTTAGAATTTAATCAAGTATGACTAACAGTTGGAAAGTTCAGCATTATTTGACTGTTTTAAACCTCTGAAGTTATGAGTCGTTGTTGGGGAGTTTCCTGCTGCATATTTATGACGTTCTCTGAGTGAGCTGACTCAGTGTGGTTTCTTCTAAATAAGCATTTGTAATACTTTTAAATGTGTAGATTGGAGATCAAGTTAGCACCCTTAACAGAATCAAAACAGTGTTTTAAAGATCAGGCACCAGTTGCTTAAATATATATGTATCATAATTATACATTTGTGGTTATATATGATACGTATATATAGAGAGAGATATTTATTAATTAATTTATTTTTTCAGGAAAACTTTTAAATTTAAAAAATTGTTTGGGTCAGTTCACCACTGGGGATCCCTTGAGAGAAGAGTGCTCAGAAGATAGTTTTTTGCTCAAATTTTATATATGCGTGCGTAACTCTTGGAAGGTGAGGGGGAACATGTTTCTGTGCGTTTCTCATAAGGAAAAAGGGAAGCAATCGGAGACTGACCTCTACCTTTTCACAGAGAAAGGTGATTTTCTGTTTCTTCTCTTAGAAAGTGGAGACTTCTGATTTATTGGCCAATGATGGTCTCAGGTGGTTTTACAGCATAGATCCTGGAATTAGATTTGTCATGTCAGGTGATCTGAGACAGCCAGCACGGCTTCACCAAGGGCAGGTCGTGCCTGACCAAGCTGGTGGCCTTCTGTGATGGAGTGACGGCATCGGTGGACCAAGAGAGGGCGACGGATGTCATCTACCTGGACTTGTGCAAGGCCTTTGACACGGTCCCGCACCATATCCTTATCTCTAGACTGGAGAGATATGGATTTGATGGGTGGACTGTTCGCTGGATAAAGAACTGGCTGGAGGGTCGCAGCCAAAGGGTTGTAGTCAATGGCTTCACGTCCAGGTGGAGGCCGGTCACAAGCAGGGTCCCCCAGGGGTCCGTCTTGGGACTGGTGCTCTTCAACATCTTTATCAATGACTTAGACTGTGGGATCGAGTGCACCCTCAGCAAGTTTGCTGATGACACCAAGCTGAGTGGTGCAGTTGATAGGCCTGAAGGAAGGGATGGCATCCAGAGGGACCTGGACTGGCTGGAAAAGTGGGCCCACGAGAACCTGATGAGGTTCAACAAGGCCAAGTGCAAGGTGTTGCCCTTGGGTCGGGGCAATCCCAGGTGTGTGTACAGACTGGGAGAAGAACTCCTTGAGAGCAGCCCTG
>VXAV01006008.1:185544-203353 GCA_013399715.1 Alectura lathami | reverse complement strand
CCAAGATGATCAGAGGGCTGGAGCACCTCTGCTATGGAGGAAACGTTGAGGGAGCTGGGATTGTTCAGCTTGGATAAGAGAAGGCTCCGGGGAGACCTCATTGCGGCCTTCCAATACTTGAAAGGAGCTTACAGGCAGGAGGGGGAACAACTTTTTACACGGGTGGATAATGGTAGGACAAGGGGGAATGGGCTAAAACTGAAAGAGGGGAGGTTGAGGTTGGACATCAGGAAGAAATTCTTCCCTGAGAGAGTGGTGAGGCGCTGGATCAGGCTGCCCAGAGAAGCTGTGGCTGCCCCATCCCTGGCTGTGTTCAAGGCCAGGCTGGATGGGTTCCTGGGCAGTTGGATCTAGTGAGCTAGTGGCTGGCAGCCCTGTCCACGGCAGGGGGGTTGGAACTAGATGATCTCTGATGTCCCTTCCAACCCAAGCCATTCTATGTTTCTATGATTCCATGTTTCCTTCAGGAAAAGACCTCTGAATAGGCTGACTAATTCCCTTGATAATGGTGACTTTCTGAACCTTCAGTTGACCTTTGACAAGGTATTGTGTTGGAGGGGAATCTAAATCGGCAATATACATTATAGCCCCCCTTTTTTTATATATTATTTTCATTTTTTTTTTTTTTTTTTTGAATTATTTCAGTCATAACTGATCTATATGAATAATATAAATGTGTAAGTAGTGTCATAGTGATGGTTCAAGCATCATCTGAATTACAAGATTTTTCTCAGAAATCAGTAATACTGCAGGCTAGTCTGACGTACAGCGTTCAAATTGCCAGTGTCTTCTGTATTTCTGAGAGAGTATTTGCGATGCCTTTCATCCACTTTAAGACCTTTGCCTTTGTAGGACTCATATGTTTCTGTTGTAACATTCACAGATCTTACAATTTCTGTTTAGCCTGGACCACGTTTACCTGGCTGAATTCTGGCAAAATGGGATCAGTGACGAGAGGAAATGAATTTTAGTGTCATCTCTACTTCTGATTCATATCTGCAATTATCTTCTAGTGTTTACCGAGTAGCCAAATCGCAATTCCCTATGTTGAGAAAAAGTATGTGAGGAAATCACATCGCCTGCGTTTGTTAAGAGAACGGTTTGTTTTCATGTGAGCAAATGTTTGTTTGCTTGGCATATTAACTTTAGGATAACGTGCGCAGTGGAAGAAAGCAGGTGCATTAGAATGGAAAGTGTTGCTGTTCTGCAACTCTTGGACCTGATTTCTAGCTAAACCGTGGCACGTTTGATTTCTGAAGCATTAATCCCTGGAAACAAATCTCATTATCTTTTTTGTTTTGTTAGTTTTTACCATCATACTGGAGTAGGAATTTGCAATATTCATTCCAGATAAAACTCATTAAATCGGTGGTAAATTTAGCTCACTACGTTTACTGATTTTGAAAATGACTTTGCTACTACAGCGTCTATTTCCAACCCAAGTAGCAGCTGAAAAATCTGAAGTACTCAGTCTTCCATATTTATATGTTAATGGCTATGCTGAATAAACAGATCAATTGATGAAGTTGTTCAAGCATTCCATTTTTTTTTACTTGCTCCTGCTTTTGAACAATCACTTAATTGTGCTTATCCCTCCTAATTACAGGCATTCCTGAAAAAATTGGGGATTGTTTAACACAAGCATAAGGAAGAACTCTTGTAAAAAACCTGGTCACTCAGTTTGAAGAATATTTCTTACAGTAGATCTTTTTCTGATATTCTAGATGTACCCATTTTTTCTGTAAGTTACTTCAACAATTGCCGAGGAGCATTTGTTTTGGCTTTTGAGAGTGTGGGTATTTTTTTTAATTAGAGTTCAGCAATATTCTGAATAAAAATAAGTATACGGATAGTGGGTAGGGTTGGGTTCTTCAGGAGACTGCTGTGAACAATGAATCGATTTGACATCTTTGGGGAAGGATTTGAGCTTTTTGTCTGCCCTTTGTATGGATGGATTTGTGTGTTGTAAGATAGAAGCTCTACATTTTGCTTGCATGCGTAATGGTGATAATCTTGGACATGTGTCAGGCCGTACTCCCACAGGGGAATGCATGTAACCAGTCCTTCTTTGTCTGGCATATAATCTTCATCTCTCTGGTGTTTTAACAGTTTGTTAACTTTGAAAAGTGAAGTTCCATACTGCCATCAAGGAGGCAGAGTAGCTAATACTGTGACTTTACTTGTACAGTTACTAGGTACGGTAAGAACAGAAACGCAACAGCAGATGTAATAACGATTAGGTATGTATGTAGGGTCTGTAGGTATTGTTAAAGCATGGTGTTGTGAAAGGCAGGCTTGGTTAGCAAATCTATCAGAATCCTTTGAAGCATAGACTGAGCCCGGGAGCAAGGGGAGGAGGGTTGATACTGTTTAGGTTGATTCCTAAAGCCTCACAAAAGGCTCTTGGAGAGAAACAAATATTCTGAGGTACAAGTGAAGGTCCCATCATGAGTCAGGAGCTCGTTAAAGGTAGGATAAATGGTCCATTTAGCCACTAAAAGGTGGTCTCCAGCATGTTTTAAGAATAATTATTGTGCCGTTGTCATTCAACATGGCATAAGGCATAAAGCATCTGGATATTAGGATGATTAGGAATGTATCACAGATTGTCACGGGTCACATATATGAAAACCAACTTGTAAGGTTGACAGGATTATCCTGTGATAGAAGTGGGTTGTTAGAATTTGAGGTGAAGATCAGTATTGATCCATGTACGCATTGTAAAGTAATTCGCATGGAGAAAAAGCCATCTTAATTTCAAATACACGGTGATGGGCTCTGAATTAGCCATTACCATTCAGGAAAGAGATCTTGGAAGAATGAGAAAGTCTGTGAAAATGTGAACTTAATTTGTAACAGCAGTGGAAAAAGGCAGGTAGAATATTGGGAATAACAGAAAGTAAAGGAATAAGGATCAGAACAAAAAGTGTCTTCTGAATTTACTCCACTTCTTGAGTGCTCTAATTCTCTTTTCCCACAAAGGGCTTGGTAGAAGTAGAAGGAATAGAGAAGGGTTGGGCTAGTGTTGAGGAAGTGTGAAAGAGTAGAAGTGTTCCCCTTGAAAATGTTTAAACTGAGTAACTTCATGGTGTTACCCAGAGACTTGAGGTTGTTGCAGCCCGTTCAGGCTTGGTGTTGCGTTGGTCCCCTTGCTGGAGCAGGAAGCCCACACCCACACTTGCAAACTCTCACGGTGTCCTACAGCTTTCTAAAATCCTCATTTGCTTAGCCCAAAATACACACTGAAAGTTAATTTTGATTGCTGGGTCTGCAGGAGCAAAATGTGTCGGATGGCAGTAAAAATGCAGTGTGCGCTCTCTCTGTGAGGTGAGAGAGGACTTGTTGTGGGTGAGTAGCAACTTTGATCAGATGTGTCATTCTTAACTCAGAGCCAGTTGTGCAGCACTTGTTATTCTTTTGCTGATGGTCTTTCTCGGCCTCTGCCTGTTTTTATACTATCTTGTTTTTTTTTTTGTTTTTTTTGTTTTTTGGTAATACTTGGGTCTTTTCTGTTGGGTACATGTTCTTTGTTGTATTCATTGTGCCCTAGAGCTGGCTTTATTCACCGCTCATGGGTGCATTTTTTTAGTGTGAAGTCATCTGCCAGCTTCTTGTACCTTTGCTTTTGGAGACCCTGCTACAGGGTGTGATGAACAGGTGAAGAAATGCACTCAGTGATGTACTGTAGCTGCTTTACAGCAACTGACATGTTACGTAGGCATTGCTGGGAGGGTCAGGCTGCATTGTTGGTCTTCAAACGGAAAACATTTCCCTTTCAAAGGCTTTGTGTGTGGGGAGGTTGTTCATCAGCATCCATCCCTGCCTGTATTCACCTTTTTCACCTTCCTACTTCAGAATCAGGGCAGGATTCGGTGTCAGAGTGGTTGTTGCGGAACATGTGTGATGACTTGCCCCTCCATTCCTTCAAGTCCCTCAAGAACAACAAGCAGGGGTACTTGATTTCCTAGCATATGCTGTTATAAGAGCATCTGCAGTTTAGCACCAGTACAGCACCACCAGCACAAACCTCTTGATGGGAATGTTCCACATAAAAGTTACCCCTATTTAAGTTATTTCTACTCTCCCATCCATATCTCATGCTCTGATCATAACAGTAAGGAGATACAGTGCTCCCCCTAACCCTTCTTGCGTAGAGGATATCTCAGCCAAAGAGATTCTGTAAAGCTGTGGTCAGTCCTCCTTGTATCTAAGATGACAGAGGTAAAACCCTTAAGACAGTTATAAACATGCATCGGCCACTTGGGTGTTTGGCTGCAGTATTACTGCCCTGGAGGCCTGGATGCAGTTTGCCTATGATTAAAAATAACAGGGCTCTGTGATTAATATTACAAGAAAAAGAAGGTATTATATTTACTCAATGTTCCCAGAGGGGATCTGAACTCTAGGGGGGATTACTATCCAAAGAAATAATGCTGTGAACTCTTATCCTTCCCCTATCTTTTGTAGTAACAACTGGTATTGTAGCTAAAACAGGCACACAAAATAACTTGTGAATGTATTTCTGGAACAGCCAATTAGCAAGTGCACAGTTTAATGTGAGATGAATGCTCTTCAATAAAAGATGATTGAATATTATATGTGATCTGTCATTCTACATATCTGTTTGTTGCAATGGCCTTTGATTCACCCCGTTAGTTAATGCAGAGTGACTGTAGTGTGCCTGCCTTTAAACTTTGCATTATTCTGCTCACATCTCCATTCTCATTATAAACATGGCTATTTTTAGCTAGCACAGATTCAGAATATGCCTTGTAAGCTTAAGGGGGATTTATTGAGCTCCTGTGTGTATTCACTAGAGATTCCTTGCTGAAGCTTACTGATTTAGGGCTGGGGAGGGGGAAGATGTACTATTTTAATTCCTGGCATATGCCTGCAGGAGCTATATTTAGCTTCAGCTACTTGCCGTTGGCATTGTGCTATTTTTACAAAGGGATGCAGCAGTTTCATTGTTCGGGGGCTTAACTAGACATAAATGTGGATGGACGAGCTAGATAAACATTGGTGTACTGCAAAAATTGCTGCTGAAAGTCAGTGTGTGTGCAGTAGGTGTACCTGAGTAAAATGCACTAGAGCATGAACGTGACAAACACCTTGTTTCATAAAGTAATAGCATAAATTCACCTGATTAACGTGTCAAAAAATTATAGTTAATTTTGCTTTAGACTGATAAGGTGGTATAACAATAATAGCAATTTGGGCTGATTTTGTACTTATACATACAAAGATCTAATTTACTACAGTGGCATAGTTTGTTTTGTTGCTTATCAGTTATTAAGGATTTTATCATAGCTTTGTAATTGCCATGCATATGTTTAATGCAATACATGGAAAAAATTAGCATGGAGAATGCTTGCTTCAGTTCAGTCCTGCAAGATGATTACATATGCACTACAAGATGATTACATATGCATATTCTTTTAATCATGCATGTATCAGAGATCTGACTACCAATTATACTCTTTGGTGCTTTAAGGAACAGCATCTATGGGGAGAGCCACCTTTTCCTGTTTGGGGAGCATTAGGAATTCTGACTTGATCAATTAAGTATTCTAGTAGGTTCAGATTTGCTTCATGATTTACATTCAGAAAAACAAGTAGTTTATGTCCTTTCCTGACATTTTAATTTCTCCATAAAAAAACAGACTGTATTTATTTTTAGCTGAAAAAGAAGAGTTTTTATGCCATGTGGAAAATACAGAAAAACATACAGGAAAAAAAAGAATCTGTATTTTCTGTATCAGAAAATCAGACATGTTAGCTGTAAGTATAAGACGAGTATTCTCCGGTGAGAGAACAAGCAACAGAGCTGTTTCTGCAAAGTTGCATGACAATATTGCACGGTCATTCTAACGGTTATTTCAATTTAAAAATTCAATTTATGATAGAATGTCATTTTTGTGAACTGTGATATAACGTTTTCTCCAGGTGGAAAAATTTCATATGTGTTTGTTAATATGTTCCACTAACGATTTTCTCTTCTTGTCCTTGACCTTTCTCAGGCATCGTCAGAATTTTGCATGATACTGGCCTTGTTTCCTAAAGACATCAGGAAGGACTAATTTATTTTCAGTTTTGGAATAATACTCAGCTTGAAGTAAACCTTGTGAGGTGCAGACTTAGTGCTCTCCTCACAAATAAAAACTCCACCTCTTCCCCCAAATTTCCTTTCAATACCAGTATTTCAAGTAGAGGAATAACTAAGTGGTTGAGAGAATAATATTGATTCCTGCATGGAATAAGCTTTGAAGATACCAGCATCTGAGCCCTTATGGTTTGCAGCTTGCAGTAAGAGACTAGTCAAAAGAATCATTGCTAAGAAATGTGTGTAACTTGAACCATAAGATGTGTCGTGAGAGCATTCTTATTTCAGTAATACAGGTCTTGCTTAGCTCTTACCAGCTGAGACTAATAGAAGCACAATGCTAAAGACAGTTAGAAGGGTTTTTTTTGTTAGTTTGTTTTGATTAGAGATTTTTATCCTGCCGATGAGAAGAGCAGAATCTCTCAGCTAGTCAGCACTCTCTGCTTTTCCCATTTAGTGTTGTGCAGGTGGGTGTTTTGTTTTTATTTTTTTTTTTCCCCCTCAAGTTCAGGTGGGCAGGAGAATATTCAGTTTATGTATGAGGGCAACTGTTATTTCTTCCAACGCTGCTGTTAAGCTCGACTTTTATGTATTCTTTACTCTTTGTCAGTTTACCATGTGAAATCATGAACTGTGGATTCACTGATGGGAGAAAGAAGCAAAAGTCACAAGTATTTGTCTTTTGTTAGACTATTGCAAATTACGACTCAAAATACTAATTTAAATTAATTTTGGTGGCCAAATCGATACATAGAAATGTATGCTTGAGGGTTCCAGGACTGGATTTTTTCCACCAGACCAGGTCTAAACCTGGACACCATCTTTGCACTCACTAACTTAGGGGACTGAGAGCTTGATGTGTTTCATTGTTTCCAGTGATGTTAGGCATCTAAGTAACATTCCTCTCACAATGCTCCTGTTCTCAGCTTTTCCTGAAAAAGATTCAATTATGTTCACTGTACTGCTTTTCTGTATGACGTGTTCCTAGTGCAGCATATTCCACATGCTTGGATGGGGAGTGCAGCCGTGGCAGCCTTGAGCAGAGCTCAGCCTTGCAGCCCAGAAGCAGCGAGGGAGCTATGGAAGGGCAGAACCAGAAGCTGCCACCTGCATCCCTTGGTGCATGGAGCTGAGGACATGGGATGCCTCTGAGCACATTTTGGGCTGGCCAGCTCTTTGCTGTTACATTTATTTATTGCCAGAGTTATTGAGAAAAAAAGAAAACAAAAGGCATGCAGAAAGCTGAGAAAAGGTGCTAAAAGTCAGCAAGAATGGCTAAGCACTCATGAATGCATACTCTCTTTTTGGAGCACATCCTGCTAATGCATGTGCTAATTTGGATGAGAAGCAAGAGATCAGGAGCATGATGGGATTTGGGATGAGAACATGTTTACTGTTACACATGTAATTTGATTTTAAAAAATGGAAGGAATGTATGAAGATTACACACCTAGGATATGTTACTTTTCAAATGTCAAGCCCTAATCCCGTGAGAAATTATGCTCAGTAGTAAGAGTTGTTTTCTGTAATCAGTTCAGAAACTAAAATGGAAAGAAGATTATATTTCAAATTTAAACATTTTTATTCTCCTCATGCTGCCTTTTTAAAATCTTAATGGGGAGCCTGCGATGCTACATTCTGGTATTTCTTCACAATTATTGCAGGCAGTATCTGCAGAGTCTCAGGAGCAAACTGCCTGTAGCTAAGTACTGGCATTTCATCTTGTATTAAATGTTAAGACCTACGTCGTGTCATTTTTGCTATTCTAAGGAAATTTAGAAAAGAACTGAAAGTGCAGTACATGTGAGCCTTTGTTTGAAAGTATGAGTTTTTAATGTAATTATGTAAAACTTTGCTTGTAAATATTAAAAAAATCATTAAGGTTCCAGGTTGGGGGAAAAAAAAATCAGAACAAAGCCAGATGATGTGATCTTTTTGGATGTCAGCAAAGCTTTCAATGCTGTGTCTTGCAGTGTTCGCCGGGACAAAATGTCCAGCATAAAGCTAGGCAAAAACATGATGTAATGGGTGAACAATTGGCAGACGGGTCAGGCTCAAAGGATTATAGTAAATAGTGTTACTTTAGACTGGCAACCAGTCTCTTGTGGGGATCTGCAGTGCTCCATTTTAGGGACAATTCTCTTTTAATGTTTTATACATGATTTGGACACAAAACTTGAAGGTGTGCTAGGTATGTTTGTGGATGACACCAAACTGGGAGGAGCTGTTGACTCCCTCGAGGGAAGAGGGGCCTTCCAGAGAAATCGTGACATATGCGGCTGATGATTGCCCAGCCCTCCAATGAAGTTTCAGAAGAGCGAGCGCCGGATTTTGCACCTGTGATGGGCAGCCTTGGGTATACATATAGGCTGAGGGATGAGAGGCTGGAGAGCAGCCAGCCCCACAGAAAGGGGTCTGGGGGTTCTGGTTGACAGCAAGTTGGATCTGAGCCAGCCAAAAAGGGCCAACTGTACCCCGGGGTGCGTCAGGCCCAGCACTGCCAGCCAGGTAAGGGAAGGGATTGTCCTGCTCTGCTCTGCCTGGTGCGGCCTCACCTCGAGCACTGGGTGCAGGTTTGGGAGCCACAAATTAAGAAGGACAAAACTATTAGGCGGCATTAGAAGGAGAGCTGCTGTAATGGGAAAGTGTCTGCAGGGCAAGACATGCGAGGAGCAGCTGAGGCCCCTTGGTTTGTTCAGCCCGGAGCAGAGGAGGCTGAGGGGAGGCCTCATGGCGGCCTACAGCTCCCTCACAGGGGAGCGGAGGGGCAGGCGCTGAGCTCTGCTCTCTGGGGACAGCGACAGGACCCGAGGGAACGGCATGGAGCTGTGTCAGGGGAGGGTCAGGCTGGGTGTTAGGAAAAGGTTCTGCCCCAGCGGGCGGTGGGCATGGAACAGGCTCCCCAGGGCAGTGGGCACTGCCCCGAGCTGCCAGAGCCCAAGGAGCGTTTGGACACCGCTCTCAGACACAGGAGCTGGATTTTGGGTGGTGCTGTGTGGAGCCAGAGGTTGGACTCGGTGATCCTTGTGGGTTCCTTCCAGCTTCGGATAATCTATGATTCTATGATCAGTTTGCTGTCTGAAACACAAAATGCAGCATGTTTTTGTTACTGTAGGTACAAAGTATTATACAACAGAATCCTCTGGGTTTTTTTAGGGACAAGATACTCATAGGGATAAAATCAGAGTTAGTGCCATTCCTAGTAGAAGGGCTTAGAAGTGAAGCTAAACTTTTGCTTACAAAAGGTGGGACAAACAAATTCACTAAGCGAAAGAGGTGATGTAAGATAGAAATCCAGGAGCTCCTGACCTTAATTGCTTCTAACTTTGTTAATTTTACAAGAGCAAAAATTAAGAGTCATAAAAGTATTTTGCAGCATTTAGGAGGAAAGTATGTGAACAGTTGGTATTAAAACTGCATCAGTAGAAATTTGAGTTTCCTGTCTACTCATTCACCTGCTGTGTATATCACTCTCTTTACTCTTAATTTCTTTGTTGACTATATCTACAGTTCCTGTTCAAAAAACTTATTTTTGTTAAAGAAAATGACTCAACATTTCTTGTATCTTCAGTATTTTTCTTTAAACCTATGATTTCCTTTCCTTTTTTTTAATGGATCATCCAGAGGCAAAATTATGTTTGAAGTGACACCCTGCCATTTCTTGTTGGTCTGTAGTGATGCAGTTCAGAGAAATCAAATAAATTCTTTTCATATTCATGGAGTTTAATAGAATCTGCAGCTCAGTCTGTTACCAGTGTAGGCTTGGCGAGGCCACTGGAATAAGCATACAACAATATTTAAATCTGGAGTTTTGTAGCATTTGGATCATTCTTCTCTGGAGGTGCTGTGGGAGAGAACAGAAAATTGTTTTAAATTGGAGCTTTGTAAGCTTATGAAAGTGTAGGATTTTTTTTCCCTCCTGGAGATAGAAAATCAATCTTTCATATTACATGTGGAGTCGCTCCCAAGGTGTGTGTGCGTAGAGGGATTTAAAAGAGATTTTTTTTCTTTTGCATCCTGTTCATATAATATGAATTCTAAGCAATAAAACTTTCTTGGATCACCTGAAGACAAAGCAAAAAAATAAAGTTTCCCTCAGTCACACCCCTCCCTCTGCATATACATATGCACTCCTGATATGCTGTCTGGAGTTTTACCTTTGTGTGTATGTTCCTAGGAACCCTGCATATTATCACAACCAAAGAGAGTGCAGGGCTCAGTGCTCTGAAGTTCTTAGATTCCAAATCTCACAAGTCCCGACGGCCACCAGTTAGGTTTTACATTTGGAGTGGGAAGCGATTCTCTCCTGCTGTGAGATCAATAGGACTTCATTAGGTCTTTTCCCTGTTCTCTCGCATGGGTGTGAGACAGTCCCAGGGCCACCAGCAGGTTTCTTCGGCAAATTCTTCGCTACAGCAGAGATTATGATGATGATGGCTTTGCACTCTCCTGCTTATTGCCGGTTGTATTTTGTAGCTTTTTCTTGAGCTTTTTCATTTGCTATTGGATGTTAGGATGCATTTTGCATAGGAAGCGGTAATGCTCTGTGACCTTTCAAACATTTACTATATGTTTACGTGTAACTATATGGGACTGGACTTAATAGAGACTTAATAGAAGATCTAATAAAAATTGAAGTCCATTCTTACATTGCAACTGTAAGTAGTGTCAGATCCTTGTGCTTGTGGAGTCTAGCTCTGATTTTTCTTAAGTAGTCCAACTGGTTAATTAGAATGAAGTATGTTTTGAATGGATTTGTTTTCATTTATTTATTTATTTTTGTATTTCATATTGATTAGCTCTTCTGACATAAGATCAACTTGAGTTCATTAGCTACAAATTAGGACCTGATAAAAATAGAGTAGATGGCTATGTACAAGTAGCTGGGGGATATTTTTGTTTATGTTATGACTCCTATGAATCTTAATGAAAGTAAATTAAGAGATGGAGTTAGTTCGCATTACTTCAAAGCAATCTGGAAATGTGCAAGATCTTTAACTGTGCACGTGCCACAAACATGAAACTCTTGGCTTAATACTTTTCATGTGCTTTAAATCACTGCATTATGATTATTTTAAGAAACTGATTGTCAGTGTTTCTGTTCTTTCAACCACATTTAGAAACAAAATGATACCAATTTTTTCTAAGTCCTTAAATTCCTACTTTGTTGCTTAGAGCTTATGAAAAAAATTAACAGGTTTCATCAAATGTTTTGTAAATCTTCAACTGAAAGGGAAAGTATTTTTAACTATCTGAGGATTGATGACGTCTACTAAATATAAATGGATTCCAGCATAGTGTGTGTTTTTTGGTTTTTGTTTTGAATTTTTTTTTTTTTTGAGAGGGAGTGTTTTATTCAAAGAATAAGCTAAAAGCTAATCAATGAGGAGGAAGACATTGTTTCTAAATCTTTTTTAGAAACTGTTGGCATTGTAGACATGGGCTTCAGTTTAACGTGATCGTGTCCATGCTAGGGTAGAGTCCATATTGGCAGTAGCAGGTGCCTGGGGACCACAATAAGAGCATGGAAAGAATCCAGTGACACTTGACAAATTTTCGCCTGGCTTCAAGCAAATAATGATTTAGGAATATAGCAAAAGAAGAAGTGATGTATAGTTTCTCTGGATGAACCAAAGGTTTGCTCTGAGGTGAGCACTGAAGATGACGTGGGAACTGGTATGCTGGGAGGTTTCACACAGGCTGTTCATTAAGGAAAAAGACACAAAGCCCAACATTTCAGGCAAAGAAGTAAACACTCAGTACTAATGAGAGTAGTGAGTCTGTAAGGCTAATGATAGAAATCATCCTTACGTTTGGTACTTGCTCACCAGTCATGTTCTCTAAAGTGAACATCAAGGAAACGGTCAATAGTTTTGCTGTAGTCTGCTAGTTAATGAACATGAGTGTACATTTACAATGTCTTGTATAGAAACCAGATGTTTTTTGTTCTGTATAACTTTTCTCTATCTGTTTAAAAAAAAAAGTTTATAAAGCTACATTTACAAAGCACCACATTTAACTGTGAAGGGAATGAAAGGGAAAACTAGGAAAAGTGAATGAGTAAAAGAGCATATCAAACTCTTCTAAGCAAAAACAAGCGCTTCATTTTTCTATTTTAAATGTTGCGTGAGGAGGAATTATGTCCAGCTGTCTTTGTTCCATACTTGTAGGTTGTTGAAAGGATTAAGGAAGAAAAAAAGCAACTTAAGATTGCAGTCATTTGATTCCTTTTTTATGGAGACAATAGAATAGATGTGTTAGGAAGGCAAATTCAAATTTTTGATGGCATAGAAACTTTGTTGCTATCACTTCTATGATCTAATTTAATTGTACTTTTAAAATACACAGTAATCATAGAATTAATATGTAATGAAACAGTAGTTACTAATAAGTAATTTACTTCTATTTCTCTAGACACTGGAAGCCATTTTGAATTTTAAATATTCTGGTGGACCAGGACATGTGGAAGGATATTACAGGAACCTTTCGCTAGGTCTTCATGTAGAAGTAGAGCCATCTGTTTTCTTCACACGTGTCAGTACCCTTCCAGCAACAAGGTAAGCCTTGTTTTCACTTTTTCATATGTGACTCATTGTCTCTAATATTTTGGCTATAAAGTAAAACGCATGCTGAAAACTTTCACTATCATCAGCAAAGTGTTGGTTACTAATTTTGTGAACCAGTTTTCAAAATTGCCCCACTTCAGCAATCCGTGTGCACTGGAATATTTCTGGGGTAGAAACATTATTTCAGTAAGGTTTATTCTACCATCTCCCATTTGTTGTAATACTCAATGACTTCTTTCTGTACCTCTCCACTGTTGTGGTATATTCTGCTTTACATTGTTTTGTGTTTGCCTAGCAAAGACTTAGAAAAAAGTATGCGTAAATGATTGTCTTTGAATATGAGGAGTAAATTGCAATCATTCTCTACTTCAGTGCTTTCTCTCTCATTCGCCACAGAGTAGTTTCACATGTCCTAGAGAGTTTTAAAAATCACAGCAACACCTGATGGCGGTCAAATGTCATAATTTTTGAAATTTGATTAATCAGCAACTGAATGCAATCAGTTTTGATAAGCATTTGTTTTGCTATAATTGTGTTTATTTGCTGCTAAATGCACAATTTATATTCTCCATATTTTTATTAGCTTCGTATTACTTTATGTACTGCTTCAGCAAAGCAGCTTTTACAAAAGTGAATTCAATTAATTACGTCTGCATGTAAGTTCACCTATGCCAGTCATTAAGTACTCTAAAAATCTTTAAACAGTTGGAATGTGTTAAAACTCTGAAACTTCCAGAGGTGGCCTTTGAATATCTCTCATTTGAAAGATGAATAACCATGCTTGGGTTTGTTGGGAAGAAGGGCTGAGAGTGGGCTTTGTTTCAGTGCGTAAGTACTTCTGAGGTACAAATACCAAGAAGTAGGAAATGCTGCTTTTAGATGAAGTATGAAGGTAATACAAGAGAAGATTGTTACGAAATGGATAGGAATCGCATAGAGGCTACATCAGGGGGAGTTCAGACTGGATATTAGGAAAAGGTTCTTCACCAGAAGGTGGGCATGGAACAGGCTCCCCAGGGCAGCGGCCATGGCCGCAAGCAGCCAGAGCTCAAGGAGCGTTTGGGCACCGCTCTCAGACGCAGGGTCTGGGTTTTGGGTGGTCCTCTGTAATCCTTGTGGGTCCCTTGCAACTCAAGGTATTCTATTATTCTATATTTAGTTTAGAAATCCTTGTTTAACTTTCCAGAGTAAAAGGATTGGTGTAAATCATGCCAACGTGCATTGTAGTAGCAAGCCTTTTTTTTTTTTTGTTCGTTTTAAAGTTTGAAATAATTTCAGTGCATTTAAGCAATACTGCTTTGAGAGTTGAGAGTGAACTTAATTGATCCAAGAGTTTCATATCCAGGACTTTTTTCATGACAAACTTCAGAAAGAAAACCTCAAGGTAGGCAAGAAAGGGCTACTAGTCTAGGAGATATTGGCACCATACTTCATTTTTCAAAGGGAAGAAATGAGTCACCTCTACCATGCTATTGCAAAAATGTCAAAGGATGGATGGGCTGCAACACAGCTTGCAAAACAAATTTCTTTTGTTCTTATGAACATAGCTTCAGAAAAGCTGCTGAGTCTAGTTTGGGCTTGAACTTGGGGAAACCTGAAGTGAAAGTGGGCAAGTTTGTGTAAGTTTAGAGCAAGAAGAATGCTAGCATGTGACCGTTGCAACTGTTGGTCTTGGTGAAGCAAAGAGAAGACAGAGTGTAGACTGAAATTTTTAATTGCTTAAGTGGCACTGCTGGGGGATAAGTATGTTTCTCGCATCAGGTAATTCAATCAGGTAATAATAGCCTTTGCATGCAGCAGGGAAATTTTTGGTCAGACAAGGATAAGGAAGCACTGAAATAGATTGTGTAAAGTATCTTTAAAAGTCAGGCAAACAACATTGTTTCAATCTGATTATTTATTTGTTTATTTTTAAAATGCATAGATGTATTGTGTTCAGCTTTTGTAAAAGAGATCTAACACTGCACAGCTTTATTGGTAGGCAAGTTTGTCAAACATTTTGCTGCTCGAAAGTATGTCGTAATAGACACAATTTCATTCCTTTAGGAACTGTTCTAGAAAAAGTAAGTGTAATGCTGCCTGCAAAGTCAGAACATGATATCTGGAATGGCTGTTTGCAGAATTCCAGGAGCCTTACTTATGATGGTCAGTTTCTTGCCTGCAGTGAATGTTGTTTGGCACATGCTAGGTTTTTGAGCTGTAATATCTGATCTCCATCAAGCTAGAAGTACTCCAGCATCTACGTTAAGTAGTTTTCAAGAAGATCCGTTATGTAGGTTGAACTATGCAGTATATATTTATTATTTACACGACTAGTCCTTTTCATTCAATGTCAGAAATGTTCTTTCTCTGTCCTATATGCACTTTTATAACATGATGCTTTTCTTTGAAATGCTGTTGTTGGTAATTCTGCTTTTTGTGTGAGGTATGCCCAGCTGTGTTATGTGTAATGCACGGTTATCCTGCACCTGCATTGTCCGTCTTTTCTCAGGAATTTACTATGCTTGGACAATACTTAATCCTAAAATCTATAAAAATAGATTGAGGTCTTAATTCAGAGGTAGAGTTTCTGTGTTGTTCAACTTGTGTACAATTTCACTGGTCTCATAGCAGCAGGTGCTCTATATATAGTGGCTCTAATTCAGCCAAACTCTGCAGCTCACATTATATGCATTTGCTTCATCCTTTGCTTGTTCATCACACAGATCAGTGTTTAACTCAGTGGAAACACTAAGTGATTTGCTGATTGCAGGAGTAGTTAAAGATATTACTGATTTTAATTCGGGATCCTAAATGATTTACTGTTACGAGGGCAAATGTGTGAATTTCTTTCAGAAATGTTGTATTGCAGGACTGGTCAAATGGCTGTTCAAACCATTTCTCTCACATGGGTGTACATTGCTCAGTCATGAAGCTTTTTGTTTGTAAGTGTTAGTGGCCAGGAAAGTTTTTCCCTTACTCCTGTGCTTTCCAGTGGTGATTCTCCATCAGAAGTCATGTATCATTCGATGTTGTTTTAAAGAGAAACAGAGCTTAAATATGTCATCTTCCAAGCTGCGGAGGATAAAAATTTGTCATTAAATGAAACAAGGTGTGTTTTTTGATTGTTAATCATCTCTGCCGGTATCTGAGGTTCAGTGACAGCAAATTGTAAGCCGGATTTTGTAGTTTTATGTGCTATTTTAAAATCTTGAATCAGATTTCCCATTGAGTTGCAGCTGAGATTTCATTGCTCAAATTCTATTTGAGGCACTGCACTGTTTTTGTTGTTTAAATTCTGTTTGAGGCACTGAACTTTTTTTGTTGTTTAGTCATTATAGGAGAAACTGTGTTTTATAACTTACCTTCTCAGCTGTCATTTCCGAATAGAAGTTAGCATTGCTTTCATTTTCTGGATTCAATTTTATTTCATTTATGTTTTTGTTGTTATTTTTACATTTTACCTCAATAAAGCTAAGAAACAATAGCTTAATAGCTACTGGGCTTCAAATCAAAGTGAAATACAAAACTGTAAACATTGATTCTTCCCTCAGCTCTTTACTGGGGTAAGCAAACAAACAAACAAAAAATCCAAACCCCTGAAAAATGTAGTGAAATCACTTTTTTCCCCCCAATGTAACCTAAATATTGTGGTTAATGTAAAAGTCTTCCAAACTCAATTGATATTTCTTTTATTTAGTTGGCAAGGCAGATATGCAAGGGGGATAGCATTGAAGCNGAGGGTTGTTTGATTTTGCTTTGGTTTTGTTTTTCTAAGTATCTAGCCATAACTGTCTTCCACTCATGCACACTTTTGTGCTTTATAGGGAGAAGTTTCATTAGCTGTATCTCCACTATACCTTAGGATGCATTCAACCCTGACAGCAGGTCCTTTGCACCTGCGCTAGTCGGTAGGGGCAGCCCTGTTGTCAGAAGAGGTGATGTTCTGCGGTAAGCAGCCGTATTCTGCTCCCAGGATGGGCACTGGATGTCCTCCCTACTGCCTTTGTCAAAAAGCTGATAATGCACAGAGCATGAAAAAAATTCTAGAAAATCCTGCTTTATTCCTCATATTTGGTAAGAATTCAAATGAGGTGTGCTCTGCAAACTGTGTAGGGTACTTTTTTCTCCTTGCGTCGCTTGTCATTATGCCGTCTGTATGAAAGTATTTAAATGAGAGCCATCTAGAGAAGCTGGAAACGAAACTCTTTGTCTTGCTTATTGCAAGAGTGGCAAGCCACTGAATTTGAGATGAAGTCAATCCATAGTGCAACAGGGATGCTGCATACCCTTTCGGGCAAGGCCTGGAAGCTAGATACATAAGAATATTTCTACCTTCAAATTCTACAAATGCAAGATGATGAGCAAAGTAAATTTTTTTTAATTTTCTTGAGGCAGCCAAGCTTTCTTCCTATCTTAAAACCACCTTACAGCATGAGCTGCGGATTTTTTTTGGCAAGAGCAGAGGCTGAGACTGTTCTTGTAATTGAGTCAGAGCAAAAAAAAAAAAAAAAAAGGCAACGCAGCAGGTCTGACACTGTAAAGTTCAGAAAGTGCCAGTTCATCTAACTGTAGGTTGGAGTTCATTTTCCTTTGTCGCCTGAACGTACTTCATTTAGTGAAATGATTTAGTTCTGTAAACAAGGCATCAGTCCATCGTAACGCCTGCAGCGTGCTCTAAGACCTATCAGTGCTATATCATGTCAGAGTCCAATTCTTCCAACTCAGGTTTCACCTAAGACAGAAGAAGAACAATCTTGTCTGTGTGAAACGTTCTCAGGAGATCCTCTGTTGGATGCCCAGAGGTTTGGGTCTGAATGAAATCAGACACGATTTTCAGAATTTCAGTTCTTGTTCCCATGGTTGCCCACATTTTCAGTACAATAAATTGCAACACAGCCCCTGCAGGAGACAGGTTTGGGGTAGTAATCCTGATCATTATTTGCAGATTATGGAAGGGAAAAAATAAAAAGGGTATTTCTTCGGCCATGTTCTAGCAAATATTTTGGTTACACGATAGAGAAGTTCTGTAGCATTTTCATAGCATAATTCTTGGTTTTCTGTAGCTGAATTTTTAAAGTAAATGTTCACTTACTACATTTAGAATGAGAATCAATTACTTGCTGACAGACAACTGTTTCTGGCCTTGTGTTTTTCAATA
>VXAV01006008.1:173185-185508 GCA_013399715.1 Alectura lathami | reverse complement strand
ATTTCAGTGCTCAAACGTCATAGATTTCTGAAGGGTGAAGCAAAACTCTTTCAGTTGGCCACCTGAGGATCAGTCGTTCTGGTTTATTGTAAAGAAGGCCAAGATATAACCTGTTTAAAATGAATAGGTATCTCCATTGTTAAATTACCTCTTTTGTTAAAGAAAAACGATAATAATAAAAAAATAGTCAAAAGAGAAACCAGGCAAATTCAGTTACAAGTAAAGCTCTCCTTTTTGATCAGTTAGATGGATTAACCATTTGTAAAAACTGTCAGGGAGTGGATTTAGTAACTTTTTTTATTTAATATTCCCAATACTGATGTCTTTATGGAGTACAGTCTTTATTAATATACACACCGTTGAGCTCAATATAGATTTTACTGGGTGAGAACCCATGACGCATGGGAGGTTAGCTCCAATAGTTAAATCATCTTGCTAACCCTAAACTCTGCTGATTATATCATGTTGCAGCGGGTTCAGGGAAGAGCAGCAAATAGTAGCTTACAGATGGGAAGCATTGATTTTTGAGATCAAAATGTTAAATATGTACAATTTGGCACACGAAGACGTGAGAACATAAATCTGCAAGTATTTATAGATGTGCTGGGAATATTTAGCATAATTGGAAAGGTTTACAGCTAGGAAGAGTCGGATGAGGACAATTCTTGGAATATGTGGAAAGACCTGTTAACAGTAAGACGTATAAACTTCTGAATTAATCGTCTAGAGTTAGTGTGGAAAGCTTCATTTGTAGGGAATTTAGTAAAAGTGAAATGGAACTAAGGAAACCCTATAAAAAAACCCAGCAACAACAAAGGTGCTCTAGATTGTTGTTTTGCTGTGCTATGTGAAGTGGCTGCGCTCGGTGGTGGATTTTGGAGAACTGGGTTGATTTCTAGCCTGCCATTGCCTGATGGCGTTTCCCAGTGCATCTTTTCTCTTTGTGGTGTTTGGAGCAGGATGATGGCTATGCCTGTTTAAAGAAAGTGTGGAAGAAGCAAACAAAAGTGCGGGTGTGAAAACGCTCCTTGATTTCAGCCTGATGGCAAACTGAGCTGAGTCAGGATGTGGATAACTTGCCAAAACCCCTCTGAGTGTTTCTTGTTTAGGCTGACTTCAGAACAAAGCCAGAAGCAGAACAGCAGTAAGATTTTTCACTGCAGTGAGCTGTCATTAGAGCGCGATGGCTGCATCTGGTTCTTCATATTGCGTTAAATGTGACTGAAGCGTATCCTCTGATGTCATTTCGGAGTAATCACAATGCCCCTGAAAGAAATTTCTACATCACGGTGTAATTGCCTCTTGTCTTACGTTCCCATGACCCCAGTTCTGTGACTATTTCTGTAATCGTAACAGACACTGTAAGATTTTTAAAACGTGGTTTGATTCATCATATTGCTCACTTTTGTTTGTGTTATTCCTGGGTTCTTCAACAGAAGATAACAGAAATTGATTTACACAGTAAATCTTCAAGACGTAGCAGAAGTAACTCTAGTTTCAGTTAAAAAAAAAAAAATTTTTAGTGTTTGAAATAAGTATTGACTTAATTTGGCATGTTGTTCTGAGACCTTCAGATTGTAATTCGTCCAACCAAAAATAAGTTCCTTCGTCATTCTATTTTTTTCATGCACAGCCTCCTGAGAGACAGACTTTCATGTTACCTGTAAAAGAAAATCTTGCACATGAAATATATGGTAGATTTTTCTAAAGGAAACGCAATAGACAAATAAGGTAATGGAAAATGCTTGCACAATGTGATTTTTAGCATTTTTCCACTTAGGCTCTGAAACTGCTTGTTTGACCCAGGCTTATTTCCTTTCCAACAGCAGTCAAAATGACAGATGGAGGCAAACGTAAAATCCTTTCAAGAACATGTGTTCTATATGCTGGAGTCTGTCTGCATTCCAGTGCAGCTTTAATTGATCTTTGTTTAATGTTGGCTTTTAATATAATGCAATAATTATAATTCCAATCAAAAAATATATATGCTGCATTAGCAGTTTCTCATGCATTTTTCTGCATGATTTTAAATAATATTTCACAGGGAAATGAAGTTTGTATGATCACTTTGACTATTTCCTACTCTCTCTAGGTAAATTTTGACAAATTTCTCCCAGTGACTCACCCTGTACCTCCCTCCCCAATCCACTAAATGTTTAGTGTGAAATATTATATGCTGGTAGATAGTTTGGAAAAGGAAGAAGAAATTGAGCAAACGTAGGATAATCTTTCCCAGATCTTGGAAACAGTGGTTTATGACTGCATTTTCTCAGCTAAAAATTTCAGTAGGCTGCTGTGGTCTGCAATTAAGTCATCTTTAGATCCATTTCTTATTCTGTTTAATTTGTTTTTATAAGCTTACATGCTTTTCAAAAAAACTTAATTTACCTAGAATGGAGGCCACGACTAATGGTCTAAGATTTTCTCAGTTGCCTTGAAATCCTTAAAACAATATGACATTTGGAATTGTGCTGGTACAGGGCTTAGTTTAAGCAACAGCTTACGGACTTGACTTGTATGCGGTAGTTCAGCAAATTCATGCTGGAATTCCTTTATTACACTCGTGTGAATATGATCTGCTTCTAAAATCTCATGTACTGACACTGAGTCCTTTCATTTCAAATAGTTAGTTTGCCTTTCCTGCTAATTCTTTGTTTTCCTGGAATTTTCACTTTCACCCAGATTATAGCTCAGCACCATCAGTTCTACACAGGCCTACTGATTGTAACATGGATAAAAAAGGGAAAAAAAAAAAAAAAAAAAAAGCTTTTTATTCTCTCCAGATTGTAAGCAGATTGCTCTTTAACAACTTGCAAGTTTGTTTTTTTCCTTTTAACTATATCCTGGTATTACATGTGATTTTCCAGAGGTTACACTTTGTTTTATTTCTAGTAATTAAAGCTTGCTGTTTCAATTCTGAATTTTTTGTAACCTTAAATTTGTTTGGTTTTTGTTGTCTAATAGTTGGTCTGATACTGACCTGTATTTGCTCTGAATTTTTGTGCTGTATTTTCCTACTGTCTTCATGTTACCTGTGTACTTTTTGTACCCATATTTTACTCTCATTATTTTTTCAAGGTACTGTAATGATTCTGTAACTTTGATTTTTATTTATTTTTTTTTATTAAAGAATTCCTTAAAAGTTAACTTAAAAATTAACAAGGAAATTTATTTTTCCCTACACAGCTATTTGGAGTGGTGTCTGAAAGGGATGAAAAAAGTGTCACGGTGACAAATAATTTTCACTGCATACTCTAGGAGTTCCTACTCAGGAATTTTTAGTATTAGTGATGGTGTTCAGTTCTGAAGGGCCACTGGTTGTATAGGTCCTTTGTATTTATGGCATCAATTGCTTTATATAGAAAACTGATTCTGCTGCCAAAAACTATTGCACAAGGCTTGTATGAGTGTTACCGCAAACAATTTTTTTTTTTTCTTTCTCTATGGGATAAGTAAAAAAAAAACTCCCTCTGCACTGAACTTTGTAAACCTAACGCTAGAAGTCTCTCTTGCAGATCTATCTTAGCATCTCCTGGAACAGCAGAAGTTTTCTGTGGCTTTGCAGGGCTCGTCCCACTCCTCCAGTGCTGAGATGGCAGCCTGGCTTACGTCTCTCTCGCTGTCATTCCTTGCTGGTAGCAGGTTTGCTCCCGGCTCGAGCGCTGCCCTTGCAGTCATTTCCTTCTTGTGGGTTGTCAGGGCAGGGACTTTCTGCGAAAGTCTGTGACTCCTTGTTTGAAATTCCTGAGTTTTGGCGTGTTTTCTTCAGGCACTCATCTGCCTTTGTGCAGTCTCTGTATTCACTGTTCCTTGGGGTTTTATCTGAAAAGAATGAAAATCCTTAAAAATACCAAAAAAAAAAAAAAAAAAGCACCTCCACCCACCTATTTTGCTTTTTACTTCTGCTAAGGCAGTGCTCGCTTACAACTCAGTGCCTGCTTGCATGTGATGTTGCTGTCCCTTGGGGCTGACCCCTGGCCTCCTGTACTTGTACTCGTGTTTCCATCTCAGGGGTCCGCAAGGCAGCAACACGGCTCCTGCTGCACATGCTCTGGAAATGATCTCTCCTGAAACGCAGAAAAGAGTCATGTTGTACAGAAGAGAAGCTGTTTCACAAGCAGAAGAGCAGTTCTTGAACTCTTGTACCTCTAGGGCTTAGTTGGAATGGAGCTGAACTGAAATTTTTATGCAGCAGGGGTAGTTGGTTACCTGAGGCACAGGGCTGTATCTCATTGGGTCTGAACATGCGTTGTTCACAACCCTCACCTCACCACTGCATTCCTCCTCCACCCCTACTGGGGAACTGCTGATTTCATGTGACCTCCCTCTCAAATTAAAGCTGCTAATGGGTTTTACTTCTGACATCCAATGCAAGTTGTTTTTCTGATGGGTTTTACTTCTGACATCCAATACAAGTTGCTTTCCCTACATACTGGTTCTGGTAGGCATTATATGAGTTGGGATATCTGTAATGTTTGTACAATGGCTATAGTGCTTTATTCTGTAATTCCCAAAGATAAGTCACCTAATTTTGTTATACATATATTTTTACTTCAAAGTCATTTATAGTTAGAGCTAAATTATGGTGATGCTTAAGGCTGGGATATTTCCCTGTAGTTAAATAGCTTCTGAGGAAGTTTTGAATTTCAGAGTGGACTGATAACAGCTATCTTGTTTTATTTGGCATTTAATATTTTGTTTTGTTTCTTATTTTTATTTCATGTGTATTTTATTATAATCATCCAGTGTTCCTGTTTGTACATAGTTTCAAAAGGCAGAAAAGTTCATAAGAACAAAAATTTACAGTAGAGTTTCTTTTCTGTAGCTTTGCTAGAATTATTTCCAAAAGTTTCCAGAAACATGGTTTGTATGTTCCCAGTGAATGCACCTAGGGAAATTCAGATTTGAAGGAGAGTAGCTGGTGAATATAAGGCTTTCTGCTAAGCCTGCCTGTGTTTACCCTTCTTACAGCAGGGACAGAAAAGTCTCTCTTGGAGTAGTTGGCATAATTGGAGAAGGCCAGCTTTCTCCAGCCTGTAGGCAAAGCAGCAGGTGGGATGAGGATTTACTCACTTAACTCTGGGCAAGAATTTAAAGTTTTGCTTGTAACTTTGTTTCTTAGAAAGCTAATGTCAGGGTAATTTGAAGTAGTAAAATCTTTCTTGTGTGACTGTTCAAAGAACTGGAAAACAGGTGTGGCTTTTTCCACAGAAGTGAATCTTAAAGCAACAGGTTGAGTATATGCAGGTGATCAAATGCTGTGAGGCTGAATATTACAGAGGTCAGAACTCATGGAACTCTTCTCCTTGGATATATGCTTCTGTCTAGTTTTAGTTTAAAAAGGAAAAAAAAAAAAAGTTATTTCTACTAGAAGAGTAAGATACTTATGTAACTGCACTAAGGTATGAGATATCGGTATGAGAATATATGTGTATTTATAGGCAAGCATATACATTTATACATAAATGTTTATTCCGATACACCTATCAATATTCTGTTGTATGTTACTGAAGTTGTGATATTCTCTACTTTGCCTGAACAGCACTCGGCAGTGTCATCTCCTTCTTGATGTCTTCAACTCTACCGAGCACGAGCTGACCATCAGTGCTAGGAACAATGAAGATTTAATTCTGCATGCTGGGGAGTGTCAGCGGTAAGTCCTTTCCATATTTAAAGGGCCCTATTTAATTAAATTAATTAAAGGGCCTATATTAATTATTTCTACCCAATTGATGATATTTGGGGTCTGTTTTTTCTTTCAAATATTCTACAGCTGGCAAAGAACATCATTTTATTTTCTTTAAGGTGCATCATTGAGTTCTAGTGCTTTCTCAAGTGAATTTCTTTGGCTGTGAATCTAGCCGCAGTGAAAACAGCAAAACATAAAATAGTTGGTTGCGAGGTGTGCAGATGGATATAGCACCAACACAGCTGGTTTAGCTGTGTTTTCGTAAAGTGTTTTAGTGTGGTTTTCATGTGCTCTGAACATGAAAAGATGAACTGTGAGAGAAGAAATGTTTCAGTTTGGTCACAGTCCATCAGCACAGTTCTGTTCTTTGGGAGCCTTCTCTTAAATCATGCAATTGATAAATATTTAAAGGGAAATATTTTGATGTCTTCAAGTTTAGCCTGAATATTAATTCAAAGTAGAAATGTATCTATTGCAAGATTATGCATTTGTGAAAAGCAAATATGTATGCAACAATACTAGTAATATAATACAAAGTGCATTGATTCAAAATATCTTTGAATTTTGTCCATTTTTCTTTATGAAGGAATGGGCAGAAATATTGGTAACGTGAAGTGCTTCTTCTTTTTCTATTTATTTAGAAAGAATGTTCTTTTTTCTTTTTCAAAAAGCAGGCTAAATACTTACCAAAACGTGCTTATTCATATCCATATTCTTCTTGTAATTTTGTTTGTATTTCTTTTGCTCTTTCCCATATTTTTTGTAGTTGGTATACTCCCTGGAACTTGTCACTCCCAATTTTTGGGATGATACGTAATAAACAGAATAATGTTATGAATAAGATTTTAAAATTACCTTGCATCTCCTTGACTGAATTATTTTCACATGGATTTAACAATTGAAGTTTAAATACCCCTAAATCACTGTATTCTGATGGATATAAACCCTTTCAATAAGTCTTTTTAAACAGTCATTTATCAAAATGGATTTTGTAACTCTTGCAGGTACTTAAGCCTTTTAGGGATAGTGATTTTAATCTTAATGCAAAATATTGCATTGTTTTGCTTGTGTTTGGAGGAAATTTCCATGCTTCTCAACTCATTTGTTACCTATTTCTTGAATGAAGGGTGGTTTAAATTGTAGCTATATGTCTGTTACTGTGCATATAACTTCTGTTACTTAGAGGTTGAATTTTTATTCTAATGAGTCTTTTACATAGACTTAGATGGCACATACACTGAGCCTTAATATTAGCAGGTTCTTTCTAGCATAGGGCTTTGGATTATTTTACAAAAAAATAAAAGAAAATCAGAAATCTTCTCCTTTTTTGGAGCAAGGTTTCTACTTTTTTTTTTTTTTTTTTTTTAATATAGAACTGTCCTTCATAGGGGTTTGCTTGTGAACCAAGTGTTTTCCGTCCAGATGTATAGTGTTTTTCCCCAAGCCCTACTTTTGGATTCTCTTTTTCTCATCTGTGAACATTGATTTTTCGTAGTATTTGAGTAATATTTGAAGTGAGGCTGTTCAGTCAAGGTCAGGTTTTTTTCCCCTTCTCTGCACCCTCTTGATTCCTTCCTCCTTCTTTATGTTTTCCTCATTCCACTTTTATTTAAATTGTAACTTTTTCTCCAGTTTTGACTTCAGTTACTTCTGGTTTCTTTTGTAATTTACTCTCCCTCCATTCATCACCATCATTTTGAAATCACCAGTCCTGACAACGTGTGGGTACTAGGAAATTGTTTTCTTCGTTCCTATTCCTGTTGCTGGAGACTGCGTGTATCACACTTTCTGCCAAGAAACCTATAAAGAAGAATAACACTGCATCCTGCTTACTGCTCACATCTTTGCCCCCCTCTTTGTGTGTTTAGAAAGCAAAATAGCTTAGAAGTCTCTGATGTGTTGTTTCTGTCTTCTGTATTATGGAGCAGGAGTTCTCTTATATAAGCTATTGGAAGGTCCAGCCTTCAGATATATTTCTGGACTGGTGGAGCCTTCCATCTGCAAAGCTGTCAACTGTACGCTATTGAAGGAGCTCTGCTGTAAATTCAAAATGTTTTCAATGTAATCAGCAGTAAAACTGAACTTGTTTAGCACAGTGATGTAGCGTTCAACAGATCGTTCTGAATTGGCGGAATATAGCAGGTAGCTCTGGGAGGGAATTGTGTTATATATGTTAACAAAAAGAAGTGTTGCCAGTTGCAGAGATTTTAATTTATTGAAAAACTTAGGTATGATAATTATTGTGTTTCTTACTTGATTATCAAAGCATTAAAATTACATTTCACGACAACCCTCATTTGTGCGTAAATCATGATTTATGCTAATAGATGTTACCTCATTATGTGCCTCAGAATATCTCATTTTGTACAACATACCCTGCGTTACCTTTAGATTTCCATTCTGCACAGTGTGTCTGTCAGCCGGGAATGGCAAACATTGTCAGTGGAAGATTTTATCAAAGTGATGGTCTGAGTAGCTGAATCCTCTCATCTGTCTTTGTGGTGCAACACAACTGAGTTTTCAGAGTCTTTTATGCATACATGACTTCACAGTTGGTGGCTGCGGACGTAACACATTTGGATGTAGGAGTTTTTGGACTGCTTTGGCCTTGGTGTGAGGACAATGAGGATTAAGGCTTTGGGCTGCAGGGGAGCAGGACTGGGGAGGAAATGAAAAGTACAGAATAAAGAGGACCTTGGTAAGAAAAGGCTGGAAAACAAGGGTCAAATGTTTCAAGTCATGTTGGAGTTGGGAATGATCAAGCAACTTCTCCACCAGGTATGTGAATGAAAACTAAAACTTCCGGAGAGTTGTATTTCCCTGTGAATAATAATTACCCCCAAAGCTTTTGGATAGGTGTATCACTGGTACAGGCCATTATAAATGAGGAGGACGTCCTCTGATGGGTAATTCTGCAAGTTCTGACAAGCAACAGTCATGGAACTGAATCATCTGGCTTGGAAAAGACCTTCAAGGTCAAGTCTAGCCTCCAACCTTACCTACCAGGTCCCATCACTAATCACATCCCTTAGTGCATGTCCACACACCACTTAAATACCTGCAGGGATGGGGACTCCACCACTTCCACAGGAAGCCTGTTGGAATCCTTGACCACCTTCTCCATGAAGGAATTCTTCCTGATATCCAATATAGACATCCCTGGTGTAACTTGGGGCTGTTTCCTTGCATCCTGTCACCTGAGAAAAGGGACTGATGCTCTCCTTACTACAACTTTCAGGTACTTGTAGAGAGCGATGAGGTCTCCAGGCTGAACAGCCCCAGTTCTCTCAGGCGCACCTTGTAACTCTTGTTTTCCAGTCCCTTCACCAGCATTGTTACAGTTCTCTGCACATGCGCAGTCTTCTTCGTGTAGTCAGGGGCCCAAACCAGAACACAGTATTCAAGGTGCGGTCTCACCTGTGCCGGTACAAGGGGACAATCCGTTCCCCAGTCCCGCTGCCACACTATTTCTGCTGCAGGTCAGGATGCCGTTGGCCTTCTTGGCCTCCTGGGCACACTGCTGTCCCATGGTCAGCCGGCTGCTGTCCAGCACCCCCAGGTCCTTTTCTGCTGGGCAGCTTTCCAGCCCCTCTTTCCCCAAGCCCATAGCGCTGCCTGGGGTTGCTGTGACCCAAGATGACCCATGTGAATGCTGATGTGAAACAACATGATGGATTTATAATAAATACATACTAAGTTGAATGGAAATGGTGTATACTATAATTTGTGCACTATTAGTTAGCAATGCACAGGCATATTGAGAACTTTTTAAAATATGTCCCCTTCCAAACGGTAAGAGAATTTAAAAATTCTTACCCTTTCTAAACCATCAGTAAGTTCCCTCAAGAAATTTATTGTCTATGTGTAAGTAAATCATCGTTGTTATTACTCATAGCTGCCATGTCAATATTTAATTTGTGCTTTTGTTTATGACAATGCATGTTGTCTGTGTGAGAGATTAATTATGTCTTCCTTCCACTGTGGTTACAGTTTGTTTTTTTAGAGGCACAGCCATTAATGATTAAGACTTTGTATGCTGTCATGAAGGGAAGCTAAAATTTCACAGCAGTTTCCTGAGGTCTTCATGTTAAATTTGTGGCAAGCTGGAAGTTTTTGAGGGAGCATCTAGTGGATTTAAAAAATAAAAATAAAAAAAAATCAAAGGTTGTATTAACTGAAAAATGAGAAACACCCACTGTTTTCAGGGTAATTGATCTTGTTTACTTGACAGTTGTTAAATACACAGTCCAGTTGTTTAAAGCTCTCTGTTTTTACTTATTTACTAATAGCCAAATCAATATATCAATATGCTGCATAGTTTTGGGTTAATAATTAGCTATTTTCAAGAAAGAAATTGGAAGGGAAAAGCTCATTTGGGTACGGAGGGATGACGTATTTGGCACTAGTCAGATCCATATTATGGTTTGCTCTTAATGTTTATTTCAAAGGACTCCAACAAAAGTTGGAGACGTTACAGATAAGATTTACATAAACAATAGGCTGGCAAATAACAAACAGAATAATAAAGAAGTAAAGATAAATAAAGGGAATAATAAAGAGAAACTTGGATTTAGGTTGCTTTGCAGTTCGAACACTCAAGGAATCACTTCTGTGGAAGGGACCTACTTCTTTGGTAAGGTGCAGGTTTTTGGTGCAGTGAGTGAGCAGTGATGGTTGTGGGTCCTCCATGTGTGTGTATGCTGCAAACCCCCCACCCCAAATGTTATAGGAGAATTAAACAGGCAAATAGAAACATGAAACAGTAGGTGAGAATTAAAACATTCAGTTCTGATCACGTGTGTAGGAAGAATGAGATCACGTGGTGGAAGATGCAGACAGATAACTGGTCAAAATGACATGGACCTTGAATTTGGTTTGATGAGGACAGTAAAAGTTGAAAGGGGTTATTAGTGAGTTCTGTGAAGTTAGGGGTGGAGGAGGGCTCTCTTTTAATTGTTAAGAGAGGTGAGAATGCTAGGAAAAACCCGAAGGGGAGGCAAAGGACCTGGCTTCTTCTGAAGTGTCCTCAGCCAAATGGCTCAAGACCTGCGTGTGATTGCTGCACTTTTCAGCAGGAAGAATTTTTCAGGTGCTCTTTTCCTGTATTTGATGATGAGGAAACAAAAGCCCTTGCAGGTTTTAGCTGCAACAAATATGTGAATAACTGCCTGTTCCTCCCTGTGTTCCCTCCCCGTTGCAATATAATCTTTTTGTTCTATACATATATGTATAGTTAGTGTATTTCCACAGACCATGGCCAAGAGAATCTCTTTTCTGTTATTTACATTTGAATTTAGCATTTCTGTTTCTGTTGAAAATGCAATGATTTGGAGCACGGATAAACCTCTCATCAAATGCTTGGTTTGGAAATAGCTACACTTAGGTAGATTTTTTTTTTTTTTTATATTTGTCTCCTCTAAGGGTGTTTTTTCCCTTCTCTCCCTCAGCTTCATTTGAAAGATTCGTGACGTTAGTGACTGCATCAACTGGAGGATGCTGTGCTGGGTGGGCAACTGTTTTAGCATTGTGTGACCCCTCCTAAGGTCTTCATGCTCTTCCCTCTTCCTCAGTAGTAGGTGTAAGTGATGTGACTGCTCTTCTAAATCAGAGGTGACTAGCTAGCTGGATCTAGCCTGCATGGCAATTTTTCGTTGAACATTGACGTGACCTTAGGAGACCCAATTTGCACAGTTTCTGATATTTTGTGTAAGCAGCTAGGGGAGCAGGGTGTTTGTGAGCGTGGGCCAAGTTTGTCTCTGACAGGGCTGATGAAGTTTAATAAGGTATAGTATAAACATGGCTGGGTAGGTTGGCCCCTATACAAAATATCACACAGGTGTAATGCAAGTTCGCTGTCATAGTGTTGGATCTGCAAATCACTACAAACCCGATACGAGTTAAGGGACAAATGAAGATGAATAAGTAGAACCCTGCTTACAGGAAATGCGGGGTTCAAAAGCTCTCACTTGAAAAAAGTCAGGATAATTGATTTAAGAATTCAGATTTAGATTTTTTTTTTTTTTTCCCAAAGGGAGCTGTTTCATAGGAGAAACCAGGCTTTTTCCTACCTTCATTTCTTTAATACTTGGGAAAAAAATTATTTGTTTATTGAAATTTGTGGATGCTTAGACACTCACGGAAACAAATTTTGTTCCTTAATAACTAGCAATCTAAGTGGAGGCATTCAGGAAACTGCAGGCCTGTTTAAAAAAAAAAAAAAATTGGCTAAACTGCTGGTACTTTTTCATTTGTTCATTTTTGTGCAAGATGGGTGGTGAGAAAACAGGAGAACGTAAGAAAATTTGTAAATGCTTCCTCTATTAGAGAACACTGGATCAACAAGCTAAACAGGAAAAAATACTGCTTCCTGAAAGAAGTCATTGTGTAAATCAAATTGTGCTTGCACTTAATTCACACACTCTGATGCCTGTGGGTTTTTGTTGTGGTTTTAGAAAGATAGTGTTTCAGCATTGATGGAAATAAGTGTGGATTGAAGGTTGACCATTACCACTGGACGTTGGTCCCCTCATTAAACGAAAAACAGCAATATCCACAGGAAGAAATGATTCCTTGGAAAATTTTGAGGCTATTTATTGTTTTTTTTTTTTTTTTTTTTTTTTTTTTTTTTTTTTTT